>OY821519.1:210356401-210956401 GCA_963682025.1 Cordilura impudica | reverse complement strand
AGATTTCCTATAAGGAGAACTACCATAAGTAAACCTGATTCGTCCTTGTTCGTTTCCAAAAGTGGTGCTCTATTTAACACTGTAATCTCAATATAGATCACGCTCATCACTGACTGACTGTAGTGCCACATAATTAATACTAAATTACAGAAAATGATCACTCATACGTGGAGGTATAAATATAATAACTACCAACGCATAAATGCACACAAGCATACTTCCTTAAAAACTGATTTTTACCCTTTCGTAGAAAGCATTTTATCTGAAAAAAAGTAAGAGTGTTAAATTGGCTGTGCCGAATCTTTGATACCCTCCACCTCGGTTTGAGTATTGATAATAAATGTAACCAAAATATTTGAAAAAGTAAACAATTTGTTAAACTTAATACCAAATTATTTCAGCAAATTTTTTGGTTTGATCTGGATTTTTGTTTATTCCAAGAGTTGGTATATAGAGCTCTCTCACATTAGAAATTCGCACTCCAGGTATTATTCCGGATAAAAGAAAATACGTTTCGGTGTTTGCTTTTTGGTCATGGTGGTTGCTGATCGGCATGCAGTTAGGCTATATACCTATATGCAGGCGTTTCCGGTTCTAAGGCATAATCTATAATATTAAGACGCTAGGCGATTTCTTGTGACCGATGTTTTGTTCTACCGTTTTATCCCGATTTTGACCAAACGAATATTATTTGAAAGGTATTTATTTTGTAGATTTACAGATTTTTAAATTTTTTCCTTTATTTTGAGTAAATTACATTTCAAGTTGCTACTAACACATACATAAAATTATACAATGCCATGTGTGTGTTTATTAAATTTGTTAATGTGTTTGTAATAAAAATAACTTTGTTTTTTTTGTATTGATTTGTGAATTGGCTATAATTGATTAGCATACCTTTAGGGTCTTTATTTAATGAAAAAATAAAATTTCCTAGAATTTGCACTTGAATTTCGAGGGCTGGAATATGCGAGTTAGTTAATTAAATTAATTAAAGTTTTTGCAAATAAAATAGCTCCAATGCGAAGGTAATGATTGTTTAGGATGGCTATACGCATTAAATCGTGCTAATTGGAGATGGCTGTATAGTTTCTTTTAACTATACAGCCATCTCCAATCTTCATTGCGGCCGTAAAGGTCGGATCGAGTAATAGAATAATAACCAAAAAAAAAGCTCTCTCAATTTTTTTTTGTTAAAATATTACCATATTTTGAAAATACATTTTTTTTTACATACCAAAAGGAAGTTTTCACTATTTACACAATACAATACAAAATCTATCCCAGTGATGCCAACTTTTGATTTTGAATTAAATTATGTTAATGAAATATATTTTCATTTATTGGGTCCAAATACTACTACCTGGGAATTATTATCGAACTTCAATGTTTTGGGTTTTACCTTGCCTATCGTGAAGTCAAATTTTGAAGTCATCATGAACACTGGTTCAAATTAGGAATGCCAAGCTCAAAAAACCAAATGTCCCAAAAAATTTTAAATAAAATAATTTGTTATCTTTATTTTCTGAAGAACTTAAAATCTTCATCAAAAACAATTATGAAAAATAATATATAAATAATATTCTCATCAAATTCAATTTTCAATAATATTCTCATCAATTCAATGTTCGCAATTCTTAAATACCATTTGACGTTTTCTTCGTAGAACTTCGTAGAATTTAAATTAATGTTTTCTTATCCTGAAATGCTATTAATGTCTCCTCAATTGCAATATTTTTTTTAATTTCAGTTGATTTTTTATATGTAAAGATATTTGGTGTTTTCTGAATTTCAATTTGTGTTTAAAGAATAAAATTTATATTTTAAAAATTCAATTGATCTCTTCTAAATTTCAAGTTATTATTTCCGACGTTTTAATATGATTTTCTGAAATTCAATTGATATTTTCTAATTTATAATTGGAAATCTGAATCCCAATTTTTAGAATTGATATTTTCTTAAATTTGAATGGAAAATTTAAAAGGTGCAATTTTGTATTTATGTCAATAGTAACGCTTTAGTAATTATAAACATTTTTTATTTATTTATTTATATTAATTACAATCCAAAGTAAATTTGTATTCTAATTTGGGTCCAGGGATAAGCCGGGTGACAAAGACCATTTGGCTGGTTTTTGCAGCGACAGACCAAAGCCTCTGGTGCGAATCGAACCCACGACCCCCGCATGATAGGCGAGCACGCTACCTACTCACCTATCGGGGCGCTTATTAATTATAAACAATTTTTAAAAATTATATTTAAACGCAATCAGATATTTTGTAGGTAAAGCAGAATAATAATTTTATATATATATGAACAACTGTTTTGAAAGCAAAAAAAAAACTCATTGATGAACTCGGTAACTCTATTTTGCAAACACATCAAAAAGTTAATATGCCAAAGTTATGGTCATAATTGTAAAAGAATAGTGGAAAAACGTATGAAATAAAAGACCAGCCCGTGTATACTCTCAACATTGTTCTGTATGATATCTAGTTGAAAATATTGACATTCATGTTAAAATAGAAATAATGATTGCAAAGCTAATTAGAACAGAAATTGCGGCGCCATCTACTGTGGCATAGCACCACTGAGCAAAATGAATTGACACTATGTTGGTTAATGCAAAAGAACTGTATTTTTCATAAAACAAAATACATATTGGAGAATTTTATATAAATAAAATAACATACCGATTTATTTCTAACATGCCGTTATTATTAACATATGTATATTATTTTGTTATTTTATATATGTACTACCTGAACCCGGTGTGCTTCGCTACCCCTCATCGTTATAAAATAAAAAAATATTTATACATTAACAAAATATTATTTATTTAATTTAGAATTAATTATTGCACTAACAACTTTATATAGTTAAGGGCTTAATAGAAGTTATTATGGATTTAAATTTTTCTAAAAATGGCGTGGTCCCGCCCAGTGTTCTTGCAGTACTATTTCTATTAATTTCAATACGATATATACCAAATATCATCGCCGTAGGTTAAAAATGACCGAGATATGACGATTTTAAATTTTGGGTTATATGGGCGGGACCACGCCCCTTTGCCCACTAACAACTTTAAATAGTTAAGGACTTATTATTTCGCAAAAATATCCTTTTGTGAAAATTTAATGACGATCCTTCCAATAGTTTAGCAGATATTACGATTTTTTTTCTAAAAAGGGGCGTGGCCCGCCCATTTTTCTTGTGGTATGTATTTCTATTCATGCCAATACCATATGTACCAAATATGACCGTTGTAGGTCAAAAAATTTCCGGAGATATCACGATTTAAAATTTTGGGTTATATGGGCGTGGTACCGCCCCTTTGTCCAATCAAAAATTTATATAGCCTATTATTCCTTCCAGAGTCACAGTAACACGCTGGAAGATCGGTTCAGGGGTTTGGCCTCCTATAAAGCACAAACAAACACACATTCACTTTTATTTGAAAGCAGATTAATTATAATTTAAGGTAAAATGGGGCGAAAAAGGGGATTTGGTAATAAGAAAATGTATGGCTACCTTACCTGTAGATAAAAAGTGTATAAAACTTTTGGTAAATACATATTACAAAAAAACTATTTTGTGTAGCAAACATTGTTAGTGGTATAAGTAAGTATCTGAATTAAAAAAAAGGGGGCGGTGAAGTGGGCGTGGTTCAAAGTTATGTGGCGACGTTAACCGTATTAAGAGCAATATACTACCAAATAAAAAAAAATCCGTTGGAAGGAACAAATTTGTACAGAGAACAAAAAGTTTAAAACTTCCAAACAAAATTTGGCGTGGAAAGGGGCGTGAAAGGGGGCGTGGCGTAAGAAATGTTTATTTCTACCTCGCCTGGAGTATAATGTGTATACCATTTGAAGTAATTCTGTTAAAAACTATATGGAAGCAATTACAATATTTTAAAAAACTGGGCTTAAAAGTGGGCGTGGTCGAAAATAAAAGTACCCTATTAATCATGCCAGAGTACCAGTTAAATGCTGTGAAAATTTCAGGAAGATCGGTCCAGAGGTTTGGTCTCCTATAAGGTACAAACCAACAAACAAATAAACAAATAAACAAACACACATTCCATTTTATATATGTATATAGATATATGTTCACATATGTAAATATTACACACAAGAAATACACATCAAAAGTTATTTTCGTGTTTTTCTTTAAATAAATTAATACATAAAATTTTGTTTGGTAACTTTACATTGTTTTTTTTTTATTAACAACTAGGTAGTTTAACATTATTTACTTTAGATGTTGGTGAATTTGTACTCCCTTTATACATATTAACTCGTAGTGTCTGCTTGTCGAAAAAATTTTGGATTGATTTTTAACACCTTTCCCGTGACCCAACCGATCTGAAACTTTGCAGTCAGGCTCGTGGCGATGACAAAAATGATTTAACAAATTTTTTTGGTGATGCCAAAACAATGGAAACTTAAAAATTTTTTACCAGAGGCGATAAGAAAAATTTACAAAGGGTTAGTTTTTATATATTATTACCACAGCGACCACAAAAACAGCAAGTCCAGCTATGACAACAATACAACATTTAGAATAAGAACAAGAACACTATAGAAACATTATATTTTTCATTTTTTTACTTTTTCAGAGATTTCCTTGGACGTGTAACACCGATTTTAATGATTTTTGAAACAGAAAACTTCCCATGATCTTGGTGAAGCATTCTCACTAAAAATAATCACCCTAGATGTCCTATTGATGCCGTGGTCGTGAAAAGAACAATATAGAAAATCATATTTTTTTCAAGACTTTTTTTAGTTCTTCATTCAAATCTCGGGTTTTAGTTAACCGATTTGGACAATTTTAACTAGCAAACTTCTCAGAAAGTCAATGAATAATTTTTTATACAAACGAGCACCCTAGCTGCCCGATTGAAGTTGTCATCTGCACACTGGGGTGGAGGGTATAAAAAAGTATTCATTGCAAAAAAAAAAGTGTTTTTCATAAAAAATAACTTTTTCTTACAAAGTACTGTTTCTTAAAAAAGTTCTTATTTCTTATAAATATATTTTCATAAAAAACTAAATTTTCACAAAAAGTTTCTTTTCACTAAAAGTATATAAAAAGCTTTACATAAAGAACTAAATTTTCATACAATACCATACCTATCTTATTTTCTTAAAGAAAGTATCTTTTCTTAAAAAGTTTATATTCTTTAAAAAGTACATTTTCCTACAAAAGTACTTTTTTTAAAAAATTTACATTTTCGTAAAGAATTGATTTTCCGAAAAAAGTACATTTCTTTAAAAAGATATTTTCTTCAACCTTTCTTAAAAATTACCTCTTCATAAAAACTACATTTTCGATAAAAAGTTCATTTTAAAAAAAAAAATCTTTTCTTTATAAAGCTCCTTACTTAAAAAATAATTTTCCTTAAACAAGTACCTTTCCTTTTACAAAATACTTTTCCCTAAAAAAGTGCCTGTTTCTCAAAAATTTTTATTTTCTTAAATTATGTTGCTTTTCCTTAAAAGGTATCTTTTCTTTAAAACGATACTGTACTGGTACTGTACCTTTTCTTACAACAGCATATATTTTTTTTTTAAATTACCATTTCTTAAAATGTTCCATATCTTAAAGAAATACATATTCCTTAAAAATATATTTTCTACCTATTCTTAAAAAGTACCTTTTCACAGAAAAGCACCTTTTCACAGAAAAGTAGCTTTTCTTAAAAAGAACATTTTCTTAAAAAAAAACTACTATATATAAATATATATCTAACACTCTACATAACATCCGGTTCGAAAGACCATGAATTTTATTGGTGTGGCCAATTCTCAGAAGGGTTTATTGACTTAGGATGCTGGAATGAGCAGCTCCAATCAAATATTATTCATCTGCAATTATACAGAGCTAAGGAATAAAGGGGTTGAATGACTTATAATTTCATATGTAAGGAGAAATTATAAACCAGTGGTTAGAGTATGGGATTGTGATGTTGGGAAGCAAAGGGTTTAAGGGTTATTGAAAAATAAATGCACAGATTAATTTTAATTCAGTTTACTTTAGTTTATCGTTTATTGTTGCTCACCATGCGAAAGTTAGAATCCAAGCGCCGGTGGCCATTATTTTTTCAAATGACTATGCCTTATGACATTCTAAATTAAGCTTACGATATTTTTCAGATCAAATACTATAATTCACAATAATTGAATTAATCGTTGTAGTTTAGGACAATCGTGAAGTTCGAAGTAAGTTACAATTGTTATCTTTTTTTTTCAAATTTAGTTAAATTCATTCATGTTGGATATTAATATTAAAATGTTTATTGTCTAAATTAATGAATTTAGACAACTACATTTCTCTTAAAAATTTACATTTTCTTAACAAGGTTGCTTTCCTTCAAAAAATACCCTCTTCCTACAACACTACATTTTCTTAAAGGAATATATTTTCTTAAAAGAATATCTTTTCTTAAAAAAGTACATTTTCGTAAAAAAAATTACGTTTTCTTAAAATACATCTTTTCTTAAAAAAGTACCTTTTTTGCTAAAAAAAAATTTACATTTTCTAAAAAAGTTTCTTTTCAGTACAATTTACCATTTCTTAAAAGTACCTTTTATTAAAAAATATTGTTCTTTAAAAAAGTGAAAATGTACCATTTCTCAAGTACGCTGTATCGCTGCAAGTTTAAAATTTTGCGCATCTTTTTCATTATTTAATATTTTAAAATCTATAAAATATTTGAAATATCTCTACATTTCAGTGCTAATCGTCTTTTAACATTATACTTATGAATTGGGCGTTTATGTTAATAAAAGTACCAAAATAACTGAGTAACATTTCCATTGTTGTGGTTCTTTGTTGCACTTGCTTTTATCCAAACTGTATACAAAAACAAATGCAGCACCAAGAGAGAAAAGTTTTTAAAAATTGTGTAGCAACATTGCTAAAAGTGGTCAAACACTTGAGAGCCACTTTCGTTAAAATGAAATTAAAGGAAACATGAGGCTTCTCTATTGTTGTTTAAGGTAATTGTGCAAAAATTTATGTAGATTTATTTTTGTCTATTTTCTTTTCTTTTTTCGCTACGAAGTATCGTAAATTATAGACCAAATTATCAATAAGAAAATTACAATGTTGTTGAAGTAATAATTTTCTTATTTAAGTGGCTTTTAGATAATAAAATATGTAATCATCGTTTTAGAGGTGTACTAACTTACTTGGCTGGCGAAATTACTTGATAAAGAGGTATAATTTAGAATAATGAATGTCTAAAAATTCTAAACATTGATGAAGAGAAATAGTTAGACAGTAGATAATAAAATATATATAAAAAATCTAAAAAATATCTAAGGTAACGTAAGTTTTGAATTTATAATATAACCAAATATTTAAATGTGCAAGCATTCCGAAAAGCAAAATTTATTAAGAAAAAATTAAAAAAAGTCTGTTAATCATGCCACGCTTCTCTTCTCCAACCCATTTGTCATTTTTACTTTGAGTATTATTTAAATTCTCATTTTAATTGTTTTGAAAAATTTCCCATAACCACAAATTTATTAAATGCAATTTTATGCCCCCTCTATTTATACAACACACTATGAATTTTCAATTAATTTTGAATTTTTTTTTTCATTTAGTTGGCACTAGCGCAAAGTCAGTTTAAATTAGAAATATCTAAATATTAAATGCCGTGGTGGGGGATGAAATTATGATTAAAGCTAAAAGCCGACAACGATAACTGCCAGTCAAAGTCCAATTTAGACAGACACATTTCACATCAGTAAAAAGATTTAAATCTTTAAAAAACATTTAATGCATTTAAAACAAATATTGCAAAAATATAAAAACAAATAAAAAAAAAATCAATTGGTACAGTAAGAGCCATAAAGGATGGACGGAAAGTACATTTCGAGAAAAAATACTTTTTTAAGGAAAAACTTTTTTTATTAAAGGCAATTTTTTCACAAAAATTTACTTTGTTTAAAAAAATTTTATGTTTTATAAGAACGTACTTTTTAAGGATATGCGCTTTTCGAGAAAATGTACTTTATTAAGCAAAATTTCTTTTTTTATGAAAATGTACTTCTTTAGTAAACATAAGCACCTGATCTACAAAGTTTTATTTTTTTACGAAAACACATTTTTTATGAATAGTTACTTCTTTAAGAAAAGACAATGAGTAAGAAAATATACTATTTTAGGAAAATATACTTTTTTAGAAATGTAATTTTTTTTTAAAGAAAAACACTGTTTACCGAAAAGGTACGTTTTTAAGAAAAGCTACTTCTTTAAGAAAAACCACTTTTAAGAATAACAATTTTTTAAGAAACACTACTTTTGTACTTTCTTTAAGAAAAAGTACTTTTTTAAGAAAATATATTGTTTTGAAACGTACTCTTTTAAGCAAACTTTTGAATAAAGGTAATTTTTTACGAAAATATGCCTTTTTAGAAAAGGTACTTATTGAAGAAACGGTACTTTTTATAAAACGAACTTTATGCAGAAAATGTTTTTTTTAAGAAAAGGTGCTTCTTTGAGAAAGGTTCAATATTTGAAGAAAAAGTAATTATATTGCAAAAAGTGCTTATTTAAGAAAACGCTCTTTCTAAGAAAAAGCTCTTTCTAAGATCTATTTTGAAGAAAAATTACCTTTATAGGAAAAGTTTATAAAAGGTACCTCTTTTAGAACAGAAATTTTTTAAAACAAAAATATTATTTTTAAGAAAGCCACTATTTTAAGAAAGGATACTTTTTTTAAGAAAATTGACTTTTTTAAGAAAAAAAAATTACTTTTTTAAGAAAAGAAAAAAATTTATTTAAAGAAATTACACTTTTTTTATCAAAAGCTCTTTTTAAGAAATTACGCTTTTTTAATAAAATGTTCGAAGAAAATGTACTTTTTATGTAAATGGTACTTTTTAGAAAAAGGTACTTTTATAAGGAAAGGAACTGCACTTATCGATTAATTTTCCCAATAATCTGTAATTGTCAAATTATTACTAGGAATTTTAACAATCCAAATACAATAAACAAAATTTAATTATTAATTCATGTTTTGTGTTTGTGTTTTGTGGGCGCTCGTACAAATCCCCGTAACAGGTACTTTTTTAAGAAAAGGTACTTTTTAAAAATAAATTACTTTTCAAAGAAAAAATATCTTTTTTAAGAACAGCTACTTTTTTCTGAAAAGGTACCTCTTTCAGAAAATGAAGGTTTTGAAGAAAATTTAAAAAAAGAAAATTTATTGCCTCAAGAATATTTTTTTTTTTTTTTGAAAATGTTATTTTTTAAAAAAAAGGGTAATTATTTAAAAAACTTTATTTCTTTAAGAAGATGTACTTTTATAAGAAAGTCTACTTTTTGAGGAAATGTACTTTTAACAAAATGCACTTTTTAACAAAAAAGTACCTCTGCTTCCGAATAGGCACCTTTCTAAGAAAAGGTACTTTCTAAGAAAGGTTACTTATTGAAGAAAACATACTTTTTTGCAAAGTACTTTTTAATGTACATACTTTTAACAAATATATACTTCTTAAAAAATTTACTGTTTTACGAAAAGGTACTATTTCAGGAAAAGCTTTTTTAAGAAAAGGTACTTTTTTAAGAAAATGTGATTATTTAAGAAAAATACTAATTACATAAAACTTTTCTAAGAAAAAGTATTATTTTAAGAAATGGTACTTTTTAAAAAAAATGTTATATCTTGAGGAAATATACTTTATTTAATAGATAAAATGTAGGTACTTTAAAAAAAAAAATTTTTAAGAAAATTCACTTATTTAAGAAAATGTAATTTTTAAGAAAAGTACTTTTTTAAGAAGGAGTACATTTTAAAGAAAACTAGCAGATTCCAGCACACGATATTCGAGTGCAAATTCTAGGAAATTTTAATTTCATTTTCATTTAATAAAGACCCTAAAGGTATGCTTCACAATTCAACTCATTGTAAATGAAGAAAACAAACTCAACACATTAACACAAACGCATTATCAAATTTAATAAACAGACATATAGCATTGTGTAATTATACCCTATACCACTATGTGGTTTGGGTATAATGACTTTGTGCTGCTGTTTGTAACAACCAAAAATATTTGACCTAGACCCATCTTTAATTATACCGATCGAATCAGAATCACTTTCTGAGTTGATTTAACAATGTCCGTCCGTCCGTCCGTCCGTCCGTCTGTGTGTCCATGTAAACCTTGTAATCAAACTGCAGGTCGCAAATATGAATATATTTTGATGAAATTTGGTATATAAGCTTTTATCAGCCATGGGATGAACGCTATTGAAATTGGTGAGAATCGGTCCATGTTCAGACCTAGCCCCCATAGAAATTACCCCTATGAAATCGACATAAATTGTCATAAGATCCAAATTGTCATATAGATCTTACTCAAATTGGGTTTATATGCGTTCATTACATCCATTAATGAGTAGTCCAAAAATGATCCCTTTGGCCCCATATAGAGCTGCTTCCCGATTTTCACTTAAATCTATTAAAAACAAAAATATTGCACTGATTCTTCTCATATTTTGTTTGTATATATTTTTGCAAAATACAAGAGACTTTACCAAACATGATCAGGATCGCTCCATTTTTGGACCTAGTCCCCATATAGATATAGCATCCGATATGAACTTTTTCATATCTGCAGCCAAAAAAATTAATAAAAATCCCACTCAAATTTGGTTTTTGCTTATTTTCTATGTCCAGTTAGTTGGGCCTAAGAGATAGGGTTTCTAAACGCATGGTATAGGGTATCGTATAGTCGGTCTAGACCGACTATAATTTTCTTACTTGTTTTATGTATGTGTTAGTAGCAACTTTAAACGATCATAACTCCAAATAAATATTCCAGATGATGAAAATCTGTAAATCTGGGTAACAGCGAAAAAGAAATACCTTTCAAATGATAAATTTTTTGTCAAAATCGGGGTAAAACTGTGAAACTTACATCGATCACAAGAAATCGCCTTGCCTATTAATATTATAGATACGCTTATTTAAGAAAATTAACTTTTTAAAAAAATGTGCTATTAGAGAAAAAGGTATTCTTAGACGAAAATATACTTTCTTAAAAAGGGAAAATTTTTAAGAAAAAGTGCTATTTAAGAAAAGGAATTGTAAGAAAATCTACTTTTTTTTTAAATACAATATTTTGAGAAGAGGTACTTCTTTAATCAAATTTACTTTTTAAATAAAATTTAATTTTTTAATAAAATTTACTTTTTTTAAGAAATAATACTTTTTAAGACAGGCTCTTTTTGAGAAAAGGTGCTTTTTAAAGAAAGGTTAATTTTTTAAGAAAAGGCAATTTTAAAAACCAAGAAGAGGTGCTTTTTAAGAAATTTTGCTTTTTAAGGAAAGGTACTTTTATAACAAAAATCCCTTTTTATGAAATATAATTAAGAAAAAGTACTTTTTAAAGAAAATGTATTTTTTAGAGGAAAGGTGGTTTTAAAGCCAAAATAGTTTTTTCTTATTTATAATATTAATAGGCTAGGTGATTTCTTGTGACCGATGTTTTTTCCGTTTTATCCTGATTTTGACCAAACGTATATTATTTGAAAGGTGTTTCTTTTTAGCCATTTTGCAGATTAACAAATTTTTAAATTTTTTCCTTTATTTTGAATAAATTACATTTAAAGATGCTACTAACACATATATAAAATTATACAATGCTATGTGTGTGTATATTAAATTTGTTAATGTGTTTGTAATAAAAATGAGTTAGTTTTTATACCCTATACCACTATGTGGTTTGGGTATAATGACTTTGTGCTGCTGTTTGTAACAACCAAAAATATTTGACCTAGACCCATCTTTAATTATACCGATCGAATCAGAATCACTTTCTGAGTTGATTTAACAATGTCCGTCCGTCCGTCCGTCCGTCTGTGTGTCCATGTAAACCTTGTAATCAAACTGCAGGTCGCAAATATGAATATATTTTGATGAAATTTGGTATATAAGCTTTTATCGGCCATGGGATGAACGCTATTGAAATTGGTGAGAATCGGTCCATGTTCAGACCTAGCCCCCATACAAATTACCCATATGAAATCGACATAAATTGCTATAAGATCCAAATTGTCATATAGATCTTACTCAAATTGGGTTTGTATGCTTTCATTACATCCATTAATGAGTAGTCCAAAAAGGATCCCTTTGACCCCATATAGAGCTGCTTCCCGATCTTCACTTAAATCTATTAAAAAACAAAAATATTGCACTGATTCTTCTCAAATTTTGTTTGTATATATTTTTGCAAAATACAAGAGACTTTACCAAACATGATCAGGATCGGTCCATTTTTGGACCAAGTCCCTATATAGATATAGCATCCGATATGAACTTTTTCATATCTGCAGCCAAAAAAATTAATAAAAACCCCACTCAAATTTGGTTTTTGCTTATTTTCTATGTCCAGTTAGTTGGTCCTAAGAGATAGGGTTTCTAAACGCATGGTATAGGGTATCGTATAGTCGGTCTAGACCGACTATAATTTTCTTACTTGTTTTATGTTGATTTGTGGATTGGCTATAATTGATTAGCATAACTTTAGGGTCTTTATTTAATGAAAAAATAAAATTTCCCAGAATTTGCACTCGAGTTTCGAGGGCTGGAATATGCTTGTTTAGGTAAAAGCTCTTTTGTTTATAGTCACTTTTTTTAATAGAAAAGGTTGAAGAAAATATACAATGTACTTTTTGTTAAAAAAATTTTACTTTTTAAGAAAAAGCTACTCTAAGAACATGCACTTTTTTTGGAAAAAAGTTACTTTGTTAAGAAAGTTTAATTTAAAAAAAAATATACGTTTTTCATAGAATTAGATTTCTGAAGTTTTCTGAAAGTGAGAGACCTAATGGCCTTTTTTTTTGCCCATAAATTCCTCATTCATCGTATTTTTTTTTTTGCACATGGGTTCTTCTAGTTATAATGCTTCTTTGAATTTAATAATATTTTCATGACCGTTAACAAAAATTTAAATTTCTGCATTTTACCTCTTACACTACCGAAATGTTACTTATGAAAACTTAACGGTTATTATCAGATGATAAAGAATTTGCTTTTCTACACCTTGGTCGATTCCTGAGATAAAAATTAAACATTAAATTAGATGGATTTTTAAACCCAATACCACTAAATGGTTAGGGTATAACGACTTTGTGTTGATGTTTGTAACTACCAAAAATATTTGACCTAGACCCATCTTTTATTATACCGATCGACTCAGAATCACTTTCCGAGTCGATTTAGCGATGTCCGTCCGTCCGTCCGCCTGGTGGACATTAGGGTGGCCCTTAATAAAAAAAAAGTGTTCAAACTCTCGGTCTCATCCACTAGAAATATGCGAATAGCAAAAAAACTGATAAGTACAAAGTTTTTTGCCAATCAAAAAACATTTAGTCGTGCTCCAACGCGATTGAAAATTTCAAGTGTGTTTATATGGGAAAAATATGATTTTTTTTAGATTTTACGAACATTTCGTTTTATATTTTAATTTTTCGGACAAGCTGTTATATAATTCGGAATCACTATGAAAATATCATTTCAAAAAGCTATAAAACTTCAAAATCGAATAAAACCTCGCCAATAAATAGCAAATGCTCCAGACCACTTTTGTGCCAAAAAAAATTAGGTCGAGAAATTTGATGGCACTTTTTTCAACTTTGAGAAATTGATCAAAGCCATAATTTTTTTTTGTCCTATACTTGTAAGGACTCAGATATGAAGTATTGTTTTATTACCAAGTTGTTAACCTATTGTGCATTGAGACCGAAAATGGGAAATTTGTTATAATTTATATTCGCGAGCAATAAGCAGATGACTGCACCAAAGATATATCAGAATGGATTATTTTGATCCCAGGAGAACTGAAGGGTTAAATAAATAAAAATTAACCGAATTATTTTTTAAAATTCTACATAGCGGTTTCATCGGGTTTAATAGAAAAACTGGCTTTCGGTAATTTTTATTTCAAAATATCTTAAAATCCAAAGCTGGACTTGGCAAATAATGGGTTAACGTTCTCGGATTTATCCCAAATTTTAGGAACGGAAGTTCTACACATTTCTTTATCATATTCTAAGCATCACATCTAAAAATTCAACAGCACTTATTAAATATTTGAATTTATTGAATAAATTGTCTTTTATTAGCTTGGGGTCATATGTGACCCCAATTCTAAAAGGGTTAATGGGGTCATATTACTTTTTTCCGAAACCCTAGGCTATTAAGATAAAATATAATATTTAAAAGTAGAAAAGTAATGAATTTTTGATACAAAGTATATAGAAAGAGTACATTTACAGAATATTTAACAAAAATCCCATTTTTTCGAAATCCGCAAAAATAAAATCCTTGCCAAAAAAATTCTGGCTTATAGATTTACCTAAAAATTCACACAGTTAATCTGTAACATATACTTAATAAAACTTTAAAGTTACAGATCCATTTTTTAAAATTATGTTTAAGAAAATTTTTTAAAACTTGTAAAAGGAGTTTTCAAAATTTTATCAAAAAAATTTCCCATTTTCGGTCTCAATGCGCAATAGGTTAACAACGTGGTAATAAAACAATACTTCATGTCTGAGTCCTTACAAGTATAGAGACCAAAGAAAAAGTTATGGCTTTAATCAATTTCTCAAAGTTGAAAAAAATACCATCAAATTTCATGACCTAGTTTTTTTTTTGGTACAAAAGCGAGGTTTTATTCGATTTTTAAGTTTTATAGCTTTTTGAAAGGATAATTTAATACTGATCCCGAATTATATAACAACTTGTCGGAAAAATTAAACTATAGAATGAAATTTTCGTAAAATCTGAAAAAAAGTCATATTTTCCCCATATAAAACACACTTGAAATTTTCAATCGCGTTGAGGTACGACTAAATGTTTTTTGATTGGCCCAAAACTTTATATTTCTCACTTTTTTTGCTATACGCATATTTCTAGGGGGGCGAGACCGAGGGTTTGAAAACTTTTTCTTCCCTCCATATAATGAAGGGCCACCCTAGTGTCCATGTAAACCTTGTAATCAAACTACAGGTCACAGATATGAATATATTCTGATAAAATTTAGTATATAAGCTTCCAACAACCATAGGATGAATACTTTGAAGTTGGTGAAAATCGGTTCATGTTCACACCTACTCCCCATACAAATAACCCCTTTGAGATCGACATAAATTGCCATAATTTCAAAATTATCATATTGATCACGGTCAAATTGAGTTTATGTATGTTTATTACCTCCATTTATCAGTTATTCAAAAATAAACGCTACAGGACAATTCTTAGATATAGCCCCATATGAAGCTAATTCCCGATCTTCACTTAAATCTATCAAAAAACAAAAATATTGCACAGATTTTTCTCAAATTTGGTTTGTATATGTTTTTGCAAAAAATAATTGACCTTACCATATATGGTCATATGCGAAGGCAACAAAAAGCTTGCTACTCAAACGTTATCTAAATAGTTGTACCAAAGAGATAGGGTCTTTAAACGCATGCTATAGGGCATCCTTTTAGGTAAACTATTTACTTCGAAAGATAATCGTTTGAATGTTGATACACTATTGTGAATTTTTAATAATTTTTTCGGTTTTGGTGCCGCCATATTTCGGGATCTATAAAAGTCAGGAATCCAATTTTTAGAAAATTTCTTAGTTTACAAAATTTTAATAAATTCTGAGGGGGTGCATCCAAACGGTTTATTGATTATAAATATAAATTTTTGCGCTTTCCTAAATCTTTTTTAATTGACAATATTATTCTGGACATTTAGTACAACCCAACATATTTAATTGTACTTAAATTTTTCAATGAATTTTCTTGGTAATTTTTAATGTCCCGCATATCCCCTTTAGTAACATTTTACTGTTGCGGCAAATAAAAAAATACATTTAAAAACTACAAACAAAATCAGATGTGCAATTTTAGTTTTTTTTTTTCTTTTCTTTGAAATTAAAATTACAAAATATAATAAAAATATGCACAGACTGCATATTCTCTTACACTTGATTATCTTGATCATCATGAACATCATCCGTAATCAATGAGACGTCAAAATGGCTGGCAGTGTTTGTTGTATGTTTTTCTTCTTTTTTCTTTCTAATCCACTAACTGTGAAAAAGGCGAGGAGAGAAACGCAGAGAAGCGCCAGTCAGTTTTATAAAATCATCTGTACAAATGAATTGTAATCTGCAGCTAAATTAAGCACCAACTAGTCGTTCGTCGTAACAAATTTATACAATTTACACAAACATTAAACGAAACAAATTGCTTTTAAAATTTACAAAAAAATATAAATAAATAAAATGTATTTATATATAAATGTATGAATTTTTGAATAATAATAAAGAATGATAATTGAAAATTGCATATTTTTAGATTAAATATTTTGATTTCGTCTTGTTTGATAGTGGTGGATATATATATATATATGTACACTTAGTCGCAAAACTCTACATACGATATACATACATATGTATACTAATATAATAAAGAGGTAATGTGTGTGTGTTTGTTTGTTTATTTGTAGGAGGTAATCTCCGTAACTACTCATCTGATCTAAGAGATGAAGGTTAAGACAGTACACAAACTATAAACTTTTTTGATATTTTTAGTGGGAGTGGCACCTCCCATATAATGTGGACCTTTAATATCATAATATTGAGTACTATGACAGAGAGAGCTTTGCACATTTATGTGATGTCACCTCTTATTTATGTTAATAGCCATGCCAAAAATGGGCGGGATCGCATAAGTGGTCGTGGCAACTCCCATCCAAAGTAATAATTCCGAAATTTATATCTCGAGTACTAAGACAGAGACAGAGACAGCTTTGCAAATTTGCGTGATGTCACCTATTATTAATGTTAGTAGTCGAACAAAAAAAATGGGCGTGATCGGAGCAGTGGGCGTAACACCGCCCATACAAAGTAAATATATAATATCATATAACTGTTGTACTATAAAAGTGAAAGCTTGACCACTACACGAAGCCATCACACATTAATGTGAGTAGTCCGATAAAAGGTGGGCGGGATTGGATTAGTGGTTGTGGCACCTTCTATACAAAAAATATGAAGTACTACGAAAGCGAAAATCTTGAAACTTTTGATTTACTTGTTAATTATCAATGTGGGTAGTAGTGGAAAATAAGGGCAGAATCGCCAAATTCAAAAATCGCCCATATTAAAAATCGCCAAAATCAAAAATCTCTAAATCCCAAAATCGCTAAACCAGAAAATAGCGAAAAATAAAAATCGGCAAAAACAAAAATCTTCAAAATCAAAAATGGGCAAAATCAAAAATTTCTAAAATCAAAAATCGCGACAATCAAGAAATGGCAAAGTCAAAAATCGCTAAAAACAAAAATCGCCAAAATCAAAAGTCGCCAAAATAAAAAATTGCCAAATGATATTCAAAATTCAAGGCGAATAGTTAAGTGTTGCAGGATTTAATTTGGCAAACGCATGTTCTTCTCATGGCAAGCTATATCTACCTTGTTCAGAGCAGAGACGCCGAAAATTTTGATAATTGTTGCAAATCTAGGACTTGGCGGCTTATTTCATCTGGATCCTTCCTAAGAATGTGCCCGATCCATTTTCACTGTCTTCTTTTAATAATAAATTGGATAGGCTCAATGTTGCATTTTCTAAATAGTACCTCGTTGTTTATGACGTTTGGCCACCAGATTTTCAAAATGTAACGCAAGCAGCGGTCCTTTACAGTTCAGTGCTATTGATGTCAGCAAAACTGATAGAATGGTTGACTTAAATATGTTTATTTTAGTTTTGGCTGATATAATGGTTGATTTCCAAATATTTCGCAGTTGGTAGAACGCACTGTTTGCTTTACCAATCCCATGTTCGATGTCTGATTTTGCGCTATCTTCTGGAGAAACCATGCTTTCCGGGTAGTAGAATTTGTCAACAAACTCAACCTGTTCGTGGCCGATTACAAAAGAGTTTTTGTTTGCGGTTCTTGTCTTCATAGCCTTTGTTTTCCCTGCGTTAATTTTAAGACCAAAATTTGCTTAGCGGATAACCATGTCATCAATTTTCGATTGCATATCCGAATGTTTAGTGGACAGCAAGAATATGTCGTCAGCGTAGTGTAAACCCTCGAGACGACTGGTTAAGTTCCATTGGATACCGCGTCGATTACTTGCAACAGTATTTTCAAGGACATTGTCTATAACAGTCAGAAAGATTAGTGGAGACAAAAGGCATCCCTGTCTTACACCCGATTTTGGAAGAAATGATGCAAGACTCTTCATTGAAAGTTATCATATTGAGCTCTTATGAGGTTAATTAACTTATGTGGAATACCAGTGTTTTTTAAGAGATCCCATATTTTGCAATGGAATATGCTGTCAAATGCAGTAGTATAATTTACGAAAGTGAGACACAGATTACTTTGCCATTCTTCTACTTGTTCAGCGATAATTCTTAGTATGTTTGTGTGATCAACACATGACCTGTTCGACCGGAAGCCAGCTTGTTCCTTACGCAATTTCATTTCTATTGTAAAGGGTGATTTTTTAAGAGCTATAGGAAAGTTTTCCAAAAAAAAAACACATAAAATTCAGAAAAATGCATGAAATCTTTATTTCAATCGATAGTACGGTCCATATAATTTAATGCTTGAAGATTATTTCATGCAAATGTTGACCGTGACTGCGCCTCAAATGGTCCATCCGCTTAGTCCAATTTTGGCATACTCTTTCCAACATTTCCGCCTGTTTCTCACGAATAAATGCTTCAATGTTGTCTTCCAATGCGTCAATTGTCATGTCTGTATAGACATGAGCTTTAACATAGCCCCACAAAAAATTGTCTAAAGGCGTTAAATCGCACGATCTAGGCGGCCAATTGACCGGTCCCTAACGTGAAATAAAATGTTCACCGAACTCGCCTCTCAATAAGTCCATTGTTGCGCGTGCTGTGTGGCATGTGGCTTCAATTCTTGCACCAGCTCTATTTTGAAAGGCTTCACACCTAAATCCTTCCGCAAAATTTTACACGTTGTTGAGTAACAGAGGCCCAATTGCTGCGAACGGCGACGAATCGATAATTGATGGTCATCATTAACACTGGCCGATACAGCTGAGATGTTTTCTTCAGTTCGCACTCTACGTAAGCGTGGTGGTGGTTTAATGCCCAACAATGTAAATATGGTGCGAAATTTAGTCACAATAGCCCGAATAACAGCTTCAGTGGGTCGATTAAACTGACCATAAAATGGAAGAAGCGCGCGATGAACTTTCTTAACAGAGCACGCATTTTGATAATAAAATTCAATAACTTGCAAGCGTTGTTCGTTTGTAAGACGATTCATGGTTAAATTATAGACCAACCTGAAGATGTTTGACAATGAAACAAAACACGAAACTTGCGTCAGCTTTTTAAACCAGTGTTGCCAAAAAGATAATAGCTAAAAAATCACCCTTCATCATTTATTCTATTTCGGTGGATTCTTGTAAGTATTTCAGATGGTATAGAAAGAAGTGAGATTCCATGATAATTCTTACATTGCGAAAGGTCCCCTTTTCTTTGGTATTTTTACAAGGATTCCTTGAAGCCAGTCATCTGGTAATTTTTCTTCCAACCAGATTCTTTCGAAGAGACTTTAGAAAATTGCAAATCTATTGCTATGGATATCGTTTTCTTCCCGACCTGAGTAAAGTAGTTTATCCCCGGATTGCATAGTGTGCACTCCTGTTCCTTTCCATCTACATTTGCTTATTCCTATAATATCTAATTTAAATTTGCCACATTCCTTAGCTAATTGCGCGAGTGTTCCGCACTCATAAAGTGTTCTGACAGTCCAGCAGCCAATTTTAATAATACGTCTTTAAAATGTAAATGTCCATTTAAATTTTTTATGTGTAGAGGTTTCTAAAATACTGTCTAAACATGAATTGCCCCCTCCCAGATTCATGGAGCTTGCCGCCGAAGTGGGAGGATTCGTCAAACGTCTGTGATCTGCTGGGGGACTTATCTTCTGTATTATCGTTTTATTTATGTTATCTATTTGAAGATTTGTCAGGATACATTCAATGCTTGTAAGGACAAAGAAGAACTTAGTGGAGCCTGACACTCCTTATTTACCTAAGCACAGGCGTAGGCTTCCTGGAAACTTATGGGTGCTACCGTTGACCTTTGTAGGTTCATCCGCTACCATCCCTTTTGCACTATCCTGCCATAATAGGGCAGTAAAATGATTGACCCTCCCCGAATAAGTCAGATTGGCTCAAACAGATGTAACGTTGCTCACAGTAGCTAATATCATAACGGGTGTTATAATATCATCGCCCGATATCCACCTGCCCCTAGGGGTCAGAGGTCGTGAGTCTTTTTAGTTGGTTACAAGGACAAGGATCCGTTCTATTCCCTTGTATGCCGAACTCTGAACATACGTCATTGAATTCTATAGAATATTTTTATGGTAATGCTGTTTATTTCAAATTTGGAGTTCATTAGTTTCATTTGGACTACATGGGTGAGGTGTGGTATATATTTCCTTTTTGTTTTTTGTTAATATTTATGCAATACAACAATCAATGTTCGAAAATTAGTTATCCAGCTATCAAATGAAGGAAAATCTATTACAAAACTGGAGGAAATCTTAATTTGTCAAAATCTACAGTTCAAACTATCCTTAAGAACTATAAAAGAACTGAGAGCTATTAAATTTTCCCCAATGGGACGTCCATCAAAACTTAATGAAAGATTAAGACTTAAAATTGTGGGAGAAGTCATAGAGAATGCAAAAAAAAGTTGCGCAGAACTGAAAAATTGTATAAAAAAAAAGATTATAGAGTTGATGTCAATCAATAAAAAGAAACGTCATTATGCTGTTAAGTACAAAGATGTTCACTTAAATGATCCTATGTTTTGGGAAAGGATTATTTTAACAGGTGAATGTAAATTTAACCTTTTTGGATACGATGGCCGAGTAAGAGTTTGGAGAGAGAGAGAGGTACTGCCTTGGAACAAAAAAAATGTATGCCGTACTATAAAACATGGTCGTGGCTCGGTGATGGTGAGGGTGAGGGGATGCATGAGTACTGATGGAGTCGGAAAATTAAGTTTTATTGATAGCCGTAGTTATATAGATATTCTGGAAACGATTTTGTGCCGAGTGTTGGAAAATTAAATCGGAAAAATGATTACATATTTATGCATGGTAACGACCCCAAGCACAACTCAGGATTTGTTAGAGAATGGCTACTTCGGCTATGTTATCAGACACTTATAGGCTCATTTGGACTAAAAACTTAAACGATTTAGAAGGAAATTCTTCCATCTCAAACAACAAAAAAAACTTGAATTTTTTCAAAGCAAAAGTAGGACATACTAAATTTTACTAATATCTCTCAAAATGCGCAAAAATACGTCGCGTGTAGAACTTTGCTATTATGAGTACTAAGGCAACTGAGTCGATTTAACGACGTCCGTCCGTCCATCTGTACGGCCAGATAAACCATTTAATTAAACTACAAGTTGCAAATATGAATATATTTTGATGAAATTTAGTACATAAGCTTTTATTGGCCACAGGATGAATGCTGTTAAAATTGGTGAAAATCGGTTCATGTTGAGACCTAGTCCCCATAGAAATGAGATCGACTTAAATCAAAATTATCATATAGATCTCGGTCAAATTGGGTTTGACCACTTAAATCTGTCAAAAAACAAAAATATTTCACATATTTTTTTAAAATTTGTTTGTATATGTTTTTGCTAAAAATAGGTGATCCTAATAAATGGAGTCCGATATGAACTCTTTCATATCCGAAGGCAAAAAAATTTATAATAATGCCATTCAAATTTGGTTTATGCTTTTTTTCTATATCTAATTAAATGGACCTAAGAGATAGAGTCTCTAACCGCATGGTATAGGGTATCATATAGTCGACATAGACCGACTATAATTTTCTTATCTGTTATACCCTATACCACTATGTGGTTTGGGTATAATGACTTTGTGCTGCTGTTTGTAACAACCAAAAATATTTGACCTAGACCCATCTTTAATTATACCGATCGAATCAGAATCACTTTCTGAGTTGATTTAACAATGTCCGTCCGTCCGTCCGTCCGTCTGTGTGTCCATGTAAAGCTTGTAATCAAACTGCAGGTCGCAAATATAAATATATTTTGACGAAATTTGGTATATAAGCTTTTATCGGCCATGGGATGAACGCTATTGAAATTGGTGAGAATCGGTCCATGTTCAGACATAGCCCCCATACAAATTACCCATATGAAATCGACATAAATTGCCATAAGATCCAAATTGTCATATAGATCTTACTCAAATTGGGTTTGTATTCATTCATTACATCCACTAATGAGTAGTCCAAAAATGATCCCTTTGACCCCATATAAAGCTGCTTCCCGATCTTCACTTAAATCTATTAAAAAACAAAAATATTGCACTGATTCTTCTCAAATTTTGTTTGTACATATTTGTGCAAAATACAAGAGACTTTACCAAACATGATCAGGATCGGTCCTAGTCCCTTTATAGATATAGCATCCGATATGAACTTTTTCATATCTGCAGCCAAAAAAATTAATAAAAATCCCACTCAAATTTGGTTTTTGCTTATTTTCTATATCCAGTTATTTGGGCCTAAGAGATAGGGTTTCTAAACGCATGGTATAGGGTATCGTATAGTCGATCTAGACCGACTATAATTTTCTTACTTGTTTTATTTAGTTTAATTATTTTTATCCTGTTTAATAAAAAAAATCTTAAATTGCAATGTTTTTCTTTCAAAAAAAAATTTTTTTTAAAAAAATAAACCGTATATAAAGTTTTGCGACTAAGTGTATTTATTTTATTTGTATATTTTTTTTTTTTTTTTTGTACTTGAAGTATGTGGAGTGTTATGTTTGTTCGTACTTGTAATTAAATAATAATCTTT
The DNA here is from genome assembly GCA_963682025.1 of Cordilura impudica. NCBI lineage: Eukaryota > Metazoa > Arthropoda > Insecta > Diptera > Scathophagidae > Cordilura > Cordilura impudica. The sequence continues at coordinate 210,933,462 of OY821519.1, read as the reverse complement.
TTCAATGAATTTTTTTTTTCATTATTTATTAAATGAATTATTGCAAATATTCTTTTATCTATAAAGGAAATACAAAATTAATTATTTTTTTTAAGATGTTTTATTTAATACTGCGAAAAGAAACGCTGATTTTTAATTAAAGTTAAGCTTAATTGAATTTCTCATAATAATCATGTATTTATATACATATTGTAAAGTTCCTTTGACAATTTGAAAAAACAATAGATAGATGATATAATTTCTGAGACATACAAGCAATTTCGATTATATCAAAAATGTTGCTGACATTTTATTCTGAAAAAAACTTTTTTTTTTTAAATAAAAACTGTAAAATAATATTAAATTTATAAAAAATATGTACATTAGCGCTTTTAACAAATATTTTCGATTTTTTGTACCCCAAAATATTTGATAGAAATTTTTTTTCGATATATTCGAGATCACTATGGGGTCGCTGAAATCGATTTTATCGGAGAAATGAAACATAAATATTTAAAAACACTAGATAAATCTCTTCTAGTATTACCCTACAAAAGTAAATTATCAGTGGTAAAAGTTATTAGTTTATAACTAAAGAAATATGCTATAAATAAATAAATACGTTAAATAGGCCTTCAAAATACCTTTCATTTAATACCTTCTCACTTTAGGATAAATATTAAAAAATATAAAAAATTAAAACAAAATTATTATTTTTTTACTCTACCAAGCATGAGATTTGTACTATGATGGGGAAAATTAGAGATATTTCGAAGACCATCTAAGAGATTCTTTTTACTTATAAATATTGCGAATTTCTCGAATAATTCAGACTTAAATTCGGGAAGTACTTAGTTTTCATTTGAAACTAATAATTTTTACCGTGGATAATTTTTTTAGTGGGCTGGTGCTCTTCAGTAGCGATTTATATGATTTTGTAAAATAAAGCACCAGAGAAAAATTATTAAAAATAATTATGTTTGACAGCATCATTTTTAAATGAAATCGATTTCTCAACACACATATATACCGACCTCCAAAAATCAAAAAAAAAATTTTTCAAAACAATTTTGGGCTATAAGAATTCATTCTCCGTTTTATGAATTGCAATGTCAACGTTAAACAGTTTTAATAATTATTTTATTTATTTTTGTGGCAAAAAGATACTTTCAAAATTGGTAAAAAAAAAATTTTTTTGGGAAAATTTAATAAATAAAAAACATCAACACAATTGGTAGTTCTATGTGGCAGTTCATTGTCCATGAAACAACAAAGAGAGTCAAATGACTTCGTTCTAAGAACCACACTACTCAAAAAGAATATGGCATACGTTTTGGAAATATTAAGTTTATGTCCAATAACCGAGAGGGGTTGTCCAGTCTGCCTACTCATCCCGTTTACTAGATTTTTACTATAAAATGCTGGAAAAATTTCTGTAAGCTAATTCGAACTTATTGTCAATCAAATCCTTATTAAATAATATTAATAGAGCCCAGCCCTCGAAATTCAAGTGCAAATTCTACTAAATTTTATTTTTTCATTAAATTTTTTCTTTCAATGTTTTTTTAATCTGTATATAAAAAATTTATGAATAATTAATAAAATTCATTAAATCGTCAATTTTTAAATAAAATTCATTAAATTTCATTATAAATATTTCTTGAACACACAGAAAATATATAAATAATTATATAAGAGCCTAAAGGTATGTTAATCCATTTAACCCAATTCTATTTTTATCTGAAGCTTAAATATCTGTTTTAGGTATGTGTTAGTAGCAACTTTATATTAATGTTGCTCCTAAAAATTGTGCCAGATGGTGCTCATCTGTAAATATAGTGGATATCTGCAAAGATGTACCTTTGATATGGCATATTTTTTGTCAAAATCGGTTGGTAACTAAAAGTGTAGAAAAGGTCACAAGAAATTGCCTTACCTATTGATATTATAGAGTTCATATTTTCAAATTTGAAGCAAAAAATCTAATCATTATAATTGTTATGTTCATCATCGATTCACATACCTGCTGAAATGCCAAATTATCACTTATTCGTCTACGCATTAACTTTGCCAGAAAACAAAAAAATAGAAAACTGAGCTTCATAGAAAAAAATTATTAAAATTTTGTTCCCTACTTAAGATCTATCTTTGCGGTTGCCAGCTTGAAAAAAAACAGAATTTTTAAGGGGAACATGAAATCGTTTATATCTCCAAAATTAAGCACAATGGTTTATATATTGGCCCGCAGCTATAACACCTCATATGAATTAAGATGAAACTGATTTTAGGGTTTCAAGATCGCAAAAACTACAATTTTGGTGGGGAATACAAAACTGCTTATATCTCGAAAACAAAGCGTCGCGGTTGCAAAAGTGACTTGTCATACAAATAGCCTCTTTTATTGCTATTTTTAAGGTTGATAAATCAGAAAACTTAAAATTTTGGCGGGGAGCATTAAATCGCTTAATTCAAAGTCATAGAGCAAAATGGTTGAAATTTGTTCGACTCGTTGAAATATCTGATCCGAATTGTATATAACTATTTTTAGCCTTGTCAGATCATAAATCGATCGCTTTTATTTCGAAAATTTAGCGACGTACAGTAAAATCATTCAAAATTTGTTGTCTGTTTGAAGCACGTCATCCTAATTGTAGACTTTCTGTTTTTAATGTTGTCAGATCAGAAATTTTAAAATTTTTATAGCGAACATAAAATCTCGTATATCCCGAAAAGTAAACGTCGTGGAGGAAAATGGTTGAAAAAAGTGGCTTTTCTTAAAAGTTCCTCTAAAAAAATAATTTTTTTTAAAAAATACCCTTTCTGAAAAGAGTATTTTGAAATTATAAAAACTAGCTGAGCCCATATCTTTTATGTTAAAAATTATGATGCAGAAGAAAAAATTCTAGGAAATCTTATTTTTTCATTAAATTTTTTTCCCTTAATGTTTTCTTAATCTATATATATAGAAAATTTATGAATATTTAAATAAAAGTCATTAAATTGCGAAAAGCCTAAAGGTATGCTAATCCATTTTAGCCGATTCATAATTCAACGAAAGCTATTGATATAAAATATTTGCAAACACATTAACAAACTTAATTAACATACACACCATTGTATAGCTGAAATATGTGTTTTATGTATGTGTTAGTTTCAAATTTGAATTAATCAAATGAACCAAAAACTAAACCAATTGGTGCACATCTGTAAAGAAATAACTTTCAAATGGTATATTTTTGTCAAAATCGGTTGGTAACTAAGAGCGTATAAGATGCCACAAGACACCGCATTGCCTATTAATATTTAAATAATCAGAATAATTTTAATAATTTCAAAAAGGAGCAAAATTCAAAATTAATTAATAGATATATGAGTGATAATTATATGAATAAATATTAATCATACACAATAACAATTATAGAATCACCATATCTATCAGTCAGTCAGTATTGAGCGTAACCATTATAATGATTTTAATATTACTAGCAGATTCCAGCCCTCGAAATTCGAGCGCAAATTCTAGGAAATTTTATTTTTTCATTAAATTAAGACCCTAAAAGTATGCTAATCAATTATAGCCAATTCGGAAGTCAACACAAAAAACAAACTCATTTTTATTACAAACACATTAACAGATTTAATAAACACACACATAGCATTGTATAATTTTATGTATGTGTTAGTAGCAACTTTAAATGCAATTTATTCAAAATAAAGGAAAAAATTAAAAAATCTGTAAATCTGCAAATCGGCCAAAAAGAAATACCTTTCAAATAATGTACGTTTGGTCAAAATCGGGATAAAACATAAAACGGTAGAACAAAACATCAGTCATAAGAAATCGCCTAGCCTATTAATATTATAGAAGATAAAGAAATCGCCTATCCTATTAATATTATCGATACCCATAACACAGAGTAGTTCAGGGTACAACAATTTTTTCAAAATATTTCTTTTTTTAATTTTTTGAAAAATTTTTTAATTCAAATTTTTAGAATAATATAATATACTGGGGATTCCATTAAACGTTGTTTAGCCCCAGTCGACATTACTAAATAAGTAATTTTTTCGCAGAAATTTTAAATATTCCGGTTACATAAGCAATAGTAGTTCAGCAATGACATTAGTAATGTATGGTCTCCAGATAGATGACATTAAACATTTGCTATGTATGCCCACGAAGGCGTTAGCTCCCATTTTTGTTCGAACTTTGCTTCTTTATAAATTATGATCTCACACGACACTCTCGCTATGATATTACTCTAGATATTTGATTAGGTCCAAAATTTAATAAAAAACTAGAAAATCTCAAAACAAACAAATGCTCAGCTCCACAGCTCTTACGAGTTTATACGATTTTATATATACCAGCAGATTCCAGCACTCGATATTCAAGTGCAAATTCTAGGAAATTTGTACAAACTCACAAATTATTTCTTTTGGATATACATGTGCGTGTACACATTTGTTCTCACAAATTATTTCTTTTGGATATACATGTACACATTCATACATAAAATACAAAACGACAGCATTTAATTGCTGCAGATAAATTCTATGTACAAGCATAATTTGTTTACGTCATTGTTTAAGTCATTGCCCATTGCTGAAAATAAACAAATAATGTAAATAATATAAATCAGCAATAATTTAGTATTTAAGAACCAATTAAATCAATAATAAAAAGAGAAATATCATAACCATTGTCGTGTTAATTTCTTCATTTCACCTGCTAACCAAGTTTCAAGTGCTTGCGTTAACTTTCACATTATCTTGGTGCATCACCTTGATAATAATCAATAAAAAATAAACCATTTTACATTATACTGGTATATTACCTGGATAATAAACAATAACAAATAACAAGTCAATCAGGCAAAACAGCCTGTCATTAACATTTTTGGTGACCCCGACGTGATAGACGTTTTGAGTTTCCCCCACCAGTGCTAAGGAACTCTTAATACTCTAAATCACCGTTGCACACGCAGTCTATTCATCAGGCACTATACTAACATTGCTGTCCTAAGATTCTGCAACTTGTCGCAAATTTGGCACTAGCAGACTTCATCAGAATTAACATTCTCCACTAACATAAGACAGCAGCTATCTAATCGTCACACCAGTCATCCTAAAAATGGCAAATGATCAAAAAGACTCGAATGTGGCTTTGTTTGATCAACTCATAGCATCTCAAAGAACCACCGGGTGAGCTCATTGAAAGCCTAATTCGCAACGTCAAAAAGGACTCAGCTTCCAGAAAGACAGCCCAGTACTATGAGGAATGACTCAGGAGATTAGATACGGCATGGTCTGATTTCTAAACCACCGACAGCAAAATACGGTGTCTCGAAAACACTCCTACAGACCACAAATACTTCACCGAGAAGTATTACGAAAAAATATCGGAACTTACTTTTAAATACCGAGATAATTTTGAATCAGCCATGATGGAAATCCCGAATGGGCCGGCAGTGGAAACAAATCAACACCATGCTGCCAATAAGCCCACTGCTCCTAGCAGGACAATATTGAACAACAGCGACACAACAGCCCCCCTCTCCTCGATCAATTCTATAATAAGAAGACAAAATGTGATGATAGAATCACTGAAACGATTGCTCATCATGGATCCAACAGCAACAAATATGACTCTGAAGGCAAAACTGTGCGAACAAATCCAAAATTTGCATTTCTCAATTTGGAAAAATAATCCTGATCCACTTAGAGAAGGATATGACATGGATTCGTACACAAATCTGGAAAAATTAATCATCGAAAACTTTAAGATGTCATCAAATATTGCTCCAGAACGAAGAACCCAATATGAGCAAAACAGCGTGCTACCACTGCCTAAAGTAACTATCCCACAATTCAATGGGAATTATGTCACATGGAGAACATTCTTTGATCTATTTTCTCAACTCGTCGACAAGCAGCAGATTCCCACGGTACAAAAAATGTGGTACCTTAAATCTAATGTTGGAGGAGAAGCGGGGAACGTGATAAGTCACCTTTCCGCTACAGCTGACAATTATGAAACAGCATGGAAAATGTTAAAAGAGCGCTACAATAATAAGCGAGTTCTTGTCACAACATTAATTAATTCAATTACAAAATATTGGCGTCGGCACAACCTCTTGGGACCCGATTTTGCTACATCTATTAATTAAAAAATTGGATCGTGGAATACATGTTCTTTACGAGCGATCAAAAACAAATCCAAAAGAACTTCCTAAGATCACACATTTTTTGGCATTCCTGGAAACACACTTTCAATCAATGGAAGCTATGGGTCAGAAGGAAAAATCATCTTCAAAGGCATGTGCTTCTGCTACTTCATTCAACCGAAATAAAGAGACATGCAAACTTTGCAAAAAGGACATTCATCCACTATTTCGGTGTCAAGGGTTTCAACAACTAACACCACACGATCGATTGAAATTCATACAAAAACATAAACAATGCGTCAATTGTTTAAAATCAGGCCATTCCACAAAAATTTGCACATCCGGGTCATGTACAAAATGCAATAAGAAACACAATTCGATGCTACACCTTGAATCAACAAAATTTTTATCAAGGCAAGAATCATCTAACGAAAACAAAACATCATCGGCTGCCACAGCACTATTTACAAGAGATAAGCCAGACACCACCTCTTTGAATACTTGTTTACCAGAAGAATCAGAAAGCACTTCATTAGTTGCTGCCAATAAGCAATCATCAAATTCATATGTTCTACTTATCACAGCATTGGTAAGGGTTAAGAGCGAATATACAGAAGTTGAGTGCCGAGCTTTGCTAGACTCAGGATCTCAAGTAAATTTCGTCACTGAGCGCCTAGTAAAACGTCTTGGCATATCAATGCAGCCATCATCAGTAAACATCAGCGGAATTGGCGCAACAAACACCAGAATTCAACATCGGATAAATGTGGCATTACAATCTCGAATTTTTCAACTACACTCGAAGCACTTGTATTGCCTCGCATCCTTGCGCCGCAACCATCACAATTCATCAACACAGATGACTGGTCACTACCCAAAAATCTAGTACTAGCTGATCCAACCTTTAACCGTCCCGACAAAATCGACATACTATTGAAGGCCGAACACTATCATCAACTGATATCGATTGGATAAATTAAGTTATCTGAACAATTACCACTACTTCAAAACACAGTATTCGGGTGGGTTGTTTCAGGTAAAATTCAAAAAGAACACCGCTAAAAAGTAGCATGTGGAGTATGCACCGCCGATGAAAGTCTCGAGCTCTCCATAGCTCGCCTATGGCTGTTAGATGGAATTAAAGCCAATGACAAACCGTTCTCCATGTTAGAAAGAAAATGTGAAGAACACTTCACGCAAAATACCTCCAAAAACCACGAAAATCGATTCGTAGTAAAGATACCATTTCATCAAAGCCCTGATGCTCTAGGCGATTCACATGGAATTGCTCTTAACAGATTTCTTTCGCTTGAGCGTCGACTGCAGAAAACTCCTGAAATAAGAAGTGAATACATAAAGTTTATGGATAAATATGAGGCACTAGGGCACATGACGAAGATATCATCAGATGCAATCCGACAGTCCGACAGTGCAAAGCGAACTGTTCTCTATACTACTAAGATTTCGATTTCCAAGATTTGTATTCACTACTGATGTCGAAAAAATGTATAGACAAGTCGTAATTTCACCCGAAGATCGCAAATTTCAACTCATCATTTGGAGAAAAGATGCCAAAAAACCCATAACTCAGTTACATATGGGACAAGAGCTGCACCCTATTTAGCAACAAGGTATGCTTCACAATTCAACTCATTTTAAGTGAAGAAAAGAAACTCAACACAACACATTAACAAATTTAATAAACACATACATAGCATTGTATAATTTAATGTATGTGTTAGTAGCAACTTTAAACGATCATAATTCCAAAAAAATATTCCAGACGATGAAAAGCTGTAAATCTGGGTAACAGCTAAAAAGAAATACCTTTCAAATGATAAATTTTTTGTCAAAATTGGGGTAAAACTGTGAAATTTACATCGGTAACAAAAAATCGTCTAGCCTATTAATATTATAGATATATATATATCTAATGACCCCTTCTTCCCTTTTAGTTGCGAGTATCAACCGATTTTAACAAAAAATATACCATTTCAAAGGTATTTCTTCGCAGATGTGCACCATCTTTTAAAGTTGCTACTAACACATACATAAAATTATACAATGCTATGTGTGTGTTTATTAAATTTGTAAATGTGTTTGTGTTAATGTATTGAGTTTGTTTTCTTCATTTAAAATGAGTTGAATTGTGAAGCATGCCTGTAGGGTCTTTATTAAATGAAAAAACAAAATTTCATAGAATTTGCACTTGAATTTCGAGTGCTGGAATCTGCTAGTATATATAAAACCGTATAAACTCATACGAGCTATTGAGCTGAGATTGACAGCATTTGTTTGTTTTGAGATTTTCTAGTTTTTTATTATATTTTGGACCCGATCACATATCTAGAGTCCTATCATAGCGAGAGTATTTAAGATTCAAATAAAAACTACAATGCTGTATTTGTGTTTATTAATTGGCTAAAATTGATTACCACACCTTTATGCCCTTACAAAATTTTTTATTCACAAACCCATTCTTATATCATCTGCGTGTTCAATAAATATTTATTGAAATTTAATATTTAAATATTCATATATGTATATTCATTGAAAGAAATATTAATGAAAAAATAAAAATTCCTAGTATTTGCACTCGAATTTCAAATGCTGGGCTCTGCTAGTATAATACATTATATTGTTTTCGGTTTATGTAGTGAAACGTGGGGAATAGTGGGGCACATTGAGCCATTTGGGCTCCTTAAATATATCGATACTCTATTTTTTTAGTTTCTTCTTTTAATATTTATAGCTGCAATTAATATGTTCGCAATCTTCCAAAAAAAAATTTGGGGAATAGTAGAGCAGAAGCAATAGTTTTAAATTTATTGGAATACAAATCATTCTTTATCAGTCAAATATCACAAAACTATTTATTTCTTATAAAGAAAAATAGAAAAATAGAGCGAATGTTAATCAGAATCATAATTGCTGCTTCATTTGCATTTGCTGACAGTCGCATCAGTGCATCTCATATGAATAGCTCGATCGAACATGTTGTAATTGACCGAATTATCTCGATTTAGAATTATTCGATTTAGGAGTACAAAAGACTTGTTTTTTTAAGGATTACTTGCTTACATTCAATTGTTAGTTACAATATAACTAAATTAGATTTTTGTTTTTGGTCATAGAAAACTTAGATAATTAAGTAATAAAAAAAATGTTTCAATTCTAATAAATTTTTGAACGAATTAAGTATTTAATTTATACATATATGTAGGTAATAAATTCTCCTCACATTTCATCCAGTACATTAGAAATATTGTCAATAGAATAAAACAAAAAGCCATTTGTACACGAAACAAAAACAAATGGCTTAACAAAATAAGCAACACACTAGGTCAGTAAAGTTTCGAAAAAAAAACCAAAAACAAAAACACAAAATCAAACAAACCATAGTAATAACATTGAAACAAAAACAAAATTTCAAACGAGAACAATATGAGGAAAAAAACAAATAAGAAAGTTTAATTCGGCTGTGCAGAATCTTTGATACCCTCCATCCGTGTTCTAAACACAACATTATCGCCAAAGCTGCTAAGAGATAAATTGGGCTAGATTCCAAATTAAAATAGCTAGACTTTTTACAATTATAAAATAATTTTAAAAAAATTTTGTTAATTTCGTACTTTTTAATTAAAAGTAATTACACTGTAGAACATTTGCGCCCCATTATCTGGGGGGTAAGACATCCCAAGTAAGGCTGAAAGTACTTAACCAATAATGTAAAACTTCCAAAGGGTTTGGCGTTCTCAGTTTTTGCATGGATATATTAATAAAAATTATTTACTTAAGGCTTATCTACAATTTTTCTAAAGAATAAATTGAGAAATCATCAATGGTTCTTCAGATGGAGCTCCAGATCTACATAAACAAACATCAACATAAGGAAAAAATTAAACTTTTTATAAAAACAGGTTTGGCCTGAGACCGCCAAACCCTTTTCAAGTTTTACTTTACTGGTATAGTGCTTTCACCCTGACTTGGAATTTCTCACCCCCCCCCCCCCCTCCACCAGAACGGCCTGACAGCGCCAAACCCTTTTCAAGATTTACTTTACTGGTCTAGCGCTTTCACCCTGACTTGGAATTTCTCACCCCCCCCCCCCCCTCCACCAGAACGGCTGCTGCACTGAATTATTAAGCACAATGAGCATTAAATTAAATACATACAATTACATTTTTCTTTGTGTGTTTATCAGCGATGCATACACAGTTTTGTTTACTTGTTGTTTTTGTTTTCTTTTTATACCCTATACCACTATGTGGTTTGGGTATAATGACTTAGTGCTGCTGTTTGTAACAACCAAAAATATTTGACCTAGACCCATCTTTAATTATACCGATCGAATCAGAATCACTTTTTGAGTTGATTTAACATTATCCGTCCGTCCGTCCGTCCATCCGTCCGTCCGTCCGTCTGTGTGTCCTTGTAATCAAACTGCAGGTCGCAAATATGAATATATTTTGATGAAATTTGGTATGTAAGCTTTTATCTGCCATGGGATGAACGGTATTGAAATTGGTGAGAATCGGTCCATGTTCAGACCTAGCCCTCATACAAATTACCCCTATGAAATCGACATAAATTGCCATAAGATCCAAATTGTCATATAGATCTTACTCAAATTGGGTTTTGTATGCGTTCATTACGTCCATTAATGAGTAATCCAAAAATGATCCCTTTGGCCCCATATAGGGCTGCTTCCCGATCTTCACTTAAATCTATTAAAAAACAAAAATATTGCACTGATTCTTCTCAGATATGGTTTGTATATATTTTTGCAAAATACAAGAGACTTTTCCAAACATGATCAGGTTTGGTCCATTTTTGGACCTAGTCCCCATATAGATATAGCATCCGATATGAACTTTTTCATATCTGCAGACAAAAAAATTAATAAAAATCCCAGTCAAATTAGGTTTTTGCTTATTTTCTATGTCCAGTTAGTTGGGCCTAAGAGAAAGGGTTTCTAAACGCATGGTATAGGGTATCAGAGCAAACATGTGTATATATCGCTTGGACATATCTACGGGTATATACTCATTTTTCAATATTTGTAGGTTCTTTATATGGAATTTTATCGGCCTAGAGGTTTAGAATTCAAGACTAGCCTACTCGAAATAATAATAACAAAATTATACTAATGTTTTTCCCAGATTACTGCTTTCTTTTGTGAATAGGTGTGATTTCAATCAACAGACAGACGGGCATTGCTATAAGCATCGATAATATATATACTTTCTGGGGTCTCAAATCATTTTTTCGATGTGTTACAAACGGAATGACGAACTGATATATACCCTCGGCATAGTGGTGTGGAGGCTATGAAAAAAACAAACAAACAACGAAAACCAATTGTAATCACATAAGAAAAATAAACACACGCAAATAAAAACAATAACAACAAACACAGTAAAGAACCCACAAAAAAAACATAAAACCACTATAAAAAATAAAAAAGCATTAATGTTTTCTAGAAAAATAATATTAACCAAAAAAACAAAACAAAAACAGCATCACTACCAGTGGTTTAAGTTTTTGTTGTTGTAGTATAAAACTACAAAGGAAAAAACACATTATAGAACATGAACAAATAATACACAATAAAAACATCATCATCATCATCATCATCATCATCATTATCATTACTGATCAAGCACTACCAAACAGTCAAACAAATCGTAATACAACTAATCTACTAACAAATTCAATAGAATGATGGTCCATGAATGAAATAAATAGTCACTCAAAAATAAAGAACAGCATTCAGAAAATCTCGAAGAAGTTAGAGAAGTAACAGCCACATGTCAAGAAAAAAAAACCGCTTAAATTTATATTCTCAAAACGTTCAACAACAAATTGACGTCTCAACAAGCAGTCTTTGACTGCTGATGTTCCAAAAGCTCTCAAAAACATAAAAGGAACATAATAAACTTAATTATAAATACTCAACTCAGTCGCATATGAATGTCAGCGCGTAGTCAATATGATGACAGCAAGCACGTGCTTATTTGTCGAAACATTTAGAAAGAATGGTATTAAGTTTGTTAAAATTGATGGTGGGGTGATTTAGTTTAATAATTATTAAAATTCAATTAAAATATTATTGTGAAAAGATAGGACTATACAGACATACATTATTGGAATTTGAAAAGCTTCAAAAGATGTTGCTTCACCAGTAGTAGAAAGCCAAAAATACTACACAGTGAGAATCAGGATGATTTATCAAAGAAATTATCACAAAAAATATCAACCAATGGCATCAAATTGATACAAAAAATGAGTTATCAGTATAAGACCATAATTTGAGTATATTGTTTTATATTGTGTATAAGACTTAAGTCGGAGTATGAGACTTTAATCAGAGTATAACACTTTAGTCTGAGCATTAGACTTTAATCTGAGTATGAGACTTTATTCAGAGTATAAACGAAAAGCTTTATTTCGATCATTAGACTTTATTCTAAGTATAAAATTTCTGGCTAAATATAAGAATTGAGTTTGAGAATAACTCCTTATAAAATTTCTCTGAGTATAAGACTTTAGTCTAAATATAAAACTTTAGCCTGAGTATAAGAATAAAGTATAGGACTTTGGTATGTATATAAGCTTATAGTCGGAGCATGAGACTTTCATCTGAGTATAAGACTTTAACCTGAGTATTAAATTTCGGCCTGGATATAGGACTGTAGCCTGAATAGTAAACCTAAGTTCGATTGTTAAACATTTATCTGAGTATAAGACTTTAATGGAAGTACACGAATTCCTTCTGAGTATATAACTTTAGTCTGAGTATAATACTTTAGTATATATTGGAAACTTTAGTTTGATTATTAAAATTTTATGTGAGTGTAAGACCTTATTCTGAGTAAAATATTTTAGCCTAAGTATAAGGCTTCAGTCTGAATATAAGACTTTAGTCCGAATAGTAAACTTAAGGTGGAATATTAAATTTTTAAAAACACACACTGAATAAAAAACTCGTACATATATGTAAACAAACATAATTTAGACCAACACACACATATTTTTAGCTTCATATCAATTATGTGCGTTTCTAAATTTTCTACGGCGCCCAACACAATCATGACTGTGTTCGTTTTAATATTTCGTTATTTACACGAACATTTTTGTATCACGTACTTTTTGTTTCGATCACACATAAACCACACATATTGGAGTGTTGCTTTATTTGAAGTTCGTGTTCTGGTACGTGTACTGAAAAAAAAACAGAACATGTACAATAAACAGGTTCGAGTTCAGTTATATTTTAAGTCGTGTTCTGGCTCGTGTACTAAGAAAAAATAGAACATGTACAATAAACAGGTTCGAGTTCAGTTAAATTTTAAATTCGTGTTCTGGTTCTTGTACTACGAAAAATTGAAACATCAATTCGCGATCTGATACACCCCGATAAAAACGACAACAATTGTTTCAACCAAATTTATTAAAATTTTATTGACCCTTTTTTATGACTTACGTTGCAAATTGTTTACAATTGTCAAATATTTTAAAATTTTATTGGCCATTTTTTGTGATTTACGTTGAAATTATTTACAATTGTTTTTATTGACTGGTTTTTATTTTAATAAAAGGTGGTAATAAAATACTTAAGACACAAAAACTGCACACTGCACTTAAATCTTTCTTGCAGGTTTCAATCAGACGTGTAAATTTTTTCGTTTCGCTATTAAAAGTTGCGTATTTTTTATAGCAAAACTTATTTCTGTTATTGCTTTCAAATTGTTTTAATTTTCACAAAATAATTGCAACTTACACAATAACACAGTACCATATAGATTACGATCTAATGAAAACTGAACCACTTTTAATGAATAAATAACGCACGCACTCGCTATTTATTGCAAAATCAATTGCGTGAAATTCTAACGTAAGTCATAAAAAAGGGACAATAAAATATGAAAATATTTTTTTGGGTTTTTTATTGACACTCATTGAGTTTTTATGCAAAAAATCCCAAAAATCATTGAGAAAAGGATTGTGCATTGACACTAATTGGTTCGCAAATTAAGGGTGGGTGATTGTGTTTTTTATGATGCAAAATTTGTTTGTGTCTAAAGTTATTTGTTACCAAAAAAAAATGTTTGCAAAAGATCCTAACAACCAACAAGTGTGGCTTTTATGCCGCAAAATTGGGTTTTTCGTCTATGACACTAATTGGTTGCGAAAATAGGGGTGGGTAATGCAAAAAAACCTAACAACCAACAAGTGTAACATTTATGATGCTAAATAGTTTTTGTGTCTTAAGTATTTTATTACCATCTTTTATTAAAATAAAAACCAGTCAATTAAAACAATTGTAAATAATTTCAACGTAAATCACAAAAAAATGGCCAATAAAATTTTAAAATATTTGACAATTGTAAACAATTTGCAAACGTAAGTCATAAAAAAAGGTCAATAAAATTTTAATAAATTTGGTTGAAACAATTGTTGTCGTTTTTATCGGGGTGTATCAGATTTCGAATTGATGTTTTAATTTTTCGTAGTACAAGAACCAGAACACGAATTTTAAATATAACTGAACTCGAACCTGTTTATTGTACATGTTCTATTTTTTCTTAGTACACGAGCCAGAACACGACTTAAAATATAACTGAACTCGAACCTGTTTCTTGTACATTTTCTGTTTTTTTCTTAGTACACGAGCCACAATACGACTAAAAATATAACTGAACTCGAACCTGTTTATTGTACATGTTCTGTTTTTTTTTCAGTACACGTACCAGAACATGAACTTCAAATAAAGCAACACTCCAATATGTGTGGTTTATGTGTGATCGAAGCAAAAAGTACGTGATACAAAAATGTTCGTGTAAATAACGAAATATTAAAATGAAACACAGTCATGATTGTGTTGGGCACGGTAGAAAATTTAGAAACGCACATAATTGATATGAAAATAAAGATATGTGTTGGCTTTTGAACAGAACATTGTGTGTTTCATGTGTGTATTTTCTGAACCTTGGTCTGAACAGTAAACTTCAATTTGAATAACATTCTCTGTTCTGAGTATAGGATTTGAGTCTCGGTATAACACTTTAATTTGTATAGTAAACTTTGATTTGATTATTAAACTTTTATGTGAGTATAAGACCTTATTCTGAGTAAAATATTTTAGCCTGAGCATAAGGCTTCAGTCTGAGTATAACACTGTAGTCCGAATACTAAACTTAAGTTGGCATATTAAATTTTTATCTGAATGTAAAAATTTTATCTGAATATAAAAATTTAATCGGCGTGTAAAACTTTAGTCTGAGTATAAAACATTAACCTGCGTATAAGAATTTAGTCTGAACAGTAAACTTAAATTTGAATAACATACTTTTTTCTGAGTAGAAGACTTTAGTCTCAGTATGAGACTTTAATCTAAATATTAAACCTAAGTTTAAATATTAAACTGTTATCTGAGTAAAGGACATCATTAATGATGCATCATGAGTATAATATTGTAATCTGAGCGTGACGATTTTGTACGGTATAAGAGATTAAACTAGGTATGAGACTTTATTCATAGTATAAAAGAAAAGCTTTATTTCAATCATTGGACTTTATTCTAAGTGTAAGATTTGTGGCTAAGTATAAGAGTTGGGTTCGAAAGTAACTCCTTCATTTCAGTATCAGATCAACTTATAAAACTTTCTCTGAGCATAAGACTGTAGTCTAATATAAAACTTAAGCCTGAGTATAATAATAAAGTATGAATGTGAGACCTTAGTCTTACTATAGGACTTTGATATAAGTATAAATATTTAGTCATAGTATGAGACTTTCGTCTGAGTATAAGACTTTAGTCTGAGTATTAAATCTTGGCCTGAGTATAGGACTTAAGTCTGTATAATAAACTTTTATTGAGTATAAGACTTTAATCGAAGTATACGACTTCTGTCTGAATATATAACTTTAGTCGGAGTATAATTCTTTAGTCTATTTAGTTTGATTATTAAACTTTTATGTGAGTATGAGACCTTATTCTGAGTAAAATATTTTAGCCTGAGTATAAGGCTTCAGTCTGAACATAAGACTTTAGTTCGAATAGTAAACTTATGTTGATATATTAAATTTTTATCTGCGTATAAAACTTTAACCGGCGTATAAGATTTTAGTCCGAGTACAAAACTTTAATCTGCGTATAAGACTTTAGCCTAAACAGTAAACTTTAATTTGAATAACATACTTTTTTCTGAGTAGAAGACCTTAGTCTCAGTATAAGACTTTAATTTGAATATTAAACCTTAGTTTGAATATAAAACTATTATCTGAGTAAAGGAACTCATTAATGACGTATCATGAGTATAATACTGAGCGTGAGCATTTTGTTAGAGATTGAACTAGGTATGAGACTTTATTTAGAGTATAAGAGAAAAGCTTTATTTCGATCATTGGACTTTATTCAAAGAATAAGATTTCTGGCTAAGTACAAGAGTTGCATTTGAAAATAACTCCTTCATTTCAGTATCAGACATTAGACTGGATATAAGACTTCAATCAACTTTCTCTGAGTATAAGACTTTAGTCTAAATATATAAATTTAGTCTGAGTATAATAATAAAGTCCGAATGAAAGACTTTAATCTTAGTATAGGCCTTCGGTATGAATATAGGTTTTTGGGGTACGTGACTTTCGTTTGACTATAAGACTTTGGTCTGAGTATTAAACTTCGGCCTGAGTATAGGATTTAAGTCTGAATGGTAAACATAAGTTCGAATAATAAACTTTTATCTGAGTATAAGACTTTAATCGGAGTATAAGGCTTTAGTCTGAGTACAAAACTATATAATAAACTTTTATCTGAGTATAAGAACTTTAATCGGAGTATAAGGCTTTAGTGTGATTCTATATTATACTCAGACTAAAGTCTTTAATCGGAGTATAAGGCTTTAGTGTGAGTATAAAACTATAACCTGAGTATAATACATTAGTTTGTATAGTAAACTTTAGCTGAAGTACTGAACTATTATCTGAGTATAAGATCTTAGTCTGAGTAAAATATTTTAGCCTCAGTATTAGGTTTTAGTCTGAGTATACGACCTTAGTCCGAATAGTTAACTTAAGTTAGTTTAAATTCTTGTCTGAGTACAAAACTTTAATCGGCTTATATGACTTTAGTCTGAGTATTATACTTTAATCTGAGTATAAGACTTTAGTCTGATTAATAAACTCAGTTTGAATATTTAGTTTTATCTGACTCTAAGTCTTTAGTAGGAGTATATAACTTTAGTCTGAGTATAAGACTTTAGTCTCAGTATAAGACCTTAATATGAATATTAACCGTTATTTTGAATATTATACTGTTATCTGAGTAAAGGACCTCAGTTATAAGTATGAGTATAATACTGTGTATAATGAGCATAATATCTGAGCATGAGGATTTTGAGGTTTGAAAAATGGAAATACAATATTTTTTTGGTTAAGATCATCGAAGTTCCCCTCAGACTAATAATTTTAACCACAGATAATTTTATTTATTAGCCCCGTAATCTTCAGAAATGATTCATCTGATGTTATAAAAAAAGAGCACGCAAGAAAACAACACAAAATATGTTTCATAACTTAATTTTTTCGATAAAATCGATGACAGCGATCCCCTAGTGACCGTTAAAATTTCTGAGAAAATTCTCAAAAATCCTTAGGGGTATAAGACTTTACATTCCCATTTAACAGTTGCAAAAATCGAAAGAAGTTGTTTGCGGTGAAACGCTCTATTGCGAAAATTAACTATAACTTTCTGTTGCAAAAGTTTTGGCTTCAAAATAATTGCCGCTTAGAGAGTGATTGGTCTGAGGTTAATTTCATAAATACACCTGAGAGTTTTGGAAGTACGGACACATGTTGCCACAGAAAGCAAACATAATTTTTCGGCTTATATATTCCATATTAGTTTCTTGTCTAGACTTAGACTTTTAACCTCTTCAGAGAATTGAATAGCAATTCTCTCTCTTTAAACTATACCAAAGTTGCTCTTAAATGAACACATATTTTTGCTTCTCGTAAGTTGTTTTGCAATATTATCTACGAAAAAAGTTTTTTCTTTAATTTGAAATTTTTTGTGCAATTAACAAAAACTTTAAAGACTCCCTAACGTTTTCCAATTCCAACTTCCAACAATATATTCGACAAGTCACTTAAAAAATTTTAATTCACATATATTTTTCACTATCTTTGATTTTTGATCATATTGTCTTTTTTTTTTTTCATTTATGTATATATGATCAGCATTGTCAGTATCATTTCCAACAAACACACAATCCATCAGAAATATTTTTAATGTACTCTTTTTGGCCCCTTCCCTCCAAAGTAGTAAACAATTTAAGCGGCACAAAAAAAAACTCATGCAGTTGCGATCGTTTGATCATTGAACGAACAAACGATCAATGAGGCGTAAATTGATCTTGTTAACGTAAATAAGGGCAATTACTTATGTGCATGTTGAGTGTGTGTCATATGGTATCGTTCGTTTAGATTTCTAAAGACTCTTTTTTTTTTGTCATTACAGTTGGTTCACTCTATGTATGTGGTGTTTTATGATGGATATTTATTTATATCATGTTTTTGTTGTTGTTGTTTGTGCTGTTATGCTTGATTATATTTATGTGTCAGTGGGCGAAGTTGTTACTTTGTAAAATGCTGACTGGCTGCTACACAATCTAACTGTGCGCTTGGGGCTTCTGCTATGTGAGACACATTATGCAGTAAGCTCATATTTCGTATGCGAATTGACATGCGTTGCATGTGGCTTTATGTTGCATGAAATATTCTTTTTGGCTGTGTGTATGTGTGTGCGTGTGTGTGTACACATTTTGCTGTTGTTGATGGTTCAAAGATCTTTAGAACATTTCGCTGTTATTATTTTATGGAGACTGAAGTATTTTGTTTGTCTTCTTCTTAAAATATATATGCCAAGAATTTTTAATTTATTGACCTTCAAGTAAATGAAAATAATTTTATTTGTAGTTAACTAAAAATCTAAAGTTTCAACAGCTAATTTTTAGATTCTTCTTATTATAAAAGTTTGATTTCAAAATGATATAAGTATAATAAATTTGCAGAGATGAGAACAATTAAAACAATATAGTTCTTTTCCGCCATGCCAAAACTTTCGGCCTTAAGGTTTAACCATGAATATTTTTTTTTATTTTTGCTTCACAACAGAACTTTTTATTAAGACTGGTATGGCCCAGCACTCGAAATTCGAGTGCAAATTCTAGGAAATTTTATTTTTTCATAAAATTTTTTCTTTTAATGTTTTTCAATCCATATACTTATATAAAAAATTTATGAATATTTAAATAAAACTCATCCTAAAGGTATGCTAACAAATTTTAGCAAATTCACAATTCAACACAGGGCTTGTGATTTACGATTATAATTAAGTACGATAAATTGTGAGTTGGCTAAAAGTGATTAGATTAAAAAAACATTAAAATAAAAAAATTAAATGAAAAAATTAGGTAAACAGGGTGTATCGAATTATTGCAAATATTTTATTTAATTTAATTTAATCATATATATTAAAAGAATTTATGAATAAACTTTGCATTCAAGATTTTTTTCAATATTTTTCTTGTCTCAAACCTCTATAACTAGAGTTCTAATTAACGTAGGCTGTTGACATAGGTCTAAGAACACTCAGTGCATCAAGCTCCTTCTTTTGAGCTATTAACTGCTTAAATTCGTTGGGTTTGAGGAAAGTTATGCGTGGAGAATCAACTTTACTTTTACTGTACGTTAACTGATCTTGGCATATTTTGGCATTACTGTACGTTAACTTCTCTTGGCAAATTCGTTGGGTTTGAGGAAAGTTATGCGTGGACAATCAACTTTACTTTTACTGTACGTTAACTTCTCTTGGCATATTTTGGCATTACTGTACGTTAACTTCTCTTGGCAAATTTTGGTATTATATTATAAAAATTAATATAATATAATATAATGCTGCGGAGCAGCAGGGGTCCTCTAGTATATATTTTTAATACATACATGCACACATATACATAAATTTTATCAATCTGCACCTCTCCTCCAAATGAGCCATAACTATGCCAAATTTCACACTCCTCCGTGCCCGCATTGTGCTCATAAATGTTAAGTGAAAATTTTCCTTCACGCATTAATATAAAGATATTTGTTAAAGCCAAGTTTATGGCATGTCAGCTAAACTAAGTTCAGTTAAACTCTTATATTTAAACACAAAAAAGTTCTAACTAATTGATTAAAGTTGTAAAAATTTTTTATATTTTCGCCTATAGAAAAGTTCTCAATATATAAAATATTCTTGTATACAGAACACTTCTCAGAAGCTGAATTATTTTTATACATATAAAATTTCTCAGAATCCGAAATATTTTTTTTTTTCTAAAGGGAATCAATGATATTTTCTCTATAGAAATTTTTTCAGATAAAGGTGCCTACTATGAGCAACTTTCAATTTTCGATTGTGGTCGATTTAACTGATCGAACGAATTTTCATTTGGTATTATGGCGCACATTCGATAAAAAGGCGCTATTGTGAATTTCACTCAACTGGATTATTCACAATAGTACATATTTATCAGCTGGCAGTATAAATAAACATTTTTTACAAATTTATTAAAGAAAAAAAAAATTAATTATTTATTAATATGGAATTATGGTTCTATGATCGTCTGATGAAGATGAATGCTTCGTCATTAGAGATGGTTCCAACATTTTGGAAATGGATTCCACTACGTGAGTATGCGAGGTTTTAACAAGGGTACAATTTGTTTACAGATTTACAGCAAATTTTCGACTGCAAGGAGGCGTTTATGGAATTGCTGTCTACTAAGGATGAACTGCTGCGGCAATGCACACAAGGCATATCAATCTCATGAAATTAAAATAATTTACAACTTATATTTTCAATAAGTTTATAAACTGCCATCCAGCATCGAAAGCAAAATTGAGTTCGATTGAAAATTCGCTGTACAACGAAATTTTCGACCGTGCTGCCAGCTCATAATACGAATTTGACATTGGATAGTCGTTGTTCGATAGCCAGCGAAGATCGAAGATCGAATGCAACTCATAATAAGGGCCTAAAAGTTTTTTTATTCGATAGAACATTTTTTCAGAACTTGAAATATTTTTTCTGTAAAATCTGATTTATTCTTCCTGTCGAAATTTTTTCAGAATACCTGAATATTATTTTTTGAATATGCACTAAGCGCCCCGGTAGGTGAGTAGGTAGCATGCTCGCCTATCATGCGGGGGTCGTGGGTTCGATTCCCACCAGAGGCTTTGGTATGTCGCTGCAAAAAAAAAAATGAACTACTCCCTCTTTCCTCCTTAACCTATTTTCCTGAGATCAATACAATGCACTGCATCTGTAGGGGGCATCCCCTGAGTGTTGATTAATTAAAAAAAAAAATATGCAAAAAATTGAAAAACCGTTGTCTTGAGTTATAAAATATTTTTTTTATAGATATTCCACTCGCAACCCAATAAGCAACCAAAAAGCACTTAACCCATTTGGTCCCGGCGTACTCATATGAGGACGGTTCTTCATATGCCCATATAATTTAGTTTGTGCACGATGTATTTTGTTTATAAACGAACTTGCATTGGCAAAGAGTGTGACTTCAAAATAAAATATTAGCTTTTATGATTCAATGCTTAAACTGATTAAAATTGTTGGTTGAATTTATTTCTTTGGTGACCTAGGTTATGGACCAAAGCTACGTAATTATTTTTTATATTTCCGTGGGTACTGTTATACATTTTCAGCCTGGTTTATTTACATACAGTATTTTTTTTTCAAGTTATCCTGAAATAGAAAGAATATGACAATGTTTGACCGAAAGGGGACATATTTTTGTATGGCTTCCCCGAATGGGTCCAATGGGCAGATAGCTAATATTTTTTCTTTACTTTTTGCAAGTGTGTTTCAGGCACACAGCTTCTATATATATTGCAACACCTATAAGTAAATAACAGCAACTATATATATTTCATATGTATTATAGCAAGTTATCTTCAGTTAGGGGAATCCCCTTTGATTTGAATGTATAACAAGGTAGTTTTCGAAGTTGAAAAATAATTAGTTGTCATAAGGTTTTCATACATATTGGTAATATTACTGACTTCTTAACAATGGCGAAGCGATCGTTTAACTTCTTAAATAATTATCGAGGCCTTGAGGAAGCTATTGACAGCATTTTTAACGAAGATGGTGATTATGATGCCAGTTATGACTTAGTGACGATTCCTCCCGACCCGAGTATTCTCACGGATGAAGAAGAAGGTGATGAAGATAACATCCAGGAAACCGGTTTTCCGCGTGACATCCCAGGGAGAGTTGAAGTGATTGAGTATAGAAATAATAATGAATGGGATAGCAGTGATGATGAACCCTTACAAAGATACTGCAAATTGGACACGAAGGAACCACGTTGGCGTAAATGTGACGGTTCCTACACAAACAAGTCCTCAGGGGAAAACAACGTACAAAAGCGAAAAGAAAATATTGAAAATGAGCTCACAGGTCAAACACCAGTCAACATTTTTGAGAAACTTTTTGATGAAGAAGTTTTTGACATGATCATCCTGAACACAAAGTTGTATGCTTCACAACACAATAATCATAAGTTCCAAATCTGTGTGAATGAGCTCAAAATATTTTTTGGTATTCTACTCTTGAGTGCATATCATTCACTTCCACGAGAGCGATTATACTGGAGTCTAGATGAAGACTGCAGTATTGCAATTATTTCAAAAGCAATGTCTACAAACAGATTTATTGAAATAAAAAAATTTTTGCATTTCTGCTACAATGAGGCTGCTTCCGGATCCCTCGATAAGATGTTTAAAATACGACCTCTTGCTGATTTTCTAATCAAAAAGTTCCAGCGGTGGGGCGTATTTCACGAAAATCTCTCAATAGACGAATCAATGATAAAATATTTAGGACGTCATTCAGCAAAGCAATTTATAAGAGGCAAGCCTGTACGGTTTGGATACAAAAATTGGATGATTCCAAGTGCAGATGGTTATTGTTATGTTTTCGACGTATATTGTGGGAAATCAGCAGGAGAAACAAGCAAGGTTCAGAAAATACACACATGAAACACACAATGTTCTGTTCAAAAGCAGCCAACACATATATTTATTTTCATATCAATTATGTGCGTTTCTAAATTTTCTACGGTGCCCAACACAACCATGACTGTGTTCGTTTTAATATTTCGTTATTTACACGAACATTTTTGTATCATATACTTTTTGTTTCAATCACACATAAAGCACACATTTTTGAGTGTTGCTTTATTGAAGTTCATGTTCATGATAGAAAAATGTTCGTGTAAATAACGAAATATTAAAACGAACACAGTCATGGTTGTGTTGGGCACCGAAGAAAATTTAAAAACAAACATAATTGATATGAAAATAAAAATATGTGTGTGTTGGTCTAAGTTATGTTTGTTTACATATATGTACGAGTTTTTTATTCAGTGTGTGTTTTTTTCTGAACTCTGGAAACAAGTAATGAGCCGTTAGGATCGAAAGTGGTCAAGAATTTGTTGAATAAAGGAAATGTTGCACCACATGAGCATATCATATATTTCGACAACTTTTTCACCAATCATGCATTGCTGCGAGATTTACGTGAAGCTGGTTATCGTGCTACCGGTACCGTGAGGGAAAACAGAACGAAGAAATGCCCACTTGAGTCTATCATGAATATGAAAAAGAAAGATCATGCAGAATTTGACTACCGATTTGATACAGCCAATCAAATTTTGTTCGTGCGATGGCTTGACAATAGCGTATGTAGCATGGGTGCAAATTACGATTTTGTTTATCCTCTGGGCAAGGTGAAAAGATGGAGCACTTCAGAAAAACGAAAAGTAGACGTGAACATCCCTTTTGTCTTCCAGAACTACAACAAAGGCATGGGAGGTGTCGATCGAGCTGACCAATCAGTTGCAGTATACGGATCAGATGTACGAGGCAAAAAATGGTGGTGGGTTATATTTACGTATATGCTAGACTTGTTTGTGGCTAATGCTTGGCGTCTTCATCTGTTGACTGCCGGAGATAATATGGACCAGCTCCAGTTTCGCCGAAGTATAGCCAGAAATTACTTGAGATGTTTCGACAGTGAAAAAGCTGATGGTAGGCGGCACAAGCCTTCATCAGGGGTGTCAGGTATGAATCTAGATAATGTTGGGCACTTCCCTCAAAAGCTGACAAGCCAACTACGATGCGCCGTATACCACAGTAAAGCCCGTTGCCAATGTAACAAATGCATCAAAACACTCTGCATCGAAAAAGGATGTTTTGAAAACTTTCATACATAAGCCCATTGGCGCCATTTGAGGACAGCCATTTTTTTCCAGAACGAAGATTTATTTTTTTTTTATTTTTTACTGTAAAATGTTTAATTAGCTTCTAATAGTTAATGAAATAAAGTTATTTTCAAAATTTTTCTTCTAGTTTATATTTGGGTCCAAATGGGTTAAAGGAAAAAACCTAAGCTTTCTTTTGAGCCAAAAAAAATTCTTTTTTTGAAAAAAGGTAAAAAAAAAATTTTTTATATTGAAACAAAAAGTCTAAAAATTTTTTTTTAATTTTTTTTCCCGAAAGACTGAAGAAATAGCTATCTAAACTATTTGGGACAAATTTTGCTAAGAACAATACGTACAAAGTTACATGGGCGAGAAAAAATACCTGTTTGGTAAAAAATGTCAAACTTTTGCCCCCTCTAACTCAGAGAGTTCTGGACAAATCTTGATGAAAAATTGTGCCTAAGCTAGTATCCAATAGGCAGAATCTTGGTGAAAATTTAATCCCGATCGGAAGACACCGGTTTTAAAAGTTGGATCACTTGATATGAAACGCCCCATATATATATTTGTTTTTTTAATATATTTTTTAATAACATATTTTTTTCAATTTTTTTTGAACAAATTGACTAAAGTTATAAAAATCGTAAGTTTAATTAAACTTGGTTTAACTAACATGCCAAAAACTTGCCTTAAACAATAAATTGCAAAAAATAAAAAAAAATATTTTAATAAAAAAAATGTTTGTTTTTGGCTTAGCTTAGTAAATCTCTTACTTTTAAATACTAATAGTTCCATACTTTTTGACTATTAAATTAAAAATTGTGAGTTTAAATAAACCAAGTTTAAGAGACACTCCAAAAGCTCGACCTCAGACTGTACATATATTTCATCTATATTTTTTTTAAGTAAAACAGATTTGTTTTTATTAAATTTTTTTTAATTTTTCTCATTTCTGCTATTAATTTTGTAGGCCGTCGGCTAAGTCGGCAAGTCAGTTAAACTGAATCTAATTAAACTCTTATGTTTAAACCAAGGTTCAGAAAATACACACATGAAACACACAATGTTCTGTTCAAAAGCAGCCAACACATATCTTTATTTTCATATCAATTATGTGCGTTTCTAAATTTTCTACGGTGCCCAACACAACCATGACTGTGTTCGTTTTAATATTTCGTTATTTACACGAACATTTTTGTATCACATACTTTTTGTTTCAATCACACATAAAGCACACATTTTTGAGTGTTGCTTTATTTGAAGTTCTTGTTCTGCTACGTGTAGTGAAAAAAAAACACAGAACATGTACAATAAACAGGTTCGAGTTCAGTTATATTTTAAGTCGTGTTGTGGCTCGTGTAGTAAGAAAAAACACAACATGTACAATAAACAGGTTCGAGTTCAGTTATATTTTAAACACGACTTAAAATATAACTGAACTCGAACCTGTTTATTGTACATGTTGTGTTTTTTCTTACTACACGAGCCACAACACGACTTAAAATATAACTGAACTCGAACCTGTTTATCGTACATGTTCTGTGTTTTTTTTTCACTACACGTAGCAGAACAAGAACTTCAAATAAAGCAACACTCAAAAATGTGTGCTTTATGTGTGATTGAAACAAAAAGTATGTGATACAAAAATGTTCGTGTAAATAACGAAATATTAAAACGAACACAGTCATGGTTGTGTTGGGCACCGTAGAAAATTTAGAAACGCACATAATTGATATGAAAATAAAAATATGTGTGTGTTGGTCTAAGTTATGTTTGTTTACATATATGTACGAGTTTTTTATTCAGTGTGTGTTTTTTTCTGAACTCTGGTTTAAACAATTACAACTTTCAGACTTATTACTAAATCTCTAAAAAATCGTGGGTTTTACTAAACAAATTTTAAGAGGCATGCTGAAAACTCGACCTTAGTATGCATTTTTTTTAATCATACAGCATTTTTTTTATATATAAGAAATTTTTTTAAGCACTAATTTTAAAACAATAAGTAAGAACTTTTGTGCTATTTAACTAAAGTACTTAAAATAGTGAGCTAAACTAAGTTTAACACACATTCCCAAAACTTGGCCTAAAATAGCTTATTTTTTGATTTTATTCAAACAGAATAATGTTTTTATTAAAACATATTTTAAGGCCCAGTTTTTATGATTTCCATTAAATCTAAACTAAGTTTAAGCTTTTGTTTTCAAATACTAATAACACTCATACTATTTAACTAAAGTGCTACAAATAATGGGTTTAACTAAACTAAATTTAGCTCACATATATATTTTTTTTTATTTTATTTAAAACATAATTACATTTTATTTGGGATATCCGTTAAATTTAGTTTAGCTAAACTTCTTAAACACTCATAATTATTTGACTTAAGCATTAAAAATCGAGACTTTAGTTAAACTAAGTTCAAAACCTAAGTCTTCTAACATTAAACTATTTGTCTAAAGAGTTAAAAACTTAAGTTTAAGTTAACAAAGTTTAACTTATTTTCACAAAAACTCTGTCCTAGAACCACAAATAAAATTTTCATTTACATCCACTAACTTTTTTTTTTTTTTTGAGTGTACTAATTACTGGTGAACGTAACAACACTCGTAATAAATGATAATCACCTCAACGTACAATATTCTCAGACAGACAAAGAAAAAACAACAACAATAATAACCAGTTGCTGTTATTAGCTAGAACTCAAACATTGATCATTAACAATGCCACCATCAAGACTCACACAGTAGTTGCTTCCTCCTCATCCTCAACAACGACAACAGAACGAACAAAACAAATAACACACCTTGAAGGTAATTACTGCACATGCCACCTGAAACTCTTTGGCGCTTTACTTTGTCAAAATACAGGAAATATTACTTTGCCCCTGTCATGATGTTACAACAGAGAGTCAGACAGCTTGTTACAAAATCGCTTAAAGTTACTTGTTTGTGTTGCATGTTAAGGCTGAGACAAAAATTAATTTTCTACACGATCATAAACAATCTTCTTATAAAATTTAAATACTTTAAAACTATATTAACAGTAAAACGAGATGACATGCCATTTAAATAGGCAACAAAATGTTGCCACTGCTGTTAATGCTTTTAAAATTTATATGCCAACGACAGCTAGCTGGTATTGCGAGCAAGGCAACATACCACAGGCAGCAGCAACAGCACAGCTAATAAAATAAACATGCAACTAGCATGCAACAGACAAGACACATCACAAATACATTTCTTGTTGGTTTTTGTTATAAATTTGAGGCGCTCGCAATTAGTAGAGGCTTGCAGATAATTCAAGATCTCCTACTTTTCACACTACAAAAAACCGAACAGAAAACGCAGGTTTATTTTCGAACAGTGAAACTGGGGAATAACTAATAAGAAATTTTTTTGAACAGAAAATTACTAAGATTCTCAAAATATTATCTCTAAAGAAAATTTCTATAATTTCTGATATTTTGTATAGAAAAGTTTTTCAGATTGCGAGATATTTTTAATATAGAAAATACTTTTAAAACCCGAAATATGTTGCCTGTAGAAAATTTTTAAAATCTGAGGCATTTTCCTTTTGCAGGAAATATTTTCATTCAATCAAAATTTTTTAAAATCTCTGATAATTTTTCTGAATATTTCGTATATAGCAAATTTTTCAAAAAAATTAAAAACTCTAAATATTATTATTCTATAGAAAATATTTCAGAATCTAATAATATTATCTCTAAAAACTATCTTCGAATTAAAGTTTTTCGTGCATAGAAAATTTTTCTGAATTTGTGATATTTTTGCCTATTGAAAATTTTCCAGTATCATAGACAATTTGCTTTATAGAATATTTATCAGAATCTGTGATATTCTCGCCTATAGAAATTTTCTCAGAAATATTTTTTTATGCCGAAAATTTCTCAGAGATATTTTCGTCTAAAGAGAATCAAAGATATTTTCTCCACAGAATATTTTCTTTATAGACAATTAATTCTATTTATAAAATAGTTTCTTTATAAACAATTTCTCAGATTGTGAGATATTTTTTCGATAGACAATTTGCTCAGAACCTTAAAATTTTTTTTATAGATAACTTTTGTAATCTGAGGTATTTTTTCTATAGAAATTTTCTAAGAATCTCAAAATCTGGTATATTTTCGTTGTATAAAAAAATCCGAGATATTTTCGTTCCAAAGAAAATATTTAAAAATCTGACATATTTTTGTTCTAAAGAAAATTTCTTTGAATCTGATAACATTTCCTCTATAGAAATTATCTTTTAATAAGTCTTTTTTCATCCATAGAATATTTCTCAGAAGCTGAGATATTTTCCTCCATTGAAAATTTATCAGATCGTGAGATATTTTTTCCATAGAAAATTTTTTAGAACCTGAAATAGTTTGTATATAGAAATTTTTTAAAATCTGCAGTATTTTTTCTATAGAAATTTTCTCAGAATCTCAAAATCTGGTATGTTTTCGTTCTATAAAAAATTTCTCAAAATGCGTGATATTTTCGTTCCAAAGAAAATATTTAAAAATCTGAGATATTTTTGTTCTAAGGAAAATTTCTTTGACTCTGAATTTCAGTTTCTCTATAGAAACTATATTTTAATCAGTTTTTTTCATCCATAGAAAATTTCTCAGAATCTGAGGTATTTTTCTCTATTGAAAATTTATCAGAATCGTTTAAAGAGAATCAAAGGTATTTTCTATTTAGAAAATTTTTCAGATTGTGGGACATTTTTTAATAGAAAATTTTTTTAGAACTTTAAATATTTTGTGTGTAAAATTTTTTCTAAAATCTGCGGTATTTTCTCTTTAGAATTTTTTTTAGAATCTCTAAATATTATTTTTCTTATCTTATGTGTTCATTCTAAAGAAAATTTTCAAAATCCGAAATATTTTAGTTCTATAGAAAATTTCTTAGAATCTGATAACAGTTGCTCTATAGCATCAGATATTTCGTCCATAGAAAATTTCTCTGAATCAGAAATATTTTGCTCTATGGAAAGTTTCTCATGATCTCTGTATCGTCTCTATTGGAATTTTCTCAGATTCTGAGATTTTTTACGTCTATAGACAATTTTTCAAACTCTGTGAACATTTTGCCCATAAAAAATTTCTTTGGATCTGCGATAAATTCGTGAAAATTTCTAAGAAACTGAATTATTTTCGTCTATAGAATATTGCTCTGAATCTGGGAAATTTTAATCTATAGAAAATCGTAATCTGTGACCATCTGCTCCACATAAAACATCTTACAATCTGTGATTATCTGCTTCATAGAAAATTTTTCGAATCTGTAAATATCTTCTCAATACAGAATTTCTCTGTATTCTATAGAAAGTTTCTCGATAAGACATTTTTCCAGAACCTATAGAAAATTTTTAGAATCTTAGGTATATTTTCTAGAAAGTTTCTCAAGAATTCTAAATATTTTGTCTATAAAAAATTTTCTAAAATCTGAGATACTTTCCGTCTATAGAATAAAATCCGAGATATTATCGTTCCATAGAATCTAATTACATTTACTCTATAAAAGCTTTCTTTAAATCAGATATATTCCTTCTATAGAAAATTTTTCAGAATCTGAAATATTTTCGTAAAAAAAAAAATCTCAGATTTGATAACATTTTCCATGTAGCAAATTTCATAGAACCTTTTAGTTCTTCTCTATGGAATATTACTCTGGATCTTTTTCGTTTATAGGAAATTTTTTAGAATCTAAGACATTTTCTTCCTTAGCAGATTTCTCAGAATCTTAGACATTTTCGTAGAAAATTTTGTCTATCCAAAAATTTCTCAGTAGTTAAAAATATTTTCTATATAAAAAATTTCTTAGTATCTTCTCTATAGAAAAATTTTCCCTGGGTCTAAGATATCTTCGTCCTATAGAAAACTTCTGAGAATCTGGTAATATATGTTATAGCTAAATAAAAAATATTCAGAATCTGTGAGCATTTTCTCTATAAAAAATATTTCAAAATCTATGATTATCTTCTCTACAAAATTTTGTCAGAATATCAAAAATTTCCGCCCAAGGAACATTTCACAGAATCTGAGGTATTTTCGTCTATAAAAAAATTGTTCAGAATCTGTCAACATTTTCTCTATAAAAAATTTCTCAAATATCCAAATTATTTTTCTTATAGAAATTTTAATTAATTGCTTCTTCTCTCATATTTTTTATAAAGGCTTCACTGTATTAATATATTTCTTTCACGAGTCATAAATTAAACTTTTTCGTAGAGAAATGGTCTCTTTACTGCAATATTTTTTTTTTATTTTATACATACATTTCGCCATGCATATTTAGATAAAATCTATGCATATCACTACGATCAGAGCATTAATGGTATGTGTTGTCTAAGTTATTATACCCTCCAGCCCAGTGTGCAGAGGGTATATATAAGGTTGTCATTCCTTTTGTAATAATAAAAAAAAAATTCTGGACCTCATAAAATATATATATTTGTGATCCTTATAACAAGCTGAGTTGATATAGCGATGTCCGTCAGTCCGTCTGTCCATCTGTTCGTCTGTGGAAATCACGATGACAACTTCAATCGGGCAGCTACGGTGCTTGGTTTTCATAAAAAATGATTCATTGACATTCTGAGAAGTTTTCTGCTTAAAATCGTCCAGATCGGTTGAATAGGTCCCGAGATCTGAATGAAGAACTAAAAAAAAGTCTTGAAAAATTATGATTTTCTATGTTGTTCTTGTCACGGTCATGGCCCCAATAGGACAGCTAGGGTGATCGTTTTTAATGAGAATGATTCACCAAGAACACGGGAAGTTTTCTGTTTCAAAAACCATTAAAATCGGTGGAACAGGTCGAGGGAAATCTCTGATAAATTAAAAAAAATTAAAAATATGATGTTTTTATATTGTTCTTGTTGTTATTCTAAATGTTGTATTGTTTTCATAGCTGAACTTGTTGTTGTTGTGGTCGCTGTAGTAATAATATTATAAAAACTAACCCTTTGTAAATTTTTTTTTATCAAGTCTGGTAGAAAAATTTTAAAGTTTTTTTAAAGCCACGAGCCTGCCTGCAAAGTTTCAGATCGATTGGGTCACGGAAAAGGGGGCTAAAAATCATTCCAAAATTTTTTCGACAAGCAGACACTACAAATTAATATAAAGGGAGCAAAAATTCACCAACATCTAAAGTAAATAATATTAAACTACCTAGTTGTTAATAAAAAAAAAACAATGTAAATTTACCAAACAAAATTTTATGTATTAATGTATTTAAAGAATAACACGAAAATAACTTTTGATGTTGTATTTTTTGTGTGTAATATTTACATTAATATATGTACATACATACATATATTAAATAACAAAAGAATATACATATATTCTATACATGTATATTCATAATAACCGCATGTTAGAAATAAATCGGTATACTATTTTATTTATATAAAATTCTCCAATATGTATTTTGTTTTAGGGAAAATACATTTCTTTTGTTCTAATTAGTTTTGCAATCGTTATTTCTATTTTAACATGAATGTCAACATTTTCAACTAGATATCAAACTTCATTTCGCTCAGTGTTGCTATGCCACAGTAGATGGCGCCGCAATTTTTGTTCTAATTAGTTTTGCAATCGTTATTTCTATTTTAACATGAATGTTAACATTTTCAATTAGATACCAAACACAACAATGTTAAGAGTATACACATGGCTGGTCTTTTATTTCATACTTTTTCCCATTATTCTTTTACAAATATAAGTTTGACATATTAACTTTTTGTTGTGTTTACAAAATAGAGTTACCGAGTTCCTCAATGAGTTTTTTTTTTTTTTTTTTGTTTGCTTTTAAAACAGTTCTGCTTGGATATATAAAATTATTATTCTGCTTTACCGACAAAATATCTCATTGCGATTATATATAACTTTTAAAAATTGTTTATTATTACTAAAGTGTTACTCTTGACATAAATACAAGATTGCACCTTTTAAATTTTCCATTCAAATTTAAGAAAATATCAGTTCTAAAAATTTGAATTCAGATTTCCAATTATAAATTAGAAAATATCAATTGAATTTCAGAAAATCATATTAAAACGTCGGAAATAATAACTTGAAACTTAGAAGAATCAATTGAATTTTTAAAATATAAATTTTATTCTTTAAACACAAATTGAAATTCAGAAAACACCAAATATGTTTACATTAAATTTAAACTAATTAATTAATTAGCAGATTCCAGCCCTCGAAATTCGAGTGCAAATTCAAGAAAATTTTATTTTTTCATTATATATAGACCCTAAAGGTATGCTAATCAATTATAGCCTATTCACAAATCAACACAAAAAACAAACTCATTTTTATTACAAACACATTAACAAATTTAATAAACACACACATCGCATTGTATAATTTTATACATGTGTTAGTAGCAACTTTAAATGTAATTTACTCAAAATAAAGGAAAAAATTAAAAAATCTGTAAATCTGCGAAACGGCTAAAAAGAAATACCTTTCAAATAACATACGCTTGGTCAAAATAGGGATAAAACGGTAGAACAAAACATCGGTCACAAGAAATCGCCTAGCCTATTAATATTATAGACTAGCAGATCCCAGCCCTCGAAATTCGAGTGCAAATTCTAGGAAATTTTATTTTTTTTATTTAATAATTTATTTTACAAGACCTTAAAGGAATGCTGATCAATTCAAACCAATTCAAAATTCAACACTTTTTATTGGCGTTATTGTCGTTAATGGTTTATGTTCAAAATTATATTTGTGATTATTGTCGTTATTGGTTTATGTCCAAAATTATTTCCGAATTCAACACAGGGCTTTTTGCAAATACATTAACAAATTTAATAAACACACACATAGCACTGTATGATTTTTTGTATGTGTTAGTAGCAACTTTAAATGCATTTTACTCCAAAAAAATGTAAAAATGTAAAAATCTGTAAATTTGGTGGATAGCTAAAGAAGAATACCTTTCAAATGAGGGATGTTTGGTCAAAATAGGATTAAAACAGATAAAGTTATATCGGTCACAAGAAATCGCCTTGCCTCTTAATATTATAGATTATGTCATATAACCGGAAACGCATGCATATAGGTATACAACCTAAATGCATGCCGATCAGCAACCACGATGACCAAAAAGCAAACACCGAAACATGTTTTCTTTTATCCGAAATAATAGAAAAGACGAAAACGATCTTTCCTCGCTGGAGCGCGTATTACTAATGTGAGAGATCTCTATATACCAACTCTTGGAATAAACAAAGACCCAGATCAAACCAAAGAGTTTGCTGAAATAATTTGGTATTAAATTTAAAAAATTGTTTACTTTTTCAAACCGATGTGGAGGGTTTCAAAGATTGAAATTTAACACTCTTACTTGTTTTTCAGTGAAATAAATTCAAAAAGAAAGAAAGGAAAGAAGGGCGTTCGTATAAATAATGTAATAATAATTCGTTGTTATTTCTTTTAATAAAACAGAAAAGATACGAAATTTTTTATTGTTAGAGATATTTAGAAGAATGATTCAACTTAAAGCTCTGACTTTTACCACTTATGTTAAACAGGTTGTATGTAGTGTGTTGCATGTTTGCCAATTTGAAAATATAGTGCACAATTTCCTTTTTTTATTAGATATTTTGATATTTTCCCCAAATAAAAATAGACTAAAAGTGAAATAAATAGAAACGCAGATGTTCATACAAAATAAATATTTCTTGTTAAATGTTGCTTAGCACAGGCTAACAACATTGTCTGTAATATATATCTTTGAAATATATAATTTTTTTTTGTTAAGTACTTTAAAGATTTATGGCCAAATATCATCAACATATCATGGTCTCATAAATTTTAGTTTAGAAAGTGGTATATTGTCTTTAGGAGTATTGCATTCACAAACTCGTCTGTGTAGGTGAAATGTTGTATTTTGTCTTCGTAAATTATGTTTAAGTTTAAAAATTTATATTTCGAAGAATATTTACTTCAATGTTTATTTAGAAAAAATGTGTCTGAAAGTTTTTTCTTCAAGAAAAAATAGCGTTGATTTGAACTAGTTTCATAAAATCGTGGAATATAAATGTTCTTTGTATGGCTCCTAGTCATGTTGATAATATTTCTGAGGAGATTTTTTTTTCTTCATTTCAGGGCTTTATGTCAATTTTCAGGAAATCATTTGAAATCCATTTTAGACTGATAGGTTCAATCACAAATTCCAAATTAAACTCAACCAGGTCTAAAAGCCATATCGAGGCTCTTAAAAAATAATAGCTTTACGCAAAAAAATAAATTTTCATAAAAAATTACCTTTTTCTATGCAAAAATTTTGTTAAAAAGTACCTTTACTTGAAAATAAAACATTTTATGGTATATTTTCTTACAACAAAAACAGGTAGCTTTAATTAAAAAATTAAAGTTTCTTTTAAAAAAGTAAATTTTCTTATTTAACTAACTTTCACATCTAAGAATAATGCTTTCCTGTACTGTAATTATAAGATTTAATCTTGTTGTACGGGAAATTATCAAATAAATAAATATAATTAATTAATTAATTAATACCGAAACATTAATTCCGAATACCAATTAAATTAAAAAAAAAAAAAAAACTTTTCCTAAAGAATTACATTTTCTTAACAAAGTAGCTTTACTTAAAGAAGTGCAATTTCTTAAAAAAAAAATGTGTTGTCTGATAAAGTATAGTTTCCTAAAAAAGTAAATATTTAAAAAAAAGTAATTTTTATAGAAATACCTTCTCCAAAAAAAGGATATTTCATTAAAAAAAACAATGCCTTTTCTTAAAAAAGCAAATTGTCCTAAAAAGGTAACTTTTCTAAAAAGAACCTTTTCTAAAAAAAAATACTTTCTTTTTTAAATACTTCTATTTAAAAGTACTTTTTATTAAAAAGTAAATTTTCTGAAAAAAATACCTTTTCCAAAAACGTAAATTTTAAAAAATTCACTTTTCTTAAAAATTGCGTTTTCTTAACAAGTAAAAAATAAATTTAGTTTAAAAAAATAAATTTTCTTTCAAAAGTACTTTTTCTTCAAAGAGTACCTTTTATTAAAAAAGTATCCATTATTAAAAAGTACATTTTCTTTAAAATACACTTTTTCTTAAATCAATATCTTTTTCCAAAAAAAGTACCTTTTCGTAAAAAAAATATCATTTCTTAAAAAGTACTTTTCTTGAAAAAGTACTTTTCTTAAATAAGTACTTTTCTTGAAAAAGTACCTTCTAAAAGTTTAAATTTTCAAAAAGTAAATTTTCTTAAAAAAAATTAATTTTTCTTAAAAAATCTTTAACTAGCAATGCAAATCTATTACTGTTGAATCAAAGTTTAAAGCGTGATTGAATCCATAACGCAAACACAAGCTTAAACTTATATTAAGAGGTTATGAAAGTCGAAATTGAGTATTTCTTTGATCCATAAATAACAACTGAACGTTACCCTTTGATAATATTGAACTAAAAAACAGGGTTCAAAAAATGCACATATCATACACACAATATTCTGTTATAAAGCAGCCAACACATATTTTTATTTTCATATCAATTATGCGTGTTTCTAAATTTTGTACATTGCCGAACACAATCATGAATGTGTTTCGTTTTAATATTTGGTTGTGTACACGAACATTTTGCTATCATGTATTTTTTGTTTCGAACACACATAACTACACAGGTTTGAGTGTAGCTTTATTTTAAGTTCGTGTTCTTGCACGAGTACTGTTAAAAAACAGAACATAGATCGGAAAATCTGATACACGTCTATAAAAATGACAACAATTGCTTCAACCAAATTTATTAAAAAAATATAAAATAATTCATTAACACTTATAAAAAAAAAATAAAAAGATAATATTAAAAATAAAAAGATAGTAAAATAGAAAACAGAGAAATTTTATATGTTGTTTATGAATCAATTTCGTTTGTTTTATTATTTTTTATTTTTATTATTATCTTTTTATTTTTATTTTTTTATAATTGTTAAAGAATTATTTTAGATTTTTTTAAAATAAATTTGATTGAAACAATTGTTGCCGTTTTTATAGGGATGTATCAGATTTTTGCGATCGCAAGTGGATAATATTTTAATTTTTAGATGTACGCGTTCAAGAATACGAACTGAAAATAAAGCTGTACTCGAACCTGTTTATTGTTCATGTTCTATTTTTTAGCAGTACACGTGCAAGAACAGGAAAATGAAATAAATCTATACTTGAACGTGCGTGGTTTTTGTGTGTTCGAAACAAAAAATGCGTGAAAGAAATATGTTTGTGTACATAACCAAATATTAAAACGAGACACATTCATGATTGTGTTGGACACCGTACAAAATTTAGAAACACACATAATTGATATGAAAATAAAAATATGTTTTTATTGGTCTGAGATATGTTTGTTTACATGTTTACGAGTTTTTTATTCAGTGTGTGTTTTTTTCTGAACTCTGCTAAAATTGTTCTTGAAAAGTACATTTTTATAAAACGACATTGTTAAGTTATTCTTTTATAAAAATGTATGGGAGATACCGTCAGCTATAGAATTCTATTAAAATTATACGAGAAAATTATAGTTTTATGAAATAGTACTTAAAAATTAACCTTTTATACAATTGTACTAGAAAAGTACCCTTCAATAAAATTGTTCTAGAATACTACCTTTTTATCATTCTAGCAAAATAGCATTTATACAATTGTACTAAAAAGCATACTTTTTGATAAAATAGCACTAGAAAATTAGTTATTAGTACTTGAAAAGTACCCTTTGATTTATTTGTACTAGAAAAGGGCTTTTCTATAAAAATGTTTTAAAAATTTTAAAAATTATATTACTAAATTACCCTTATCAAAGCAAAATAAAATCGAATTAATTTATCAAAGAAATTTACAATAATCGTTTCTATAAAATTTTGTTTCTGAAAAAAAATTTTCAATAAGAAAAATTTTCAGATTTTCAGCGTAGTAGAAATTTTCAGGTTCTCAGATTCATTTTTTGCCACGTAGAAAAATTTTCTTATTCTGAGAGTCACTTTCATAGATTCGGAGACTTATTAATTCATAAATAAAATATTTTCATATTATTTTCACTTATACTCATCTCAGCACAGGGACTCATCTTTCTCGTATAGAAAAGCTGTCAGCCTGCTAGATATATATTTCCGCATTTAGAATTTCTCAGATTTTGAGACTCACTTTTTTCCAAATCAGATTTTTTTGGTAGTGACAAACATTAGCACAAACTTATCATACCCTGACCACAGGGTGGTGAAGGTATAAAAATTACTATTAAAATTAAATGTAAAAATTCATATTAATTCAAATATCTGACCCAATAACTATTATGCCGATAGACTCAGAATATTCTGTGAGTTGACTTAGGGATGTCCGTCCGTCCGTCCATGAGTTTGTCTGTCTGTATATCTGTTTATCTGTTCGTCTTTTTGTCCATGTAAACTTTGTAATAAAAATATAGTTCGCCAATAAAATTATACTAGTATGCCCTGTCGTGGTCCGCTTCAACTTATCGAGACTTATTGACATGTATGTTTTCATAATCAATTTTTCCTAGGAAGTTTGTATTATGCAATTAAAAAATTTTATTTTATATTTTTTTATTTTAATGCTTTCTGATACACAATGTTTTGAGCGTTTCGATTTCGCGCAAAAATTATCAAATTTTTTGGCATTCCTTCTCTGGAGCAAGCTGCCCATGAGAAAAACATGCATCTCCCAAATTTAGAATATCATTTGGCAATTTTTTAATAGCGAGTTTTGATTTTGGCGATTTTTGATTTGGCCGATTTTTGATTTTGAAGATTTTTAATTTTGGCGATTTTTGTTTTTCGCGATTTTCGGTTTTCTTGCTTTTTGAATTTGGCAACTCCGCCCATATTTTGATTAACTACTCACATCTATAATATTAATAGGCAAGGCGATTTCTTGTGACCGATATAAAATCTGTAGTTAATAACCGATTTTGACTACACATACCTCATTTAAAAGGTATTTCTTTTTAGCTTTCCACTATAATTGCAGATTCGCACCGTCTGGAACATTTTTTTTTTTTTTGTTGAGGTAATGCTCATCTAAAGTTACTGCTAACACATATATAAAACACATACTGTTTGTGTTTATAATAAATATCAAAAGCACTGTGTTGAATTGTGAATTTAAGTTCCTTTAAAATTATTTATTAACAAGCCCATTTATATATCTTCTGTGTGTTCAGCAAATATTTATTATATAATGAATTCTACTTAAAAAGTATTGAATTGTGAATTGACTAAAATCGATAAGCATACCTTTAGGCTCTTATAAAATTATTTATTAAATGAAAAAATAAAATTTTCTAGAATTTTCACTAGAGGGCTCGGCTCCACTAGTTAGCAATTTATGTACTTGGCAAAAGTTTGAAGACTATCGCTTTCATAGTACTTCATATTTTTTGTACAGATGGTGCCACGCCCACTATTGGCCCATTTTTTGTCCGACTCCTCACATTAATATCTAATGGACTCGTACAAAGTGTCAAGGATTTCCCTTTTATAGAACTCCAGTTATATTATATTATATATATACTTTGTAAGGGCAGTGCCACGCCCACTGCTCCGACCATGCCCAATTTCGGCATGGCTACTAACATAAATAATAGGTGACATCACGCAAATTTGCAAAGCTCTCCCCGTGATAGTACTCAATATATATGATATAAAAAATTCACCTTGTATGGTAGGTGCCACGCCCACTTAAAATATCAAAAAAAGTTAAAGACTATAGTTCCTTTCAGATACACAGTAAGATTCTGTGAAAATATCCAATGGTTTAGCCTCCTATAAGCTGCAAACAAACATTATGTATGTTTTCGTTTTTATCTATAATATTAATAGGCTAGGCGATTTCTTGTGACTGATCCTTTGTTCTACCGTTTTATCCCGATTTTGACCAAACGTATATTATTTGAAAAGTATTTCTTTTTAGCCGTTTTGCAGATTTACAGAATTTTAAATCTTTTCCTTTATTTTGAATAAATTGCATTTAAAGTTGCTACTAACACAATGCATTTAAATTTGCTACTATACAATGCTATGTGTGTGTTTATTAAATTTGTAAATGTGTTTGAAATAAAAATTAATTTTTTATTTGTGTTGATTTGTGAATTGGCTATAATTGATTAGCATACTTTTAGGGTCTTTATTTAATGAAAAAACAAAATTTCCTAGAATTTGCGCTCGAATTTCGAGGGCTGGAATCTGCTAGTATTTATAAATTTTGATGAAACTAACAGAACCCAGCCCTCGAAATTCGAGTGCAAATTTTAGAAAATTTTATTTTTTCATTCAATTAATTTCTTTCAATGTTTTTATAATCTATTTAATTTATTCAATTTATTTCATGACAAATATTTGTTGAACACACAGAAATAAGAGCCCAAAAGTTATTTGAACCACCTTGTATGCCAACGAAAAGATTGCTAAATTTATGCAATTCGCAATTCAACACAGGGCGTGTTATATGCAATTATAATAATAAAATTCGATTGCGTTACTTTCGTTATCTATAATATTAATAGGCAAGGCGATTTCTTGTGACCGATGTAAGTTTCACAGTTTTACCCCAATTTTGACAAAACATTTATCGTTTGAAAGGAATTTCTTTTTAGCTGTTCTCCAGATTTACAAATTTTCATCGTCTGGAACATTTTTTTGGAGTTGTGTTCGCTTAAAATTGTTACTAACACATACATAAAATTATGCAATGCTATGTGTGTGTTTATCAAATTTGTTAATGTGTTTGTGTTAATGTGTTTAATTTTTGTTCTTCAATTAAAATGAGTTGAATTGTGAAGCATACATTTAGGGTCTTTATTAAATTAAAAAATAAAATTTGCTAGAATTTGTACTCGAATTTCGAGCGCTGGAATCTGCTAGTTGTTGCTATTGGTTTATGTCCAAAATTGTTTTTCACTTCAACATAGGGCTTTTCATATACCATATTTGCAAACACATTAATAAATTAAGTAAACACATACACAACATTGTATAATTTTGTGTATGTGTTAGTAGCAACTTTAAATGAATTTTACTCAAAAAAAAAATGTTCCAGATGGTGCACATCTGTAAATCTGGTGGATAGCCAAAGAAAAATACCTTCCAAATAAGGTATGTTTGGTCAAAATCGGTTTAAAACTGACAAAGTTACATCGGTCACAAGAAATCGCTTTACATATTAATATTATAGATATATTTCAATGGAATTTGGTATAAAAATTTTTTTTTTTTTTTGGCCATAGGACAAAAATTATGCTGGATATATCAGACATAATACGAGCTATGCAAAACCGGATTTTGGAATCAGAACAGGCATATTCCAATTATATAAAATCCATACCAAACTCATTTTTTTTTTTTTTAATTCGAATGCGACGAATTTCTATTGAAATTAATCTGTGCGTCTATTACACAGTAATTAGTGGTCTAGAAATAAACCTTTTAGAACCATGTTAAGTCTTCCCGATTTTCAAAAATATTGTTCAGATATTTTTCAAATTTTTATATAAGATTTTTTGAAAAATAAGTGACTTTACCAAGTACGGTGATGGTGGAACCACTTTTCAACTAAGCTCCCATATGAAAATAGCAGCCGATGTGAAGTTTTTCATATCGCCAGGCAACAAATTTATAACGGTGACACTCAAATTTGGTTTATGCTTAGTTTCTATATCGAATTTGTTGGACATTTCACTAAACTCCTGTTACAGGATATCGTATAGTCGGTCTAGACAAAAGCATTGTATATGTTAATGTTTGTTGCTTCAAGTGTTTATTACTATCAATTATAATTGAAAACAATCTTTTCATGGGAAGATTTAATTTGTAATCGTTTATCAGCTAATTTTTCGGCTCTCTTCCCATTGTACCCCGAACACAAAGTGGTATACGATAGAAAAATACAAACTCGTTTTCGAAATGCCACCCTTTAAATAAAGCAAGCTGAAAATGTAATAAAGTTATCAAAATGTAAAATAACTTCCCTGGAGCAAAAAATAGCCAAAAAAAAATATACAATTTATCTACGTTTTAAATTTAACAATTGTTTGAAAACCCGTTTTTCCATTTTTTGATATTCACTGGAAAATATTTTATGTAAACTTTTTATATTTCAGTCGCTTCCTAAAATTTTTTCAAATAACATTTATATTAAATAAAAGTTTTACTACAAAAGAAATTTCGTGACAATTGTTTTATCATGATCCTTAAGATGTTCAAGAGGAATAGATTTTCAAATATAATATATTCACATATTCACTCGTATAATCTCAAACAAAGCAACATCTTTATTAAAGTATTAAAAAAGAAAAATAACCTTGAAAAAGAAAATATTCAAAATTTCTACTCTAAA
The DNA here is from genome assembly GCA_963682025.1 of Cordilura impudica. Lineage (NCBI taxonomy): Eukaryota > Metazoa > Arthropoda > Insecta > Diptera > Scathophagidae > Cordilura > Cordilura impudica. Next base: position 210,891,592 of record OY821519.1, on the reverse strand, counting down.
CCTCATGGACACGTTTTTGGTAACATATGTTTTTAGACACTAAACTTTGACCAGTATCAGTGTATTGTTTGTCAATATATTACAAGTGCAAACAGAGTGTTGTTGAATTTGCAATCAAGTTGCATGTTATTTCCCCCCCTCCCCCCCGCTTCTGCACCGAAAAAAAAATATTGTTAGTTTGTGTGTTGAGTATACACATGTATCACTTAATCATTTGCAAACGTGTTTGAAATACAACAGCAGTAAATAATTGCCACAGGCATTTTGTTGTATTCACAAAATGCATCCGTAGTGCATAGGAGTGGCAGACTTATGCAGCAGCAATACGAGCTATTGCAAATTTCACATACAAAACAAAAATCCATTGCAAGTAGTAAAACATGAATTTTTGGACATGTACATGACCAAACTGATAATGAAAAACAAATTTGCATATGTATAATTTTATGTTTGTAACCAAATGGTTGCCTAGTTCCCGAACACAAAAATAATGTTACCAAGCAGCCAACCCGTCAACCAATTGTTCATAGGCATTTCCCTTTATGCTCAACAGTATTGTTACATTATTAACCACAAGTAGGTTTAAGTATGAATTAAAAAACGCAACAAAAAATTAAAATCATGTGCTTTTGTAATCATCATGTTCCTCTTGCGTTCCAACACATACGTGGGCGGCAAAAAACAACAACAAAAAACCTATTCTTATATAATCTCTTTCTCGAATGTTTTCTCTCTGCTGTTGCATAAATTGTTTATTATTTTTAATGCATGTCCTTGTTCCAGTTCGGTACAACAAAATGATATATGGAAGCTGTTGTCGTGATTTTTTTTTTTTTTTTTTTAGTGCCAACCGTCCAATAAGCAGTTCCTGTATGGTTTACTTAAGTGGTTGCTTATTTTAGTGTTGTTAACTGCTGCTTACATAAATATTGTCAGTGTTAGCCAATTTCTCACAAGGCTGTTGTTAATAATATATTCATCAATATGCCACAGTGAAAAGGTTTCTAACCAGATAAATGTTTAGAAAATATTTTTCAATGTCGCAGCATGATTTGAAAGGAACATTTTACACTATTCAATATTTTTTTGGGGTATAGAACAATTCACGGAAATTTTTTCTCACCTTTTCTGCATAGATTCGATACCTCGAAGTGAGGAATCTTTACTAAGGAAATCTTTACTATCAGGAAATAAATGATTACTTCGCAGGTTATCCTAAAAAAGGATAAACTACAAGTAAATTAAAAAAATAGACACCAATCCGTTTTCCGCCGAACACAAGCAAAGTTTTTGATGAAGGTATTAGTAAGGATTTATCGAAATTTTGTGTAAGACAAGGTGGAAATTGCTGAAAGGCAATTTGACTTCAAATATAAATATTCCACTACTCATGCAATTCACTGGCTAATATCTAATATTCATTGGAACTGGAACAGAGCATTACATACTGGAGAATATGTAATGGATTTTGAGAAAGCTTTGGATAATTTCTGGATCTTTTATAGTAAGCAATAGGCGAGTACTTAGTCATTTTTAATAGACGATGGATTACACCAGGATATAGCAAATTCGCCCCATTCTTTCCAGTCTTCACTTACATGATCTAGCGGGTAAAAACAACAATATCAGCTAAAAAGATTCGTTTTTGCTTATAAAAAATTTCTAAAATTCTGAGACACAATTTTCGCTTATAGACAAATTCTAAAATTGTGAGACTAATTTTGTCTGTATAGAAAAATTTATGCATCCAAAAAATCCTTTCTTTTATGTACAATATTACAATATTCTGAGACTCGCGTTATCCGCATATTTCAGATTCTGAAACACATTTTACATTTCATGGTCACCTATGTTGATGACGTTGCGCTTCTGGTCAAAGGTAGATTCCTACCAACGATCAGTGACTTCATGGTGTCGGTATTAGGTAAACTTGTGAAATGGGCAAGGGAAAACGGTCTGGAGGTCAACTCCTCTAAAACCGAGTTGGTTCTCTTTACTAGAAGGACAAAGATACCTGAGTTCAAACCTCCAAGATTAGTCGGTAGAACTTTGGTACTATTAATGGAGGCGAAGTATTTGGGTGTTATTCTGAAATCTAAACTTACTTGGTGGAGTAACGTAGAAGAAGACGTTATGCGCCTTGTACACCTGCAAAAGAACATTTGGTAGAAGGGGGTCTTAAACCGCAAATCATCCTTTTTTTAATTAACCAACACTTGGGGAATGCCCCCTGCCAATGCAGGGCATAGTGTTGATTTCAGGAAAATAGGTTATGGGAAGGAGGAGAGAGGGAGTAGTGTTTGTGGATATTTGACTTAAATTTTGTTGGATTATAACTGTCAGGAAAGACCTCTGCGGGGAGCTTATTCCACATAGTTACGGCTAGTTCGACTGATAAACGAATTCTCTCTGTAATGTGTTGTGCGGTCAACTGGACAATAGACTACACAGGGATGTAATCTACTATAGAGGCGGGTAGAGCGAACCGAAACTCGGGCACTTGGAATAAGTTCTCTAATCTCAGAAGAACATTTCCCATGGTAATATCTACAGAACAGTGCTACACACCCCACATTCCGACGATGTTCCAATGAATCAATTGAGTTGGATACCCTACTGTCATTGATGAGTGCCAACGCCCTCCTTTGCACACGGTCCAGTAGCTCCAAAATAGACTGTAAAGTTCCTGCCCATATATGGGAGTTGTATTCCATTTTCGGTCGGATGTAAGTGGTATAGATTTTAAGGAGATCAGAAGGAGTGAAGTAATTTTTACACCGTTTCAGAAAACCAAGACACTTGAAGACACATTGAATGCTCATGCATAGAACATCAAGAGTAACCAATTCTTCAATACCTATACCACCCATATATACAGATGACATTGTTGATTCCATGGCCCTATGGGTCAACATACAACATTGAGTCTTCAGCGCATTAAAATCAACTCAATTCGCTCTACCCCACTCGGAGATTGTTAACAGGTCTTGATTGAGTGTGTCATTCATTGTCTGCCTTTTGCCCCCCACCTCCAAGAGGCGTGGCCTACAGTTAAAGGAGAATGAATGACAAATGCTGCTGTCATCTGCGAAAGAGTATATAGAATTAAGAGATTTACCAAGAAGGTCGTTCAGAAAGATAAGGAAAAGGGAAGAAGAAAAAACGGAACCTTGGGGTAGCCCAGAATTAAGCTGAAACTCATTAACACGTATTGTTCGGTCTCTGAGAAAGTTCGATATAAATCGAGAGAAGTCATTACCGACCCCAAATGCAATAAGCTTTGATATCAATGCACCGTGCCACACACGATCGAATGCCGTGGAATTATCCAGAGCAACCATTTTACTTTCGCCAAAATTGCGAATGGATCGACTCCAGCGCTCAGAAAGTAGAGCTAACAGGTCTTCCGTGGAACGATTTCTACGGAAGCCATACTGTCAATCATTAAGAAGTGAGTTGGCCTGTAAGTAGTTCACAAGATAGAAATTGATCATGCTCTCCATCACCTTTGAGAGCGCAGAGATTGCAATTTGACGGTAATTTTCAGGGTTATAATCCGCACCCTTTTTAGGGATTGGTTGAACATTAGCAACTTTCCAGCAAGAGGGAAAGACTCGCGCACGGTACGAAAGGCGGAAAAGGTTTGCCAATGGACTGGCTAGCGTCGAAGGGCACTGTTTCAGCATCAGTGCGGGAATACCATCCGGTCCCGAAGACTTATTAATGTTGAGATCCGAAAGAACCTTTTTAACTGCACTTGCTTGATAGAATATTTTAGGCATAGTACAGGATACACTTTCAAGTTCGGGTAGAGGTTGATCGCTATCCGGCAAAAACGAGTTTTTTGCAAAAAGGTCGGCTAAAAGAATAGCCCTATCAACCGGTTCAGTGAATATTTGGTCATTCATTAAAAGAGTTGGGATAGCAGAACAAGCACTATTTTTTACCCTTTTAACAAATGACCAAAAGCTATTACTACACCGAGGAGCAGAGAGAACTTCAGCATTAAGATGCTGATCGTGAAGAAACTTTTGGCGCCTTAGTGTTTTGGCACATTCAGTTCTTGCCTGTTTGCGTTGCAGTTCAGTGACGAAATTTTTATTTTCACGCCAATATCTGACTGCTTCCTCTCTGGATCTGACTGCATCTCTGCAAGTCTGGTTAAACCATAATTTTTGATTTGGTTTAGCCGAAATGTGCTTTGATGTAATGAATAATCGCATACCAAGCACTATTATTTTTCCACCATTTTCGCAGTAGCGTCAACATTTTTATCCAGGAAACAAAGTTTCCAGTTGAAATGCTTGAAAAAATTGTTAAGCTCAGCCCAGCGAGCCTTTTCGTAAATAAAAACTAAGCGCTTCATAGCTTGTGCTGAAAAACTTTGAAGTATAGAGTACGAAAACGATGCGGAAATGGTGCAGTGATCCGAATTACCGAGAGGTGCAAAGTGAGAAAAAAAAGGTCGGTGTGAATTGAGGAAAAGGTCGAGAGTATTTTGTTGTTGCGCTTCAATGCACGGAATATACGTTCGTTGATTCACTAGTTGCGCTAGATTGTTATGTGCGCGAAAACTTCAACGTAGCGGCCTTCGGGAATTGTTTGACTCGAATGGTGAAGCCAAGTAGAGTTATGAATATTAAAATCGCCGGCAACAACGATTTCAGTATTCGATTTTCTACTGGACGTATTATGCGACAATTAGACCTATTTTGACAGGAATCAGATCCGTGAAGGCACAGAGATTGGTCTGTCTAGCCACTACCGGAGCCATTAGATCGACACCACAGGCGGGACTATAAGTAATGCTAAGCATCATGCCTATTATTTTTTATCAAGAGCACAGCAACGAAAGTGGCTCTCCGCTTAAGGGAGCAATATAAGCTGGAACAAAGTTCTTGGGGACACAGCAAAATCCTACGGACAGTGGAAGAGAGACAAATTTATCGGGAAACCGATTATATGCCAACGTTGATGAACTTTGGCTATATCTCGAAAAATCCCTGACAAATGTGGCGTTTTTCAGGCCGAGATCATGCAATTCTCTTAGCATAGAAAATGATTGTGGAGCGGGATATGGATCCAACGACCATTCCTATCTTCGTGGACAGTCTTGCTGCTTTCAAAGCTCTGAAATCGAGAGCCCTTATATCGAAGTGTGTGACGGAATGTATCAGGTCTCTCTGCCAAATCCACGCTGATATTGGTTCCAGGACATAGTGGAGTCAAAGGAAACGAACCGGCTATTGAGTATGCGTGGAAGGGGGACGATCGACACTGTCGAATCTAATTGTAGATTCATCTGATTTTGATTTAAGGACAAGTTAGACACAACTGCAGAATATCCCATGGCCCTTGCCTAATCCAAGCAGAAGGTACTCCTTGATTTTGGAAAAGGGATAATGAGCCTACTTATAGGAGTACTCACTAGACACAGTATAATAGGAAGGACTTCTGTAGGATGTGGATGTGAACGAGGAGGAGTTAGAATAACATTTACTATGTGAATGTCCAGGACTTAAGAAGCTGCGCCTCAGATACCTAGGGCAAAGATTCTTCGATAACCTGGGATGCATAGCAGACGTTTCACTCGGCGACATTGAGGGAATCTGGCTGGTTCAAGAGGGACGCATAGCGGACGAAAGAGCTCTTTTTAACTTTATTTTCCTTACGAGATTTGTCGGTACTTTCATAATTTCTTTTCTTATCTCTACCATCCGACACTTTCTAAAAAGTATCACAATGGGCCATATGACCTCCGAGTGTATACGCCTTCGGACAGGCAAATCACCTAACCTAACCTATCCTATGCTATCCGCATAGAAAATTTTTCATATCTTTAGATTCATTTCGCGGTAATAGACTTTCAGATTCTGTGAATAACTTTTTCCCTATGAAAAATTCTAAGATTCTGTGACTCGTACAGAAAATTATCGGTTTTTTAATTTTAGAAAAAATTTTAAAATTGAAGAATTATTTTTCCAAATACAAAATATCGAAGAATACAGAACAATTTTTTACACAAAGAAAATTTCTCAAATTCATTAAAAATTTTCGAATTTTCAAGAATAATATATTTCCAAAAGAATAATTCTCTCATTCTTGGTCCAATTTTTCCCGTATAGAAAATTTCGGAGATTCTGAGGAAAATTTTAAGTTGCCAAATATTTCTTCGTATACTTTTTTTTTTCTAATGCTGAGTCTGGGTTTGAGTATTGTAAAATTCTTTGCTTCTAAAACCAATTTCGCCATTACAGAAACAATCTCATTCTCTCTCTCTCTCTCTCTCTCTCTCTCTCTCTCTCTCTCTCTCTCTCTCTCTCTCTCTAATTTTCTCCAAAAAGCAAAATCAAGATTTTCCAGTTAAAAATTATTTTTTTTCTGATCCTGAGATTCAGTTATACAGAAAACATCTCAAATATATGTAGAAAATTTCTCACATTCTGGAACTCACATTTGCCGTATGAAAAAAATCTTAAGAATCAAAAATAATTTGTTTTCCGTATATCAAAATTCTTAGATTCTCAGAAAAATTTTCCCCATATCAAAAAAAAAAAAAAATGCACAGCTTCTTTTAGATAGAAAAATTCTGTAAAATTCTAGCGATAAACTTTTCCCTCATTTGACAAAAAATTACAAAAAAATATTTTCAATTATTTTCTTAAAGAAAATTTTTTTAAACTTCGATTTATTTTTTCTAAAACAAAAAAAATAGTTTTCTAAACTTTTTTTCTATAAGAAATTACCATTAAACTTTTTTATACAAATAACTTTATTAAATAACCTTTATTAAATAACTTTAATTAATAAACATAAAATTTTTAAAAAAAAATTTACAAGTTCAGTAAAAAAATTCTGCTAATAACAGTTCTTTTATATTAAACCAAAACCAGTAGTTGAAATTGCAAATTATGTAAAACATTTCACACTTTTTCAACATATTTATTATGAATAATTTGATTTTGTCGTTAAATGTAGCCTACTGTTCATTATATAAAAGCCCACACTATTATGGAACAATTTTTTTTTTTTCGTAATAGCATATTTTGCTATTAAGCTTTACATAATACCTTTGTAACCCTCAAATAACTATAGAACTCGCACTACAAACCTATAAATAAACTATTCATATTTTGTGAGGATATTTATTATGTTGCCAGCACATATTTGTTCAATATTAGTTGTGGCTGCCGTATTGGTGATACTAAACTAACATTAAATTGTAAATAAATATAGACTACACAATGTTACAGAGTTTCTATTGTGATTAAATTTTGTGTTTAACCACATTAAATGTGCATAAATGTGGTTTCCAAAAATAAACATAAAACATCTAAAATTAAGTTTCGCTATGGCAACAATTTGAGGTTTATACATTGTTGGCATGCGATGAATAAACAGTAAAAGTCTTTGTATATAATAAACACAGGTATGAAAATTACGAAATTTGTCAGTCAAAACATATTTAATATTATAAAAATTATTTTGCTTTTGAAGAAAATATCAATTTATTCTTAAAAAAATATAATAATTACCGCTTTTTCAACCATTAGAACAAACATACATTAAATTGATTTATTTTTTTTATTATATTATAACATTTAGAAATTGCTTAAATTTAATTCATTTTGTAAATTTAAATCAAAAAGGTCTTCGTCAGTTTCATCAATTTCATAAATTTATTCGTATTGGTAGCTAAGCTGATATTCTTCTATGGACTCGCTGCAACATAATAGTTCAATAACTTCAGGTGGAAGTGAAGAACGGTTACGCTTTTGTAAGTGCCTGATTAAAAATGATGTGGAAATTAATGGATCTGAAGTATCGACAGCCCTATTAAATACATCTAACAGATTATTGGTGTGGCTGTTTTTAAGGGCGTGATGTTACCGATCGGCTTTGTATATTTTGTGTCGCGATTCAGAAGCTTCTTCTCCAAGAAAACCTATTGGTAGTGCGCTGTTTTCTATTATTTGTTTTGAGTGTATGAGCACTTTATGGACCGTGGCAGTCATTGGCAACCAGGGATATAGCTTCTGAAAACGTTTTGCTGTTTCAAAGCAATATATTTCAAATTTATTTGAATCGATTTTGAACTGGCAGGATAAGCAAAACAAAATGATTTTGAATCGAAATATTATATTTTTGTCAACATCAGTTATTTCAGAAAAAATATCATGCTCAGTAAAAGCTCGACGAGCAGTGTTTCCGTCATTTGTGGAATTAAAATCACCTACTCTGGGCATGTCCACGCGAAGTCAAAGCTTTCTGCAAAAATCGTTTTGTATTTTTTCTTTTCTTTTTAAGAGAGTTACTTTATCATCTCCTCGTATCTGTCACTTTTGTAGTTTGCATTTACAGCCTAAATGTAATACAAATTCTCAAAATCTTAACCAGCAAACTAAGTCCAAACTTTAAGTTTTCCTCTTTTGCACAGAATATTTCACTTTTATAATCATATGTGTTCATGAAGTCCTTAGGTGTAGCAGCACAAATGGGACAAGCCTGGCTTGATTTCGTTCCAGTTATAATGTGCAAAACTTTTCCATCAATTAGTGTTAAAAATAATTTAAGTGAAACTTCAACGGATTTTCCCTCACCACTTGATATCCGAAGGTTAGTCAAAGCGTCAATTTCATTTTTTAAGTCTTTTAGAACAACTTCTTTTGTCTTCTTTACGTACTCCAGTTTAATGTGACGACAAAATCTTACAGATTGCGGCGTGCTGTTGTTCCAAATTGGCTTTCCCGATAAGGAGGTTAAACGTAAGGGAATAACTGAAGTAGCTAAAAGGGAGGGATCGCAGTTTTTTGACTTGAACTTGGCTCATTAAATGCTTGCTTAAATTGAGCTTGAATTGAATTGAGCGCTACTATATAATCCGTAGCTTAATATTAATACGGAGCTTAAAAAATCTGTCTCCTCCGCTTCCATTACAGTTTGAACTACTTCTTTTTGCATTTCAACAATTCTTTCAGCCGTATGAAGTAAACTAGATTGCAACGAAACTTTAGCACGTGTTTCATTTGCTGTTATACCCTGAGGTCGGCATTTTAATTTTGCGGCTGTAATTTTATTCTAGTGTGGATAAATATAGCAGTTTCTTGATTTGATTTCGTGGCGTATTGCATTATATTGTTCTTTTGAAAAGTTGTATTCAAGAAGGAAAGCTAAAGCTTTATCCGCAGAAAGTAAAATTGGTTTTTTGGTATCTTGATTACACATTTTCCGCATTTTTAATGGCCTTGTCGGGCTTTCCATACTTTCTTTCAGGACTGCAGCCAAATTGGAATCAACTTGTTTACGAGCCGATGTTGCTGCTGCACGAACGCGAAGGTTAGTATCAGCTTTCTCAGTTGAAAGATTTGCTCTTTTCTTTTTCGAAATTCTGATTTTGCGCTGTATGGAATAGCTGGACGTCCAACACCGGTAGAAGTAGCTTTTTTTGAAATATCACTTCCCACAAAATGTAATTCAGAGTTTAGCCACGTATGATTTTGATCCTTAAAGACATTTATCTTTCTGTGTCATTTTTCCCATTTTTGAGCCAATTTTACGCAAAAAAATGTATGTTTTGCTTAATTTTTTTATCCATTTCATCCGAAATAGTATTAAGTTTGATTTTGTCAACAACGTGTTTGAAAACTGCATCAAATTTGTCTTTCTTATAGAATTCTTTTCGCCATATTTCAAATAGATCGTTGTTTTTGATACAGAGGTTACCTACTAGAAAAGGCATAACTCAAAAAACGCAAATAATTGCAATTTGTCAAAAACCAAAATTAACTCATTACATTATATTTAATCCACTTTTTCAATTCAGATGGGGTCAAAATTTTTAAACGCTTACGGAATGTAAAAGTTTAAAAAAAAACTGAACCCTTTTAAGCAGTTATAATTAAAAACAATAGTACTTACCTGTCTCTTTATTTTCCGTTTAAATTAATAAATTATAATAAACACAAATCAAGAAATATAAACTTAAAGTTGACCTTGCACTATTGAATATTCTAGCACGTTTGTAGAAAAATTGCATTGATTGACTTTGACGTACAAATGTGTAACGGTGCTTTTTTTTTAACGCAAAAAAACATCACATGTCTTTGTTTTGAAGCTTTTCCAATTAAAAAATAACAACAACAATAGTAAAACGCACTAATGTGCGCTGTAATAAAATTATAGTCGGTCTAAACCGACTATACAATACTCTATACCATGCATTTAAGGACCGTATCTCTTAGACCCAATTAATTGGATATAGAAAACAAGGATAAACCAAATTTGAGTATTATTAATTTTCGACCGGTATTATTTATGCGGTTGTTATAAATCAAATATTTTTACCCTATTCCACTATGTGGCCAGGGTATAATTACCTTGTGCTAATGTTTGTAACTACCAAAAATATTTTAACTAAACCCTTTTGCCGATAGAAACAGAACCACTTTCTGAGTCGATTTAGCAATGTCCGTCTGTCTGTCTGTGTGTCCATATAAACATTGTAATCAAACTACATACAGGTCGCAAATATGAATATATTTTGATGAAATTTAGTATACCAACTTCTTCCTAAAAAAGTATCTTGTCTTGAAAAGTACATTTTCTTCAGTAAGTACCTTTCGGCAGAAGAGGAACTTTTCATAAAAAAATACCTTTTCTTCAAAAAGTAATTATTGTCTGTTTCATTTTTTAAAAAATACCTTTCATTAATATGGTACATTTTCTTTAAAAAAAAATAAACATTCTTAAAAAGTTGCCTTTTCTAAAATATTACAATTTCTGAAAATTTTAGCATTTTCTTAAAAATTTCCTTTCTTTAAGTAAAACTTTTCATAAAAAGTACCTTTTCTCAAATAAGTAGCTTTACTTAAAAAATTGCCTCTTCTTAAATAAGTACATCTTCTAAAAAAAGTATATTTTCTTAACAAAAAATACTTTTTCTACAAAAAATAACTTTAAAATACCTTTTCTTGAAAAAGTACCTTTTCTTAAAAAGTATCGTATCTTAAAGAAGTACATACTCTTTCTTAAATAATTAAAACTTGTACTTTTTCTTAAAATGTAAAATTTCTTTAAAAACTAGATTTTCTTAACATGGACCTTTTCTTAAATAGTAAAATTTTTTAAAAAAAAGTACATCTTTTCTTAAAAAAATGTCCCTTCCTAAAAGAAACTTCTTTTTCAAAAACTAACTCTTCTTCTTTTTCAAAAGTATCTTTGCTTCAAAAGTATCTTTGCTTCAAAATTACTTTGCTTAAAAAGTTCACTTTCTTCAAAAAGTCATTTTTCTTACGAGTAAATTTTCTTAAAAAACAACTTTAAAAAAAATAAATTTTGTTAAAGCAACCTTTTCTTAAAGAAGCACAATTTTCTTAAATCGTACCATTTCTTAAAAAAGTAGATTTTCCTAAAAATTTGCCGTTTCTCAGAAGGTATCTTGTCTTACAAAACTACATTTTCCTAAAAAAAGTAAATTACCGTTAAAAAGTATATTTTCTTAAAAAATACCCTTTCTTAAAAATTTTATTTTTTAAAAAAAGTACTTTTTCTTAAATAAGTACCTTTTCTTAAAACAGCACATTTTCTTAAATAAGTATCTTTTCTTTAAAAAGTACTTTTTCTTTAAAAGTACTTTTTAGTACGTTTCTAAAAAAAGATAAATTATAAAAAACAATTAAGAATATTATAGTCGGTCTAGACCGACTATACGATACCCCCTATACCATGCGTTTAGAGACCCTATGTCTTAGGCCCAACTAACTGGATATAGAAAATAAGAATAAATCAAATTTGAGTGGGATTTTTATTAATTCTTTAGGCTGCAGATATGAAAAAGTTCATATCGGATGCTATGTCTATATGGGGACTAGGTCCAAAAATGGACCGATCCTGACCATGGTTGATAAAGTCTCTTGTATTTTGCGAAATTATATACAAACAAAATTTGAGATGAATTAGTGCAATATTTTTGTTTTTTGATAGATTTAAGTGAAGATCGGGAAGCAGCTCTATATGGGGCCTATGACCAAGAGTTGTCCCATAGGGACTGTTTTTAGACTATTCATTAATGGATGTAATAAACACATACAAACCCAATTTGACTAAGATCTATACGACAATTTGGATCTTATTGCAATTTATGTCGATTTTGTAGGGGTCATTTGTATGGGGGCCAGGTCTGAACATGGACCGATTCTCTCCAATTTCAATAACGTTCATCCGATGGCCGATGAAAGCTTATATACCAAATTTTATCAAAATATATTCATATTTGCGACCTGCAGTTTGATTACAAGGTTTACATGGACACACAGACGGACGGACGGACGGACGGACATAGTTAAATCGATTCAAAAAGTGATTCTGATTCGATCGGTATAATAAAAGACGGGTCTAGGTCAAACATTTTTGGTTGTTACAAACAGCAGCAAAAAGTCATTATACCCAAACCACATAGTGGTATAGGGTATAAAAAATACCTATTACTAAAAAGAAATTTTTTTTTAAATTACCATTTATGAGAAGTACATTTTCTTGAAAAAATACTGAAAAAATTCGCATAGAATATGGTGCCGGCTGTCCAAGAAATGTGGAATTAAAAATCAAGCTATACGGCTAACAACCAATAACAAAATTAAACACACGAAAATATTGGGTTTTTATAAAAAATTATACCAGTAAATTATATGTTAATTTACTTTATTTTTTGCTAATACGGCAGTGAATTACACATGTAGCAACAACAAAGTTTCAATACAATTTAACACCAAAAAAATATCTTTATAGTTGAAGAGTCAAACAACGATTACCAAAAACGATTATAATTTCGCGGTTAGAAACTTAGGTTTTAGCACAAACTTCAAGGAGAATGTCATTGAAAAGGAAATATTTACAACGAACTCTACATGTCAACATCTATTGTAGTTCAACACCACTTATATACAGTGGGACCTCTCAAACGCTCACGTGAACAAATACATTTTCTTAAAAAAGCGAATTTTCTTAAAAAAAAAAAAAACTAACATTCCTTCATATAGTAACTTTCTTTAAAAAGTGAATTTTCTTAAAAAAGTAAATTTTCTTTAAAAAAAAATACATTTTCTTAAATAAAGTAAAACGTCTTAAAAAAATACCTTTTCTTCAAAAAGTACTTTTTCTTAAAAAAGTAGCTTGTCTCAAAAAAATGCTTTTTCTTTAAAGATTACCTATTCTTAAAAAAAATAAATTTTCTTAAAAAAGTACCTTTTCGTCATTAAGTACATTTAAGTACTTTTTCGTAAACAAGTACTTTTTTAAAAAATTTTAAAATTTTTAAAAACATACTTTTTCTTAAAAAAGTACCTTTTCTTAAAAATATACATTTTGTTAAAATATTAAATTTCCTTTTAAAAAGTACCTCTTCTTAAAAGAGTTCCTTTCCAAAAAAAGCTAATTTTTTTTAGATACCTATTACACTGTACAACAAAATTTTTTACAAAACTACAAAGTCCGGCCTATAAATTTTGATAGATGAGACAAAAAAAAGACACACGTATCGGCGTTTTGAAAGTTTACATCTGAATTCCATTGAGGGGGGGTTAAAGTTTCCTAGCTCTGTAAAAAGCAAAAAACACCATTAGAACAGGGATTTAAGGGGTTAAAATGTTCCGCAAAAATATTCGCCGTCAAATTTTACTATAAGTCCATGAATACACCAAAACGGAAAATTCAACCAGAAAATCAGAAATAAGATACAATAAAAGAGAGCTTAGGGTTAATTTCGCATTTATTACGAATTTTATTTTAAAGTACCCCAAAACAAATTAAAATAAAATTCTTAATAAATGCGAAATTAACCCTTTTGTCGTGTCTTATTTCTGACTTTTTGGTTGAATTTTCCGTACCCCAAAAATAAATTAAAACAAAATTCTTAATAAATGTTGTGTCTTATTTCTGATTTTTGGTTGAATTTTTCGTACCCCAAAAATAAATTAAAATAAAATTCTTAATAAATGCGAAATTAACCCTTTTGTTGTGTCTTATTTCTGACTTTTTGGTTGAATTTTCGTACCCCAAAAATAAATTAAAATAAAATTCTTAATAAATGCGAAATTTAATCTAAGCTCTCTTTTGTTGTGTCTTATTTCTGAATTTTGGTGTATTCAAGGACTTATAGTAAAATTTCACTGCAAATATTTTTGCAGAACATTTTAACCCTTTAAATCCCTGATTTAATGGTGTTTTTTGATCTTTTAAGAATGTACCAGAGCTGGGAAACTTTAACGCCGATACAGTTTCTTTTTTTTGTCTCCTCCATCAAAATTTATAGGCCGTACCTTGATATTTTTTGTGTGTTGTACAGTGTTATTTAAAAAAAATCGTAAAAAATAAATTTGATAAAAAAAGTCACATTTTTCACATTTTTCTAAAAAATGTATGTTTTCTTAAAACAGTAAATTTTCTTTAAAAAAAACTAACTTTTCTTTATATTAACCTTTCCTTTAAAAAGTGCCTTTTCTAAAATTTAAATTCAATTTTCTTAAAAAGTACATTTTCTTAAAAAATGTATAAGTTCGTCCGAAATAAGTACCTTTTCTTAAAAAAGCATTTATTACTAAAAAGAAATACTTTTTCTTAAAAAAAAATTTTGCTGGTTAAAAAAGTAGCTTTCCTAAAAAAGGAAAGTTTTAAAAAAAGCGCCTTTTCTTAAACATGTACGATTTCTTAAAAATGTGAATTTTCTTAAAAAAAGTAAATTTTCTTAAAAAAGAAAATTTTCTTAATAATAATTTTTTCTAAAGAAAAATGCCTCCTCTCAAAAAAGTGCATTTTCTAAAAAAGTACAATTTGTAGCAAAAAAAATCCTAAAAAAAATTTTTAAAAAAGATTTTAAAAAGGAACTTTTTTAGAAAAGTACTTTTTAAGTAAATTTTCTAAAAAAAAATTGCCTTTTCTTAAAAAAGAATTTTTTTTTTTCAACAACTAACCTTTCTTAAAATGGTACCTTTTCTTTAAAATGTACCTTAAAGAAATACCTTTTTTAAAAATTATTTCATCTTGAAAACTCCATTAAAAAAAATCTTTCCATATTGAAGGCATTTCTAAATCTTCTCTACCTTAACCGAGTTCGAAGAAAATCCATTTTTAAAAGTCCGTGAGTTTTTCATTACTTTTTCATGCCAACATATTTCGGAAGCCAATTTTTATTACATCTTAGTTAAGTAGATAACAACATTTATAGTAATTTTCGATGAATTCGGAAGGGGTAAGGGAAGCCAATATAAAAATTATAAATGATAAAAAGGTTTTAACTGCAATTTCAATTCACCAAAGTTCATTTATTTAAATCTTTAAATAAAAAAGTTTTTCATATCAACCATAAATTCCACAATATTCATTTTATGCGCACTTTAAATGTCTTATTAAATAAAACAAATTCTGGAGATTTATGTTACTCATAAAAATAATTCATACGAATGAGGGTACGTTTATTTTTATAGAAGTTTTCTTTAAGTATATTTTTTATTCTATTTTACATTCAACGCATTTATTTATGAGTATTTAAATATGTATGTATTTAAATACATAAGTACACAATATGCATCAAATATGAATAAATGAAAATAAAAGAATTTAATATTTTTGCATGCTGCTTAGATAATAGGAAATTGATAATATAAAAATATTATTGAATTATTTAAAATTTTAAATTTAGAGAAAAAAAAATTAAAAATTAAAATCCGTAATTAATATTATATCCATTACTTAATTCAATAAAATTCTCTTGCTTTTCATCAGAGATAACTAATAATAGGTGTTAAAATCTATAATATTAATAGGCTAGGCGATTTATTGTGACCGCTGTTTTGTTCTACCGTTTTATCCCAATTTTGACCAAACGTATATTATTTGAAAGGTATTTCTTTTTAGCCGTTTTGCAGATTTACACATTTTGAAATTGTTTCCTTTATTTTGAGTAAATTGCATTTACATACATAAAATTATACAATGCTATGTGTGCGTTTATTAAATTTGTTAATGTGTGTGTCAATGAGTATGTTATTTTCATTCACAATAATAATAAACCAAAAAAGTGTTGGTGTGTGAATTGGCTAAGTTGAACAATAAAGCTGCCTAGAAATTGCACTCGAATTTCGGGTGCTGGAATCTGCTAGTGTATATAAAATCTTAGTTTTATATCATTTAGAAAGTCCTTCTATACAAACTCATAACTGTCTATGTTATTTTTAAAGTGGGGACAATGTAATTCAAATGATTACACAGTGCAACAGTTACTCTGGGAGGTGAGAAATTCTCATTTCTCATTTCATTCTTCACCAAGTAGCTCCAGCAAATCAATTTGGCTTAATTTTATATAATGAAATCTTAAAAAATTGTCTTTTTTCTTCCCTTTTTTTTAAATAAAATTTTTTTTTAATAACATAACATATTCAGGGCGTATGATTATTATTCAGTAGCAGAGATGTATACGTATGAGTGATATTTTTAATTATTAATATATTTTTTATTTGAATATTTTAATAAAAAATATTTATTTAAGCCTAGCTACAATTTTGCTAAGGAATGAAATGAGAAATCATCAACGATTCTTGGATTATAACTGAAAAACTAAAAAAAAAACATGAAGATAAGGAAAAACGTAAATGATAGTAAAGGAATTTGGTCTAAGAAAGCCAAATTTTTTAGAGGTTTTCACCCAAAAATACCACAGGTCTATTCAACTAATCTTGTAGGAATTTGTTTATATTTTGAGTCAATACTAAAAGCTGAGTTAATGTCAAGAATTTTAGATTTTAGCAAATTGCAGCTCGAACATACAGTTAATACGGAGTAGTGTAGAGTATTCGATATCTGCAAGCACAAAATTTGACTGGAAGTTATTAAAACATATATGTTCGAGGATGGTCGAATCGCGTTTTTAACTGTTAATAGAAAATTTTTTAATCCTATGCAGAAGGCAATTCCTTATCTTAACTTTGTGGCATATCGGCTCCTTGAACAAGTAAGATATGCTGCTTGAAACTGTTAGACCGCTCTGCAACTAGGATATGTCTCACATTTGTGGGGAAAGAGGAGTTAAAAAATTATTAAGCATGATCAGCAATTGACAGAGTTTTTTAGCTCAGTCAAAGTCATAAGCAAACATGCAGTAGAGAAAATATACAAGGATTGTTATCAAATTCACATATCTTCAAAATTTTTAATTTTTCACGCTAGTGATATTTTAGTGATATTTTCGCGACGCAGCCTCGAGTGGCAACTGTGGAACCAAAACTTAGGCAATGCATTTTTACCCTATACCACAATGTGGTTTGGGTATAATGACTTTGTGCTGCTGTTTGTAACTACCAAAAATATTTGACATAGACTCATCTTTTATTATGCCGATCGACTCAGAATCACTTTCTGAGTAGATTTAATGATGTCCGTCCGTCCGTCCATCCATCCGTCCGTAATCAAACTACAGGTCGCAAATATGAAGATATTATCATATAGATTTCGGTCAAATTGGGGTTTGTGTTATGTTTACTACATCCATTTATCAGTATTCCAAAAATTAACCCTATAAGAAAATTCTTAGTCATAGCCCCGATATGAAGCTGATTCCCGTTCTTCACTTAAATCTATCAAAAAACAAAAATATTTCACAGATTTTTCTCAAATTTGGTTTGTATAAGTTTTTACATATGATCAGGAATGGTCAATTTTTGAACTTTTGAAACTTTTCATATCCGAAGGAAAAAAATGTATAACAATGCCACTCAAATTGAATACCACTCTGATGGAATACCAAATAATATTATATATTGTCCTAAACACTAACAATACCTTTTTAATCAGTCCTTGCGTAAAGGATATCTACCATCTCTATGGAATGAAACTTATATCATACCTTTATATAAATCTGGCAATAAGATAATAATAAGATCAATGTGTCTAACTATAGAGGCATCACAAAATTGAGTGCAATCCCCAAACTCTTAGAAAAAATTATAGACTCGTTATCTCATCAAGTATCATCCTTACTTTCTCCACACCAACACGGATTTCGAAATCCATCGTTCTGCAACTCACTACAATTATAAATGAGGGATTTAGATATCGTATACAAACCGAAGTAGTTTGCAACGACTTTAGTAGAGCCCTTGATAAAGTGAATCATGATTTATTATTATAGAAGCTTAATCCTATGGGTTTCAGTAATTCTCTAGTTTTCTGATTGAATTGTTAGTTGACGAACAGATCTCAGCGAATTAAATTTAGAAAAGCTTTCTCTAAAAATTGGAAGTGTTTTCTGGTGTTCCACAAGGAACCCATCTTGCTCCAGTACTTTACACTTTATATACTAACGATCTCCTTTCTATTATTCAACATTCAAAAATTCTCTTATACGCTGATGATGTCAAACTATTTTCCTCTCCTCAAAATTAATTTCAACATGTTTTGCTACAATCCGCTTTAAATAATTTTTGTGAAAAGTCGTAGAATTGTGCTTAACACATCCTTTAGGCTCAATTTATTCCATGATGACATTGACTCCAATAACTTGTTACGTAGAATTCAAATTAATATTCCATCGAGACCCACAAGGTACTTTAAACTTTTAAATATTAATTATTTTCGATTTAACTGTGGTAATAATGATCCATTTCGACGGTTCTGTAAGCAGTTTAATGGAATATTCCACATCATCGATTTGTCCGAAAATAAAGAATCTTTGAAACGTAAAATTATTCTACATCTAAATAATTAAATCGTTATTATTTTATTTGTTATATATCTATATATATTAGGGCGAGTCGATTTGTAGGGAGGCAAAAAATCGCCTAAGTGACAACGAAAATCATATTCTAGGGATAAAAATAAGAAACTTTGCCCAAGGAACCATACCTCTAAAACGAATTCTGATGTCCCGACTTTTGACCTGTCTGTCTGCCTGTCTGTCTGCCATGGGGCAACCCCATTCCCCCTCATGCAATTGATCTGAAACTTGGCCCATATTCTTGTTGTGACTACAGATTAATTTTGGGGTAGTCACGCACAGTCACGCATAGCCACGCACGGTCACGGAGTGATATAGAAGTTATTTACCCTCATCCGATCGATCTGAAACTTGGTCCATACACTTGCTGGGAAAAAAAAGTTAACTTTGACATAGTCACGCACAGTCACGGGAGATGAAAAACCAACTTCCCTGAAGAACATGTTGTTGATTAAACACGTAGTTATTTATATATTTTTAAAAATATCGTTGGAAAGTTTTTCAATAATATTATTGCTGCAACAGTCAAATTTTCGAACATAAAAAAGACGTTTATTTGGTATAGTAACCAAATGCGGTTTAATTTACATCATAAGTGATGCACCTATTGAAATTATGACCAATTTTAAAAAATCAAATGGATCAGGTATATTTTATACAACTGATTTTTTTCTCAAAACTTGTTAGGGAATTCCCCCTTAAGAATGAGTAACAATTTTTCACTAATTTTATTGCTACATCAGGCAAATTTAAAAAAAAATCAATACCTGCGTAATAAGCAGTGCTTATTCAATTACGGATTTTAAAGTAACATAATTTCTTTTTTTATTTTTGTTTGTAATTCTTAATTTTCAAGTGATAGCGAAATGTTCTTAAGTATGTTATATAAAATTAAGAAATTAAGAAAACAGTGAAAAATAAGAGAAAAACAACGTGTAAGTTCTTGTGTATTACTTTCAATGTTTTATCTACACATAATACTATGGTGGCCAAAAGTATTTTGACAAAAAAAATATTTTTTCAATTTGTTTGTATCTTTTTATTTATTCATTAAAAAATTACATAAAAAATGGGGGGAAATAAAAGGCAGATAATACTTATTAAAACAACATAAAAAATTTTAATTCAATACAATAGAGATTAGTTTGATTGAAAATTAATATATAATTCAAATTTTTAGCTGGCCAAAAGTATTTTGACAAAATTAAAATTACGTTAAAAAAGCAAAAATAATAACTTTTAAAAACAAAAAATGTAATTTAAAATGTAATTTAACTTCAATGACACTTTGCAAACGCCGAGGAATTGATTTTTCCAAATTTTGAATGGTTTCCAATGAAATGTCCTTCCATAGTCCTTCAATCTCATTAATAGTCTCCTCGCGTGTTCTAGTTAAACATGGGCTCCGTTTTCCTTTTATATAAGCCCAAACATTCTCAATTATGTTTAAATCAGGGCTTTGGGGGGGGCCAATCTAAAGTATTTACACCAGTATCTCTTAAAAAATCAGTTATAAGTCTAGCTTTGTGACATGGAGCATTGTCCTGTTGCAATATAAAGGACTACCCGATGAGCGTATCACCTGATATAAGAGCGTAATTGTTTAATATGTTTAAATATTTATCTATATTCATCGTGCCATCTATTGGATCCAAGTTTCCTAACCCACTGTTACACACGCATCCCCAGAACATTACCGAACCACCGCCATGCGGTATGCGTTCATTAACGAGGGCATGTTTTTGCCTTATTTTTTGAGGTAGTCGACAGAATTGCTTCTTTTTAGAACCATGGTACTCGAAAGTACTTTCATCAGTCCATAAAACTTGCTCCCAAAACGATATAGGCTTGTTGACATATTGTTTAGCAAACTCCAAACGTTTAATCTTGTTCTTTGGAGATATATAGGGCACATTTTTGACTACATAGGTCCTAAAGTTGGATTCTTTTACTCTCCTTTGGACAGTTTTTCCGCTGACTGCTATATTATAGTCCTGATTCGGTGAAATCGATACAGCTTTTGGTGTTAACAGTGGATTGTTTCTAACACTTGCTATGAATTTGCGATCCTGTTTAAGAGTTGTTACACGAGAGCGACCAGATCTGGGTCTGTTGTCGAATGAATTGTTTTTTTTTATATTTATTTATTTGGTAATAAATAGTTTGACGAGAGATATTATATAATTTGCTTAGATATTCTACAGAAATACCAGCATTATACTTCGTAACCACATCCATACGAATATTTTGGCTTAACTCCTGAATTTTGACCATTATTTCAATTATTATTTTCTTTATTAAACAATTGTCATACAAAGAATACAATTGAATTTACTTTAAACCGGTTTGGTACAATTCGTAGATCAAACTAATTAAAACAGTGCAATGTGAAAATACTTTTGTCCACGTGTTATTGCTTCGATTCTCAGTTAAAGCTTTACAAAGAAAAATAGCGCATGTAAAACTGCCATTATTTTGTGCTCTCTGAGTAATTCAAAGAAACATCTCCTCATAAAAGTTAAAAAATTTGTTGTTACTCTAATAAGTAATTAACAATAAACGTTTAAAAGTAGCTAATGCTTCTGTCAAAATACTTTTGGCCACCATAGTATGTATTACATATTTAATAGCAATAAACCCATCAAACAAAGAAATAAACAAGTAAGAAAATTATAGTCGGTCGAGACCGACAATATGATACCCTATACCATGCGTTTAGAGACCCAATCTCTTAGGCCCAACTAACTGGATATAGAAAATAAGCATAAACCAAATTTGAGTGGGATTTTTATTAATTTTTTTGGCTGCAGATATGAAAAAGTTCATATCGGATGCTATATCTATATGGGGACTAGGCCCAAAAATGGAACGATCCTGACCATGTTTGGTAAAGTCTCTTGTATTTTGCAAAAATATATACAAACAAAATTTGAGAAGAATCAGTGCAATATTTTTGTTTTTTGATAGATTTAAGTGAAGATCGGGAAGCAGCTTTATATGTGGCCTATGACTAAGAGTTGCCCCAGGTATCATTTTTAGACTACTCATTAGTGGATGTAATAAATGCATACAAACCCAATTTGCGTAAGATCTATATGACAATTTGGATCTTATGGCAATTTATGTCGATTTCATATGGGTCATTTGTATGGGGGCTAGGTCTGAACATGGACCGATTCTCACCAATTTCAATAGCGTTCATCCCATGACCGACAAAAGATCAAATACCAAATTTCATCAAAATTTATTCATATTTGTGACCTGCAGTTTGATTACAAGCTTTACATGGACACACAGACGGACGGACGGACGGACGGACGGACGGACGGACGGACGGACGGACACCGTTTAATCGAATCAGATAGTGATTCTGATTCTATCGGTGTAATTAAAGATGGGTGTAGGTCAAATATTATTGGTTGTTACAAACAGCAGCACAAAGGCATTATACCCAAACCACATAGTGGTATAGGGTATAAATAACAGTACAATGCACTGAAAACATGACTTAAAAATTTTATGCATAAAATTGTTTTTATGGGGTTTATTATTATTTATATTTATTTTTGTGTGTGTGTGCTTAATTTTGTTGCTACTGTTTCTTGGATTGTTATGTAACTGTTATCAGAGTTTGAAATATGGATTATTTCCCATTTTTTATACCCTATACCACTATGTGGTTTGGGTATAATGACTTTGTGCTGCTGTTTGTGACAACCAAAAATATTTGACCTAGACCCATCTTTAATTATACCGATCGAATCAGAATCACTTTCTGAGTTGATTTAACAATGTCCGTCCGTCCGTCCGTCCGTCCGTCCGTCCGTCTGGGTGTCCATGTAAAGCTTGTAATCAAACTGCAGGTCGCAAATATGAATATATGAAATTTGGTATATAAGCTTTTATCGGCTATGGGATGAACGCTATTGAAATTGGTGAGAATCGGTCCATGTTCAGACCTAGCCCCCATACAAATTACCCATATGAAATCGACATAAATTGCCATAAGATCCAAATTGTCTTATAGATCTTACTCAAATTGGGTTTGTATGCGTTCATTATATCCACTAATGAGTAGTCCAAAAATGATCCCTTTGACCCCATATAGAGCTGCTTCCCGATCTTCACTTAAATCTATTAAAAAACAAAAATATTGCACTGATTCTTCTCAAATTTTGTTTGTACATATTTTTGCAAAATACAAGAGACTTTAGCAAACATGATCAGGATCGGACCATTTTTGGACCTAGTCCCTTTATAGATATAGCATCCGATATGAACTTTTTCATATCTGCAGCCAAAAAAATTAATAAAAATCCCACTCAAATTTGGTTTTTGCTTATTTTCAATGTCCAGTTAGTTGGGCCTAAGAGATAGGGTTTCTAAACGCATGGTATAGGGTATCGTATAGTCAGTCTAGACCGACTATAATTTTCTTACTTGTTTATATTTTCTTTAGTTTTCTATCGAACCCAATGACTCATATACCCAAGCATGATGTTACTGTTTTTGGTATGTATACTGATTTGACTGATCTTAATTTTCCAACCCATCTGAATATCTTGAGATATTATTTTTACTTTAGCGAACGTGCTAAAACAGAACAAAAAAAAGTTCTCCTATAAATCATTCACTATTCAAGTACAAGATAAGTTTATTGAAATTTAGGAAAAACTTGGTATGGAAATAATGCCGAAAAATAGTGCATTTAATAAATTGAGTAGATTGCTTGACAAATATCAAGACCAAATCAAGAGCAAAAAGAAAAACCCAAAATTTGCTGAGCTAGTAAAATCACTGGAAACAATACTTTACATTGGAACATGTAAATGAAATTTAAAGACAGCTCGATGTACATGCGGCTTGGTTCCAGAACGCCTCAAAGAGTTTATGCACGATCAACATAATCAGAGAAGACTAACAGTGGATGCATTTGTGATGGAAATTGAAAAGCGAGAAGCAACGTCTATGTCATCAATGCCAACATACCAAGATCCCGATGATTCAACATACGCATCGCCATCGCTTCAAGAATATATGGATAGAAGCACAAGTTCACAATACACAGAGAGATACGATTGTTTTAACTTTGCCTTGACATGTGACAGATTTGGTGTGCCTGATAGAGTAGCATCAGCATTGGGAACCGTTCTTTTCCAAGATTTTAAAATGAAAGCTAAGCATGGAAAACCTCTCATCATAGATAAATGTACAAGTCTCTACATGGCGACGACATTAGAGAGCCGTGCGAAATTGCCCAGCCTTCAAAGCAAAAAAGACTTCAAACAATAATTTTTTTCAGTTTCTTTTCTATTACCAAGTTAAATTAATTTTTTCATTTACACATGTTCTGACTAAAAAAATTTCTAAAGAGGAAAATAAACTCGAGCAAGAAAAAACATACCCATTTCGCTGATTTTTTCATGTGAAGTGCCAAAAATAATGATTTTTTGAAATGTGTGCCACTGGCATGGGCGGGTCGGCCCTCCGAAGTTAGTGGGGGTCGATCATACATTTGGACTCGATTGGGGCACTCTAAATGGGTCAAAGTGAGACAGACAGACAGACAGACAGGTCAAAAGTCGGGACATCAGAATTCGTTTTAGAGGTACGGTTCCTCGGGCAAAGTTTCTTATTTTGATCCCTAGCATACGATTTTCCTTGTCACTTGGGCGATTTTTAAATCGACCCGCCCTAATATATATACACCAAATACATTAGTCTGTAAGGATATTTGTAATTCCATAGACTTTAAGTTAATAAATAAAATACAAAAAAAAGATGGTCGACCAATTTAGGTGACCACACCAGTATCGATAAAAAATCCACAAAATAGTATTGGGTAATCTTCGGCTGAAGGTGCGTCAGCTAAGTAAAATAATAGGCATTTTAAAAAATGCTATCTATCGCATATCGACTGAAAATTTTGAGATGAGAAAGATGTCCGCAAGATGGGTGCCCGTTTTCTTGCTATATGTTTCAATAGAGTGTTTGGCAATGTTCTACTGCAATAAAGCCGTGTTTTTGCATTATTTCGTCACCATGGATCAGACGTGGGTCTACCACTTCACACCAAAGACAATGAAAACGGTGGACTGAAATGTTGAAATTTCGTCCAAAGAAGGCGGAGACACCTTCATCTGCAGACAGGATTATGGCACCTGCTTTTTGGGCTGTGCCTGGAATAATTTCTGTTGTTTATCTTCAAAAAGGAAAAAATAATCAGCGGCGAGTATAATGCTAAAATATTTCACCTAATTACTTTAAATTAAATTAAGGAAAAAATTAAATTAAAATAGTGTTGTTTCATCAAGACCATGCCCTAGCTTACGCGTCCATTATTACAATGACCAAAATCCATGAATTAAAATCACGCATCTTATTCTCCAGATTTAGCTACCTAGGATTATTTTCTATTTCCAGACTTAAAAGCTCTGTGGTTAAAAGATTTGCCAACAATAAAGAGGTGGATTCTGGGGTTGATGGCTATTTTAAGGAGCTAGACAGTACTTACCATACTATAGGGTATTGAAGCTTTTGAATATCGCTGGGAAAAATGTATCGAACTAAAAGGAGATTATGTTTAGAAATAAAAGAAAATTTTCATATTTTCTCTCTCAGGTCCGGTTGTTATAGGACCGAATTATAACTAACAATTGACATGTCTAAGCATAATAATTTCTGTACTGTAATCAGACAATTTCCTGTTGTTAAATAGGAAAGTAAATAAATAAATGAATAAATATGTAATAAAATCTTTAAAAAAAAAATCTTATAAAATTAGTATCTTCTATACAGAAGTCGTTGTCAGCTTAATTCTAAAGCAAATCGGCTCTTTTTATAGAGCAGTTAGGCTGGGTAAACCCTCAAGCCACTCTGAAACAAGAATATATTAAAGAAGGCGGAAAAATATTTTCAAATAGCTAACCAATCAGACCATCGAAGCTTTGAGTATCGCTGGAAAAATTTATATCCAGTTGTAAGTAAACTAAAACTTTACAGCTTTGTTTTTCTACTTTCTTGTAATTTTTTTTAGTTGGTCGGGTAGTTATGGCACCATCCCTGTATTAAGTATAAATATTTAATTTTCTACAAACATTAAATGTATTTTTTTTTTTTCATATTCGACTTTGGCATGCCATCACTACAAGCAAATTAAATACAAAGCAAAAATAAACTGTTAAAAACCTTTT
Organism: Cordilura impudica; assembly: GCA_963682025.1. Classification (NCBI taxonomy): domain Eukaryota; kingdom Metazoa; phylum Arthropoda; class Insecta; order Diptera; family Scathophagidae; genus Cordilura; species Cordilura impudica. Next base: position 210,865,636 of record OY821519.1, on the reverse strand, counting down.
AACAAATCATTAAAATTGACAAAATTATATTGCGCAAATAATATATAAATAGAATAATCATCTTTTTAAGAGACATCAACGGTAAATTTATGAAATTTTCTTTTCGCATAATTTTATTTTAATTTTTATATTTTTCATCATAACTTTTAAAATAAAATTTTGTGTTTTTTATTATGTCAATAAGAGTACATATGTTTTTTTCTTGTTTTGTTCATATTCTTGTCTAACAATAATATGAATAAACATAATGTTAAAGTGAATCTTTTATTTCCAAGAATTATGTTAATGAATGTTGTTGATATGAGCATGTTTGTGCCATGTTCTTAAAAAAAAAATACGTTTTTGGTAGAAGACAGTTTGTTATTTTTGTTTTTGTTTTTGTCTTAAGTAAAGCATAAGACTTCAGTTTTATTTCATGTTTTCTATTTATACAAAATGAAGCCCATCTAGGCTGCAATGAATATATTTTTTTAAAGTAAAAACGTCACAACAAGAGTTAGGTGGAATAATAATCGACAATCAAATGGGATATTCCGTAATAAATTTGAGAGTTAGTTTGGTATGAAAATGATTTTTTTTAATACTATTTTATATGATGCGCGGGCACAATGAAGCATTTTGATTTAGTACTCGTATTTTAAACAGAAAAATATTTAAATTAATATCAATCTACGTAATCCATGTCAAAATTTACGAAAGGCATATTTCAGAGAATTGATTTAACTCTTCTGTTTGTGAGAAGGTCCCTGGGGACCTTTATAGTTTTCAAACTCTCACAACTCCTTAATATTGTAAGCATAAACCAAATTTGAGTGGCATTGCTATTATTTTTTTTGGCTGCAGATATGAAAAAGTTCATATCGGGTGCTATATTTATATGGGGACTAGGTCAAAAAATGGACAAATCCTGACTATATTTGGTAAGGTCACTTATTTCTTGAAAAAATATATACAAACCACATTTGAGAAAAATCTGTGCAATATTTTTTTTACGTGGACTGAGGACGAATTTTTTCTCTGTATATGCCCACACTCGCTTCCATAGGCCGGATGGTTTCGCCTTATGTGAGGCCCAGGTCAGTGAGGATGCTGATCCACAGGATTTCCATGTACCTGGTTATCACCTTCTATCCCTTTTTTCTTTCCATAGGGGCCTTGCAATGTACATTCGTGACAATGTTGTGTACCAGTTCCAGCAACATTATAACTGTAATGATGCAGAATATAACTCACTTTGGGTTAAGTTCAAAATCAGGTCACACATTTTACATTTCGGGTTTCTTTACAGAAGCCCAAACATAGAAAGGGAGCATACCTATAATGGCTTCGATGCCCTTTCTGAATCCATAACTAGAATCCTAGAGAGTTGCCCGAATAGCGAAATCGTAGTTGCCGGCGATTTTAACATACACAACTCTTCTTGGCTTCACCATTCGAGTCAAACAACTCCCGAAGGCCGTTACGTTGAGCTTTTCGCCGCGCATAACCACTTGGCGCAACTAGTGAATGAACCAACGCACATTCCGTGCATTGAAGGGCAAAGACAGAATACTCTCGACCTTTTTCTAACTTCACAGCCTGACAAGTATGAAGTGAAAATACTTGCACCTCTTGGTAATTCGGATCACTGTACCATTTCCGCTTCTTTTTCGTACTCTGTACTTCACAGTGTTTCAACACCAGCTATGAAACGCTCAGTTTTCATTTACGAAAAGGCTCGTTGGTCCGAGCTCAACGACTTCTTCAAGCATTTCAACTGGAAACTTTGTTTCCTAGATAATAATGTTGATGCTGCTGCGATAATGGTGGAAAAAATAATAGTGCTTGGTATGAGATTATTCATTCCATCAAAGCACATTTCGGCTAAACCTAATCAAAAATCTTGGTTTAACCAGACTTGCAGAGATGCAGTCACATCCAGAGAGGAAGCATTCAGACTTTGGCGTGAAAATAAAAATTCCGTCACTGAACTGCTACGCAAACAGGCGAGAAATGAATGTGCCAAAGTACTAAGGCGCGAAAAGTTTATTTACGATCAGCGTCTTCGTGCTAAAGTTCTTTCTGCTCCTCGATGCAGCAAGAGCTTTTGGTCATTTGTTAAAAGAGTAAAGAATAATGCTAGTTCTGCTATCCCAACTCTTATAATGAATGACCAAATATTCACTGACCCGGTTGATAAGGCTAACCTTTTAGCTGAACTTTTTGCAAAAAATTCATTTTTGCCGGATAGCAATCAACCACTGCCCGAACTCGAAAGAGTATCTTGTACTATGCCTAAAATATTCTTCCGAGCACGTGCAGTTAAAAGGGTTCTTTGGGATCTCAACATTAACAAGTCTCCGGGACCGGATGGTATAGCAGCACTGGTGCTGAAACAGTTCTCTTCGACGCTAGCCAGCCCATTGGCCAACCTTTTCAGCCTTTCGTATCGTGCCGGAGTCTTTCCCTCTTGCTGGAAGGTTGCTAATGTCCAGCCAATCCCTAAAAAGGGTGCGGCTAATAACCCTGAAAATTACCGTCCAATTGCAATCTGCTCTGCGCTCTCAAAGGTGATGGAGAGCATGATCAATTTCCACCTTGTGAACTACCTAGAGGCCAACTCACTTCTTAATGACCGACAGTATGGCTTCCGTAGAAATCGTTCCACGGGAGACCTGTTAGCTCTACTTTCTGAGCGCTGCAGTCGATCCATTCGCAATTTTGGCGAAAGTAAAGTGGTTGCTCGGGATATTTCCAAGGCATTCGCATTTGGGGTCGGTAATGACTTCTCTCGATTTATATCGAGTTCCCTCAGAGACCGAACAATACGTGTTCCTATTGATGGGGTCTCATCTAATGAGTTTCAGCTTAATTCAGGGGTACCCCAAGGTTCCGTACTTTCTCCTTCTCTTTTCCTTATCTTTCTGAACGACCTTCTTGGTCAAACTTTTAACTCTATATACTCTTTCGCAGATGACAACAGCATTTGTCATTCATTTTCCTTTAATTGTAAGCCAAGCCTCTTGGAGGTTGGGGGCAAAAGGCAGACAATGAATGACACACTCAATCAAGACCTCTTAACAATCTCCGAGTGGGGTAAAGCGAATAGGGTTGATTTTAATGCGCTGAAGACCCAATGTTGTATGTTGACCCATAGGGCCATGGAATCAACAATGTCATCTGTATATATGGGTGGTATAGGTATTGAGGAATCGGATACTCTTGATGTTCTGGGCATGAGAATTCAATGTGATGTTCGTTGGAACGAGCATGTTTTTCAAGTGTCGAAAGAAGCATTCAAGTGTCTTGGTTTTCTAAAACGGTGTAGAAATTACTTCACTCCTTCTGAACTCCTTAAAATCTATACCACTTACATCCGACCGAAAATGGAATACAACTCCCATATATGGGCAGGGGCTTCGAAGTCTATTTTGGAGCTATTGGACCGTGTGCAAAGGAGGGCGTTGGCGCTCATCAATGACAGTAGGGTATCCAATTCTATTGATTCATTGGAGCACCGTCGGAATGTGGGTTGTGTAGCACTGTTCTATAGATATTACCATGGGAAATGTTCTTCTGAGATTAGCGAGTTTCGGTTCGCTCTACCCGCTTCTCTAGTAGATCACATCCGTTTGTAGTCTATTGTCCAGTTGACCGCACAACGCATTACAGAGAGAATTCGTTTATCAGTCGAACTAGCCGTATGTGGAATAAACTCCCCGCAGAGGTCTCTCCTGACAGTTATAATCTAATAAAATTTAAGTCAAATATCCATAAACTCTACTCCCTCTCTCCTCCTTCCCATAACCTATTTTCCTTAAGTCAACACAATGCACTGCATTTGAAGGGGGCATCCCCTGAGTGTTGGTTAACAAAAAAAAAAAAAAAAAAGATTTAAGTGAAGATGGGGAAGCAGCTCTATATGGGGCCTATCACTAAGAATTGTCCTATAGGTATAATTTTTGGACTACTGATTAGTGGATTTAATAAACACATACAAACCCAATTTGACTGAGATCTATATAACAATTTGGATCTTATGGCAATTTATGTCGATTTCATAGGGGCCATTTGTATGGGGACTAGGTCTGAACATGGACCGAATATCACCAGTTTCAACACCGTACATCATATGATCGATGAAAGCATGTTAGTATTTCAAAACATGTTAATATTTGCGACCTATAGTTTGATAAAAAGGTTTACGTGAACACACAGACGGGACGGGCATACGGACGGACGGACCAAATATATTTGGTAGATCACAAAATTAAAAACTTTTAATTTATTGAAAAGAAAATACCAAAACTTAAAAGTATCAATTTTTATGCTGTTGACAAAACAGTGGAAACCTTCACTACACAATAATTGACAACATTCCCTATTTTTAAGGCTTCTCTATTTTGCTGAGTATCAATAATTTTTAAGTACTGCTTCACAACGTCGAGGCATGGAGTCAATTAAATTGTTCATGATATCCATAGAAAATTTTTGGCTCCTTAAATTAACTGCCTCTATGATATCTATCTTGTTTGTGTAATTCCGTGTCCATATTTTTCGATCTAAATTTTCCTATAGATTTCCTATGGGATTTAGATCTGGTGATTAGGCTAGCCATTCCAAAACACTAACTGCATTAAATTGTAGCGATTCGGTTACATCATTCGAGGTGTGTTTTGGGTCCTATTTATGTTGGAACTACCAGACCAGGGGCATGTTTGCATGTGTCCAATTCCAGTTATAGTTGCATTTACTACAAGTACTGGACCTATTCCTTGGTCCATAACATAATATTATCGACGCACAGTGGACCATATTTTGAGAAAAATCATTTTTTTTTTTTTGTTACCGATTTTAAAGTTATGTTATTCATTTGAAAGTAAATACTAGTAAACCTCGGTAGCCAAAAAATTGCGACTCTATCTGAACTATATCACAGCGAACAGGGTCTTCGAAAAGGGGCTTTCTCAGTATTTTGCTAAAATTAAAAATTTCTTTGTAAATTTTTATTTTTGAATGACTGTAACTTTTTTGATTTAAAAGATTTTGAATTGAAATAAATTTTGTATAATTTTGTGGCTCCATTACTATTAATGTTAAAAATGTAAAATCACTGAGTCATTCCAAAATTTAAAAAAAAAAAATTTTTAAAAAAAGGTCCAAATTTTCCGAAAATCTCCCACTTAATAGAGCATAACTCCTGCCAGTCAAAAGCAGTCAGAAAAAATCTTGCACTCCTCTATAGTCCGAACCCTCACCCAATCCTATAACCCATTATACACCCGCCAGTTTCCGCCCGTGTTCACCAGAACAATTTTTCTGGCCCAAGGTTAGATATTTTCTGCAAAATTTATGAATACAAAAGTTGTCCACTATGTGGTTAGGATATATTAAGTTTGAGGCGATGTTTGTAACTGCCAAATTAAATTGGACATTTATCCATCTTTTATTATACGGATCGACTCAAAAACACTTTCTGAGTCGATTAAACGATGTCAGTCCGTCCGTCTGAGTGTTATGAATACAAAAGTTGGTCGTACCGGTGCACAGCGGTGTATTTTTTTGCGTGTCGGTAGAGTTGTCAGGAGTTGTTATATACTTATAAAAAAGGGGTTGAGATATAATGCGCTTAATTTTTACACGTATATTTACATAGGTATCAGTCAAAAACATTAAACGGAAACTGCAGCATCTATCACAAGTGTAGATCATGAATTAATAAGACGATTCAAAATCATATTAGAAGTTGTAGCATGCAGCAGAAAGATAAATGCAAAAAAATTTGGAGAGTACGCCAATAAAACAGCTATACTTTATAATGAAAAATACTCTTGGAGATATATGCCATCCACAGTTCATAAAATTTTGTACCATGGGGAACAAATAATTCAAAACAATATGCTACCAATAGGAGATCTATCTGAAGAAGCGTAAGAAAAAAGGAACAAAGACTACAGATTCTTTCGCGAGCACAACACAAGGAAAATGTCCAGATGTTGTACTAATGAAGACCTTATCACTATTTTGTTGTGCACTTCAGATCCATATATGTCCAACATTTGTCAAAAATGGAAAACTACCTCTATTGATTTAAACGAAGAAGCTAAACAACTTCTAGAAGATGAAAATCAAGGCTATTTAGAAGAAATTTTTACTCAAATTGGTTGAATTAAAGTACTTTTTCATTACACTAACAATATGTTACACTTTTTTTTATATAGTTAAAAAATTTTCTTGATTTAAAAATTTATATATTTTGTAAATTTACAATAAAAATTGTTATATTTCATAAATTTACCATAAAAATTGATATAGAAATATTTAAAAAGACAATATAAAAAAATTTAACTAAAGCAAAAACATACGAGTTTTCAAAACAAACAACCTTTGGCCCTTGTGCACATTAGGACTAAAAAGTTTACGGGGGCCAAAGTTTGGCATTTTCTGAAAAAATTAACTTTAAAAATTGTTAAAAAGCATTAGTTGTACAATTAACTGAAAAAAGAAAGACTTTATATTTAAAAAAAACCTTTTTTTACCTTTTAACACTTCATTTTTATTTTCGGTCGAGAATTACGTTTTATACCAACACTTAAAGGCTAAAGTCTCACCTACCAAACAAAAAAAAACCGCATATCAAAATTCCAATCCAATCAAAAGTTATAGATTTTTGACCGCCTTCTCGTCAAATGGTCCACTGTGCGGCGCCAAATTTAACAGAACAGTAGAACAAATAGAACAGTATTCCAATTCCGTCTGATACCTGTGTATTCTTCAACATTCACTATTGTCCAAGTTCAAACCTTAATAACTCGAGAAATCGTTTACCTATTGGTTTGAAAATAATTCCGTTAGATAGGTCCATGAAATATCCTATAAACTATAATACATACTTTCATATTATATTTTTATATTTATATTTTTGAAGGTATTACAATTTTATGCTTTTCCACTATGTGGTGAGGGTATAATGAGTTTGCGCTGATGGTTGTCACTATCAAAAATATTAGACCTAGACCCACCTTTCATTGTGCCGCATGACTTAGAAAATTTTTTTGAGTCGCATCTGGCTATGACCGTTCGTCTGTCTATCTGTCCGCCCTCTGTGCGTCCATGTAAACCATGTAGTAAAACTACAGGTCGCAAATATGAATATATTTTGATAATATATTATATATAAGATTTTCAGACCTAGTCCACATTCAAATTCCCCTATGACTTTTCTTATCCTAAGATCCAAACTATTGAACAGATTTCGGTTAAATTTGATTTCTGTGTGCCTACTACACCCATTAAATAGTACTCTAAAAATAAAAAGCCTCTTCCCGATCTTCAACTATATCTATCAAAAATTATAAATACGGCATAAATTTTTCTCAAATTTGACTTGTATATGTTTTCGACTTCTCAAACATGGTTATCGAGGGTCCATTTTGGACCTAATAGCCATGTAAAATTCTCATACAATACGATTTTTTTCTTATCAGCAGGCAACAAATGTATAATAATGCCACTCAAATTTGGTTTATGCATATTTTCTGTATCCATTTAGTTGGTCCTTTCTTTAAAAAAAAAAACGGCATAGGATACCGTACAGTCTTACTTTTTTTTAAGGTCAGCCATCATAGTGCGCCTTAAACTAATAATTTTTACCGCAAAAAAATTTTCTATTTATAGGCTGTTACTCTTATATCTCTTACTAGCAGTATACCCGCTACATTGTTAGCGTAATTATTATATCAATTATTTAAGCCATAATAATATTTAAAAATGTTGATAGTTTTATTGTTGACCTGTTGTGTTGTAATATGATTTTTGGTTTGTTAGGCTCAAGGTCATGTAGTTTTAATAATAAAAAATTCAAATTCTTTGCTTTTTTGTTTTTTTATTTTTTTTATTTTTTTTTTTTATTTATTATTATTATTTTTGATATTTCGAACAGCATCGCTGTTCATCTTAAGAAATCTAAAACATAATTACAATTAATAACAAAAAATTTTACAAAAACATTGCTTTTAAACAATTATATTAACGATTACATACATTGCGTATATAATAAGAAATATTGTGTGAGTGACAATACGATGGAAACCTTTAACAAAATATATTTTTGACGACTTGGACGGTCAATACCAAAAAATTTTATCATAAAATTAAAAACTCTTTTATTAATTTAAACATTTCTATATTTTATTTATTTAACAAAGAAGAAATATTAACATAACTTCAGAAAAAATTAACAAAACTTAAAAGAATTAATTTTTTTGCTGTTGACAAAACAATGGAAACTTTTACTATAAAATAACACATGGTCTTGGGGGGTAGATGAATTCCTATACTGAACGATGTGTTAATTTATTTTAGTAAAACCCCCCGAAGGGTGTAGCCGTTCAGTGGCCATTTAAATATTCAACTTTTTCGTCAACGCTATTCGCCGCCAACAGTATTCTAATGCCAGTTCATGCGATTTAATGCTAGTTAGACGACTTTATGGATTTATTCATAGAATATTTCTCACAAATATTCTTTTGCTTACGACCATCACTAAAATCGTCTATTATTCTGGTCCTCAACTCGTCATATAACTTTATTCTTGTCATTATTTTATAATAATTGAAAGAAAGTGTCAGAATCTATATTTAAATGGATATATCACTCGTTCTTCTATTTTTATTATTTTAACCAACTCTGGTAAAGATGTTTAAAAGTTTCCACTGTTTTGGCATCTCTAAATAAATAATTGTATATCTTGTAATGAATATGTTATCTTCCAATACAAAACACACCAAATAGTGATATCGCAAAAAATACACATAATTTTATTACTAAGCGCGAAATTATTAAAAAAACAAAGTTGCCAAATTTTGAATTTTGTAAAAGTTTAAAATGTATTGCCACCTACTCTATTTAAGAACCACTTTTTATACCCTATACCACTATGTGGTTTGGGTATAATGACTTTGTGCTGCTGTTTGTAACAACCAAAAATATTTGACCTAGACCCATCTTTAATTATACCGATCGAATCAGAATCACTTTTTGAGTTGATTTAACAATGTCCGTCCGTCCGTCCGTCCGTCCGTCCGTCCGTCTGTGTGTCCAATCAAACTGCAGGTCGCAAATATGAATATACTGTAATGAAATTTGGTATATAAGCTTTTATCTACCATGGGCTGAACGGTATTGAAATTGGTGAGAATCGGTCCATGCTCAGACCTAGCCCCCATACAAATTACCCCTATGAAATCGACATAAATTGCCATAAGATCCAAATTGTCTTACTCAAATTGGGTTTGTATGCATTCATTACATTCATTAATGAGTAGTCCAAAAATGATTCCTTTGGCCCCATATAGACTGCTTCCCGATCTTCACTTAAATCTATTAAAAACAAAAATAATGCACTGATTCTTCTCAAATTTTGTTTGTATATATTTTTGGAAAATACAAGAGACTTTACCAAACATGATCAGGATTGGTCCATTTTTGGACCTAGTCCCCATATAGATATAGCATCCGATATGAACTTTTTCATATCTGCAGCCAAAAAAATTAATAAAAATCCCACTCAAATTTGGTTTTTGCTTATTTTCTCTGTCCAGTTAGTTGGGCCTAAGAGATAGGTTTCTAAACGCATGGTATAGGGTATCGTATAGTAGGTCTAGACCGACTATAATTTTCTTACTTGTTTTATTTATAATACGTTCGAAAATTATTCAAATTATAAAGATCAAAAATAATATTATTTTATTTATCAAGTCATAAAATAATATTATTTTATTTAACAAACGCTATTGAAATTGGTGAAAATGGGCGCATGTTCAGACCTACTCTCCATTCAAATGACCCTTATGATATCGACTTACTTGCTATAAGATTCAAATTATCAAATAGATCTCAGTTGAATTGGGTTTATGTGCATTTATTACATCCAGTAATCAGTAGACCAAAAATAAAACATTTAGGACAATTCACTTAAACCTATCAAAAACAAAAATATTGCACGGATTTTTCTCAAAATCGGTTTGTATGTGTTGTTGCAAAAATAAGTGACTTTACTAAATATGGTCAGGAATGGTCCAATTTTCGACGTAGATTTGGTTTATGCTTTTTTTCTAAACTCAATAAGTTTTGCCTAAGACCGATTCTCTAAACGCATGGTATACGGTATCGGTCTATACCGACTATAAATTTCTCTCTGGTTTTCTTAAGAAAATGTATTTTCAAATGAAAATGTAGCAGTTAAAAAGTATCAGTTTTGCCCTTAAGGCTCGAATTAAAACAAATTTTATTATTCTCCGATGTTTGTGTTTCTGGTGGAATCTACATATCAAATTTCATATTCCTAAATTATTTTGTAAGGAAGATACAAAAAGGTACACTCTTACATTTACGGGCCGTTTTCACCCCGTTTTAACATCCGAATTTCCAAAAGATTTCATCTCATTTGATGTTTCTATCCACAAACTAAAGGGTCCGCCATCTAACGTTTTTATTTTCAACTAGTGCTTATTTCGTGAATGGTAACACTTAGCTCATGTCTGATTTGACAGATAATTAGTTTTATCCTTCCGCTGAACGAATATGGTTGTGTATACGCTTGAAAAACGCTAGGAAATATTGCGACATTACTTTGAAAATCATGGTAATGTTGCAGAATGTGTGCGAAAATTGCGTACGGATTTTGGAAGAAGAGAAGCACCGTCAGCTCCGTATGTTCATTATCTTGTGAAAAAAGTGAAAGAAACTGGCATCCTCATCGATAAACCAAAGCGTGAAAAGCCAAAAACAGTGCGTACACCCGAGAATATTGGTGCTGTGGCAGAAAGTGTGCGTGAAGCGCCATCAACATCAATTCACCGTCGTTCTCAAGAATTGAACATTTCGGAGGCATCATTGAGACGAATTTTGCATAAAGACCTTGGTATGACGCCATACAAAGTCCAATTGGTTCAGGAGTTGAAGCCAACTGACCATCCAATGCGTTTTCGCTTCGCTAAGTGGGCCTGCGATCGACTTACAGAAGATGCCGATTTTGCCAAAAAAAAATCATCTTTTCAGATAAAGCTCGTTTTGATCTTGGCGGGTATGTAAACAAGCAAAATTGTCGCATTTCGGGCACAGAAAACCCGCACGCATTCATTGAAAAGCCGATACACCCAAAACGAGTCACTGTTTGGTGCGTATTTTGGTCCAGAGGCATAATTGGGCCATTTCTCTTCGAAAATGAGCAAGGAATGGCAGTTAAGTCAATGGCGATCGTTATCGGGCCATGTTGAACGAATTTTTGTTCACAAAAATTGAAGAGGAGGATATTGGCAACATTTTGTTTCAACAGGACGGCGCTACGTGCCACACAGCCGAAGCTACACTCGATGTTTTGCGCCCTGTTTTTTGAAGATCGCATTATCAGCCGCAGAGCTGATGTCGTTTGGCCACCTCAGAGCTGCGATTTGACACCGTTGGACTATTATTTGTGGGGTGCCCTCAAAGATAAGTGTTACGCCAACAAGCCAGAGACAATTGACGCTTTAAAAGACAATATTCGTGAAGCCATTGGTGAAATACAGCTGCACAGAATCGATAATGTGCTTAAAAATTGGACCGATCGTGGATGCTACTGCATGGCCAGCCGAGGCAACCATTTGAATGAAATTATTTTCCGTTATTAACCGGAAGGATTGTACTTTCAAATAAAAAAAGAAATTTGAGATAATATTCAGTAGTTTTTTTTTTATAGCATTGTCAAAAAAAAAAAGTTATTTGGCGGACCCTTTATATTTTATATTCGTTTGTTTAGAAGATACCAAATGTACAATTTTTCACCTTTTGGGCCGTTTCTCCTTCCCCAAATATTAGAATTAGCAATAACTTTATTCTTGACTGATACCTACGTATCCGGTGGAGTCTGTATACCAAAATTCGTATGTATAGATTGATATGTTAAAAAGATGCAGAAAGGTATAATTTGTGCCCTTTTTGTCCGTTTTTCCCCCCTTAAATGGCCGAATTTCGAAAAAAATTTTCATGGATCAATATTTGTTTCCCAGATGGAGTCAACGCATCAAATTTCATATTCCTAGCTTCATTTCTTATCATTTTACCATTTTTTGTCCGCTTTCACCCCCTGAAAGCTCGAATTAAAAATTTTTTTATTCTTGGCCGATGTTTGTGTCTCTAGATGAACCTACGAATCAAATGTCATATTCCTAAATTACTTTGTAAAGAAGATGGCCGTTTTTACCCCTCTTAAAACCCGAATTTCAAAAAGTTTTCCTCTCATCTGTTGTTTCTATCTCTAGTGGAATCCACATACTATATTTAATATTCCCAGATTCGTTTGTTTAGAGATACCAAATGTACACTTTTTGCCCGATACCAAATGTACACGTGTTGGCCGTTTTTCCTCCCCTAGACGTTAGAATTACCAATAAATTCTTTTTGCACTGTGACCCACGTATTCGGTGGAGTCTGTATATCAAAATCCATTTATCTATAATATTAATAGACAAGGCAATTTCTTGTGACCGATATAAGTTTCACAGTTTTACCCCGATTTTGACAAAAAATTTATCATTTGAAAGGTATTTCTTTTTAGCTATTACCCAGATTTACAGATTTTCATCGTCTGGAATATTTTTTGGAGTTGTGATCGTTTAAAGTTGCTACTAACACATACATAAAATTATACAATGCTATGTGTGTGTTTATTAAATTTGTTAATGTGCTGAGTTTGTTTTCTTCATTTAAAATGAGTTGAATTGTGAAGCATAACTTACTGGTCTTTATTAAATGAAAAAATAAAATTTCCTAGAATTTGCACACGAATTTCGAGTGTTGGAATCTGCTAGTATAGATTAATATATTAAGAAGATGCAGAAATGTACAATTTCTACCATTTTTGGCCGTTTTCCTCCCTTAAAGGGCCGAATTTTGGAAAAAAAAAATAATCTTGAGTCAATATTTGTTTCCAGGATGGAGTCTAGACACCAAATTTCATATTCCTAGATTAATTTGTTACGATTTTCCCCCTTCTTGTCCATTTAACCCTGTTAATGTAGAAATTTTAAAAATCCGTTATTAGTGTATCTTTACGCCGAGAGAGGAACCTACAGTCCAAATTTCAAACTTCTGGGTCGAATGGTTTGGGCTGGGCGTTGGTGATCATCTTCGCAATTCTTTTATATATAGATGGAAATTAATCTCAAAAAAAAAATTAAACAAGTAAGAAAATTATAGCCGACTATACGATACCCAATACCATGTGTTTAGAAACCCTATCTCTTAGGCCCAACTAACTGGACATAGAAAATAAGCAAAAACCAAATTTGAGTGGGATTTTTATTAATTTTTATGGCTGCAGATATGAAAAAGTTCACATCGGATGCTATATCTATATGGGGACTAGGTCCAAAAATGGACCGATCCTGATCATGTTTGGTAAAGTCTCTTGTATTTTGCAAAAATATATACAAACAAAATCTGAGAAGAATCAGTGCAATATTTTTATTTTTTAATAGATTTAAGTGAAGATCGGGAAACAGCTCTATATGGGGCCAAAGGGATCATTTTTGGACGTAGTGAACGCATAGAAAACCCAATTTGAGTAAGATCTATATGACAGTTTGGATCTTATGGCAATTTATGTCGATTTCATAGGGGTAGTTTGTATGGGGGCTAGGTCTGAACATAGACCGATTCTCACCAATTTCAATAGCGTCCCATGGCCGATAAAAGCTTATATACCAAAATTCATCAAGATATATTCATATTTGCGACCTGCAGTTTGATTACAAGGTTTACATGGACGCACGGACGGACATTGTTAAATTAACTCAGAAAGTGATTCTGATTCGATCGGTATAATTAAAGATGGGTCTAGGTCAAATATTTTTGGTTGTTACAAACAGCAGCACAAAGTCATTATACCCAAACCACATAGTGGTAAAGGGTATAAACATTAAAGATGGATAAACTCATTTCTTTAATTAAATCAATTTCGGCCACCATTTGCCGACCTTAAAATAAAACAGTGCAATAACCAGTCTGGGGGATGAGAAATTCCAAGGCAGTGTAAAAGTACTAGGCCAGTATAATAAAACATTCAAAATGTTTGTCATTATACCCTATACCACTATGTGGTTTGGGTATAATGACTTTGTGATGCTGTTTGTATAACAACCAAAAATATTTGACCTACACCCATCTTTAATTATACCGATCGAATCAGAATCACTATATGATTCGATTTAACGATGTCCGTCCGTCCGTCCGTCTGTGTGTCCATGTAAAGCTTGTAATCAAACTGCAGGTCGCAAATATGAATATATTTTGACGAAATTTGGTATTTAATCTTTTATCGGCCATGGGATGAACGCTATTGAAATTGGTGAGAATCGGTCTATGTTCAGACCTAGCCCCCATACAAATGACCCCTATGAAATCAACATATATTGCCATAAGATCCAAATTATCATACAAATCTTAGTCAAATTGGGTTTGTATGTATATATTACATCCATTAATCAGTAGTCTAAAAATGATCCTTATTGGACAACTCTTAGTCGTAGGCCACATAGAGCTGCTTCCCCATCTTCACTTAAATCTATCAAAAAACAAAAATATTGCACTGATTCTTCTCAAATTTTGTTTGTATATATTTTTGCAAAATACAAGAGACTTTACCAAACATAGTCAGGATCGGTCAATTTTTGGGCCTAGTCCCCATATAGATATAGCATCCGATATGAACTTTTTCATATCTGCAGCCAAAAAAAATAATAAAAATGCCACTCAAATTTGGTTTATGCTTATTTATTTTCTATATCCAGTTAGGTGGATCTAAGAGATAGGGTCTCTAAACGCATGGTATAGGGTATCGTATAGTCGGTCTAGACCGACTATAATTTTCTCACTTGTTTTTAAACTCTTTCTTTTAACTAATACTCTCTGTTTGTCTGTCTGTCTGTCTGCCATGGGTCGACCCCATTCTCCCTAATCCAATTGATCTGTCGTGATTACAGATTAATTTTGGGGTAGTCATGCTCAGTCACGTCACGCATGGTTACGCACAGTCACGGAGTGATCTACATTTCATATCCCCTCATCCGATCGATCTCAAACTTGGTCCATGCACTTGCAGTGAAAAAAAGATTAACTTTGACTTAGTCACGCACAGTCACGCATGGTCACGCACAGTCACGGAGTGATCTAAATGTCATTTCCCCACATCCGATCGATCTGACACTTGGTCCATACACTTGCTGTGAAAAAAAGATTAATTTGACTTAGTCACGCGCAGTCACGCATGGTCACGCACAGTCACGGAGTGATCTAAATGTCATTCCCCTTCATCCGATCGATCTCAAACTTGGTCCATACACTTGCTGTGGAAAAAATATTAACTTTAACGTTTAGTCACGCGCAGTCACGCATGGTAACGCACAGTCACGGAGTGATCTTAATCTCATTTCCCCTCATCCGAACGATCTCAAATTTGGTCCATACACTTACTATGAAAAAAAGATTAACTTTGACTTAGTCATGCACAGTCACGCATGGTCACGCACAGTCACGGAGTGATTTAAAACCCATTTTCACTTATCCGATCGATCTAAAACTTGGTCGATAGACTTGCTGTGAAAAAAGATTTACTTTGACATAGTCACTCACAGCCACGTAGAGATGAAAGCCCCACTTTCCCTCATCCGATGGATCTGAAACTTTGTCCATAGACTTGTTGTGACCAAAGATTAATTTTAAGATAGTTACGCACAGTCACGCACAGTCACGGAGATATTCAAAACTCATATGCATAAGGAAAGAAAGAGTTTGTTTTTATGGGTTAGATTTTTAGGCCATTCTTTTTTTTAATACCCTTTTATATTTTGTTCTTATCTTGATGATTGTTTGCTTAGATTTTCATTCAGCTGTAAGCTAAGAATCATTGGTGATTGACCTGAGAATACCAAAACCTTTAAAGATTGTAATATTTTGGCCTAAAACTTTTACTTTGGCTTGAAATTACAATGGCACCGAAAATGTTCCACAGTGTTAATCTGAAAAAAGGTCTCAAAATCTTTTAGGCCATAAGAATTCATAAACCGCTTAAAGAAAAATAAAGTAAAAACTAACAGCTTTTCCAAAAATATTATTTGAAAGTAGCATAAATTTATTCAAAAAGTTTAAGAGAAATGTGTGTGTGCCCATATTGTTTAAAACAAAATTAGCATATGCATTTGTAAATTTTCATTTTACTTAAAAACATTAAAGATCGGTTTTTACGAACTTGATTAAAAAAAAAAAAACAATTAAGAACATAATGAATATTGTAGTTTTAATGAACACTAAGAGAGAAACCAAAACAACTTTGCTTAAGTCTGTGTGGCTGTCGAAGCCCATCACTACTGTTTCAGTTATAACCTCTTTTCCTATTTCTCAACAATGCTTTTAAAGATTTACAAACAACAATTCATTATGCTTGTATGAGTAGTGTATGACTATTTGAAGCTAGTTATGTACGAAAGTAGTACGAGTATATTAAAATGTACTATTATTATTTTTTTTTATTTATATAAAATGCATTTTATTATGGTGTTATTTCACAAAAATATCTATTTGCATACGCATGCATGGAGACAAGAAAAGATATGAATATATAAATACATATATGTATTTATAAAACCTTGAAGATATTCCAAGGCTGGCTGACTTAACTAGAAAACATGAGCTATAAACAATATGAAGAAATGTAAAGAAAATTAGCAAGCATTCTGACGAGAATTTAGAACAAATAAGTATTATTGTCAAACCTTTAGCAATGTTTATAAAATTATGAAAAAAATTACAACGAAGATGGCTTTATGTGATGAAAAACATTTTTTTAATTGCATAAATTACTAAATAACCTTAGGGTTAAAAAAAAGAGTTGAAAATGTCTTTGGTCTTATAAAGAAGTTATCGAAAACGACAAGTAAATTTGTGAAAATAATCAGTAGCAAAGAAAGTTAAAACAACAATAATTGTTGTAGACAAACTTTATACATTAAAGAGTTTTTGAGTTAAAAAAAGTTTCTTCAAATCTAAATTTAAAAGAGTTGATAAATACAGAAAAATTTTAACACTATTCCAAAAAAATATTTTATTATTTACAAAAAAAAAAAATGACTTTTTTAAAAAAGAATGCTGACTTTAATGGGCAAAAGTGAAATAAATTATTAATTTTTTCTGAACTAATGACTTTCAATATAAAACAAAGATCTTAAAAAGCTTTTTCTTAAGTTTTTTTTTATGTGCGTTTTCACTATACTTCCTGATTCTCTTATGCAACTAGAAATACGCGTTACAAATAACGTTTTAAACTAAATTTTTATATTAAAAATTAAAAATTTTATGAACGATTTTCCATTGCAATCTCTGAAATAATATTAATCTTACCACACGCACGTGTATATGTTAAATTATTCAAATATTTTATCTATATACGTGAAGGTAAACCTTTCGACCACTTTTTTGAGCGAAATGCGCGCACGGAGGAGTGTGAACTTTTGCGTAGTTATAGTTCATATGGAGGAGCAGTGCAGAATGATAAAATTTAGGCATAATACGTGTTAAAAATTTATTAAATCAAATAAAATAAAATTTGTATCTATATATTAATACGTGAGGGTAATTTTTTAGTTCCCTTTTTAATCAATATGCGGGCACGGAGAAGTGTGAAAATTGGCTAAGTTAAAGTTCGTATGGAGGAGAAGCTAAGAATGGTAAAATTTATGTTTTATCTGTCTTTAAAATATATTAAATTAAATCAAATAAAATATTTATAATAATTCGTTACTCCCTGTTAATGCGAATGATTTAAATTATTTATTTATTTATTTACTTGATATTTATTACAATTCAAATTATAATAAATCTTAAAGTTAAAGCACTAGCAACTTAGGCTATCGGCTAGATTTATATTGTATATCAAACGCTCTGTGTTGTGTTGTGAATTGCTAAAATTGATTTACATACCTCTAGGCTCATTTAAATATTCATAATTTTTTTTATATATAGATTAAAAAAACATTGGAAGACAAAAATTGAATGAAAAAATAATATTTCCTAGAATTTGCACTCGAATGTCGAGTGCTGGATTATATTAGTAATAAATAATTTTATAATAGCCTAAAGGTGTACTAATCAATTTTAGCCAATTCAAAAAAGAATACATTTTAATGGTCCTGCGTTGAACTCCGAATTGCCTAAAATTGATTAGCATACTTTCAGGCACTTATAAAATCGTGTATTATCAATCCAATTTTTATTTATTTCTGTGTTTTCATCAAATATTTATAATGAAATTTAATGAATTTTATTTAAAAATTCATAATTAAATTAATTTTATTTAAATATTTATAAATTTTTTATATATATGGATGAAAAAAACATTTAAAAAAAAAATTTAACAAAAAAATAAAATTTCCTGGAATTTGCACTCGAATTTCGAGTGCTGGGCTCTGCTAGTAATGAATAAATCCGACAGAAAGTAAATTTCTTTTTAATCAATAAAGACTCAAAGTATAATAAAATTGTTGAGTTTCGTATGAGTAGTCAAAAAAAGGTGAGATTATTAACTAGTAATAAAATTATAGATGGTTTAGACTGACGATACCACATACGATGCGTCTTGGATTTAACTCTGCAGAGTCAATAACTGGATATAGAAATTAAGCATAAACCAAATTTGGTGCTATTGTTATTAATTTTAATAAAATTAAAAGTTCATATCTGATTATATTTTAATATTTGGACTTGATCCAAATACGTACCGATCATGACGATATTCAGGAAAGTCAATTACACTGGTCTACAAATTTAAACAAAAATTGACTGCACAAACGATGCATGTTTTTTACTAATCTGGGTGCGCTGAATTCGAAAATTGGGCTATCACGTCTTTTTCATTTTTTGTATCGCATGCTGGCAATACTGTAAAACAGTCAGTACTGACACTACAATTTCACAATTATTAATTTGACAGAAGTCCACATTCATTCTAAATCTTTATAATAGTAGCGTTTAAGCATGTCAAGGAGATCGTGTGTTACTGATTCAAGCTATTTTTGCTTGGTGTGTGGTGAATATTTGGTTGCAAATAAAAGACATGCAATATCGGAATCATTAAAACTAGCAGAGTCCAGCGCTCGAAATTCGAGTGGAATTTCTAGGCAACTTTATTTTTTAACTTAGCCAATTCACAAACCCCTTTTTTGGTTTATTGTTATTGTGAATGAAGATAATAAACTCAAACAAACGCATTAACAAATTTAATAAACACACACGTAGCATATATATAATGTTATGTAAGTGCTAGTAGCAACTTTAAATGCAATTTACTCAAATAAAGGAAAAAAAAATTAAAATCTGTAAATTTGGTGAACAGCTAAAACGAAAAACTTTTCAAATAATATACGTTTGGGTAAAATCGGGATAAAATGGTAGAACAAAACATCAGTCACAAGAAATCGCCTAGCCTATTAATATTATAGATATGGATATTTACATTATTTTGGTTTTGCTGTCAGAAACTTGACAAACCGTAGACAGCGACAATGTTTTACAATAGTTGCAGAACTGTTTTATACAAGTGGTTAAATGGCAAAAAGATCTATTTCGATTTTTCAATTCCAGTACTTTAGAGAGAGTCAAGTAAACACCAAACCGATTGTTATATCTGTTTAACAAAAGTTGGTGGATTCAATATGAAAAATCGAAAAAAATATTACTTACGTGAATGTCTTGTCGGTTTCCAAGCCAGTTCAACGTCTACCAAATGATCCATTACCAGTCATTCCCAGTTTGTAGTTTGTCTGAGACTGATGATGAACGCCATTTAGTGACTCCAGCTGAGCGGAGTGATCTAATTCGGGAATAACATTCAACGAAGCAACACGCAGAATTTCTGGCTTTACGCATGCAGCAGTAAACACATCTTGCAATTGTGACAAAAGTAACAATCTGTAGAGATAGAAGCTTGGAATTGGCTGCTTATTTTGAAAAGAAAAACTCTATTCTATACTGTACTGATGTTGATGGTTTATTTGAAAAAATTAACCAGTCATATGACAAAACTTAATGGATATTATTTACTTATGGCTCTAAGTATAGTTTAAAGGCTCTTCGTTTGCATAATGGGAATAAAAAACCATCCATACCAATTGCTCATGATATTAATACAATAGAAAATTACGAATCAATGATTATAAATGGAAAATCTGTGGTGACCTTGAGATGTGTGATTTAAATTTCTTTGTATATATAGTATTGACCATCGTAAATAACTTTAAATTAATATGTTTCAGGTCATTGGTTTGTTGATTGGTAAGGAGGTTTCACAAAATATTGTTGTTTCCTTCGTCTATGGCATAGTCGCGCTACATGTCATCATTACGTCCGAACAGAGTGGCTCTAGAGAACTGAGTATTCACCAGAAAAATAACACATTTCAAATAAACCAATTATTGATCCAAATGACGTTCTTCTTCCGCCGCTGCACATAAAATTGGGCCTTTTTAATAACTCAAGGCTCTGGACAAAGATGGTGTAGCATTTAAATATTTGTTAGCAGTTTTTCCTAAAGCTTCATATGCTAAAATCAAAGAAGGCATATTTGTTGGCCCTCAGATCAGGAAGTTATTGAATGATGACAATTTTTCACAATGTTTATTGGAGAAAGAATATGCAGCCTGGAAATCTTTCAACAGCATCGTGGACAGTTTTCTTGGAAACAATAAAAGTGAAAACTACAGACAAATTGTTGCTGAATTATTGAAAAATTATCACGAATTAAGTGCACGAATATCACTCAAAATGCATTTTCTTAATTCGCATTTAGATTCTTTTTCACAAAACCTAGGTGCGATGATCGACGAACAAGGGGAGCATGCTCACCAAGATTTAATGAAAATTGAAAGAAATTATCAAGGATTTTGGGACAAAAGCATGTGGGCGACTATTGCTGGACTCTAATATGTGAAACAGAAGCAACAAAATACAAACGACGTTCAAATCAACGCCATTCACTTTTGAAAATTCATTGATTTTTACATAAACTAATGATTTTTTATGTTAACAACGAACAAAAACATTTTTCTTGGATCTCAAAAACCTGACGTGATAGAGAAAAACCAATTACAGATTCGAATTCAGCCCACCAAATTACCCTAGGAAAGATATTTGGTTGCTCCAGTCCAAAAACTTGTTGGCTAGTGTTATTTTTCTAAAAAAAAAAATATATGAACCAACTTTAAAAAAAATCGATGCATTATATTTGTTTTTTGATAGATTTAAATAAAGGTCGGTAATCGGCTTTACATATAAACTATGACGTAAAATGATCCTACAGGGTTTATTTTTGTCTCACTGATTTGTGGGTATAATATAACACACATACATCAAATTGGTAAACACCGGGGCATGTTTAGACCTAGAAATCATACAAATAACCACTTCCAGATCGAGCAACAGTTTCAACAGCATTGTAATCGAAATATAATCATAAAAATCTTTAAATTTATTGCAAAGCTTGATCAAGAGACTCTTGAAGAGCGTAGAGAAGAGGAAAGTTGTGAAAAGTTGTGAGGCAAATCATGGATTAAAATCTAATACAAATGTGTCGCCAGCATTGAACCCTCCACAACCTATTGCCAAAAAAAAAACTTAAATAATTTAATAATTTGTAAACCAAAACCAATTAAACTCATCTTGAAAATTATACCTGCGTGAAACGCTTTATCAAAGGCTTTCTCAATGTCGAGCGAAACAGCAACTCTGCAACGACGCTATCGCAAATTACAAATTAATCCCAAATTGAAAATTTGTAAAATACGAGTTATTTAAACCGATATAAACCGATATCAATATCGAAAGCTAAGAAATGGGAAGATTTTGAAATTTTCAAATTATTAGGAAAGTATACATTATTTATCGATCGATTCCTGTAGACATTCTATTATTCAAAGAAATTAAATGAGCAACAACGTTACCTGATTTTACTAATTTTATACAATAATTAACATCCAATGCAGAAAAGTCATCAGCAAAATTAAATAATGTATAGTCAACCAAAGATTCTACCATGAGTTGAATTTCTGAGATGTCTCTATCAATATAGGTACCACGGTAAATTTTAGAGAAATATTCTTAAAAAAATTTTAGTTAAATTGTCTCATTTTCTAATACTAATCCATTTACAGACAAATCTCCTATATTTTGGATTTCTTATAAAAAAATGATTTTTAATTTCTTAACTTTTGTTTAATATATATATATATATTATATTAAAAAATTACTTGAACATATTTTCAACAGAAAACCAACATGTTGCAAATTTAAAAAAATCACATGAAAAAATATTCATCTATAATATTTATAGGCTAGGCGATTTCTTGTGACCGATGTTTTATTCTGCCATTTTATCCCGATTTTGACCAAACATATATTATTCGAAAGGTATTTTTTTAGGCGTTTTGCAGATTTACATATTTTTAAATTTTTTCCATTATTTTGAGTAAATTGCATTTAAAGTTGCTACTACCACATATATAAAATTATACAATCCTATGTGTGTGTTTATTATATGTGTTAATGTGTTTGTAATAAAAATGAGTTTGTTTTTTGTGTTGATTTGTGAATTGGCTATAATTGATTAGCATACTTTTAGGGTCTTTATTTAATGAAGAAAAAAAAATCCTAGAATTTGCACTCGAATTTTGAGGGCAGGAATCTGCTAGTATTAATTAATAATTTCAAATTTTAAAAAATCACTGGAACACATATATATATTTTTCAATATAAAACAAATAAAAAAATTATAGTCGGTCTAGACCAACTATACGATACCCTATACCATGCGTTTACAAATCCAATCTCTTAAGTCCAATTAATTGGATAAAGAAAATAAACATAAACTAAATTTGAGTAGCATTTTTCTTCATTTTTTTTTTTTGCCATTGAATATGAAAAAGTTTATATATGATATATTTGTATGGGAACTAGGTCGAAAAATAGACTGATCCTGACCATATTTAGTAAGTTCACTTATTTTTTGTAAAAATATATAAAAAACCCAAATTTTAGAAAAATCTCTGCAATATTTTTGTTTTTAAACTCTTTCTTTTAACTCATACTCTCTGTCTGTCTGTCTGTCTGCCATGGGTGGACCCAATTCGCCCTTATCCAATTGATCTGAAACTTGGCCCATAGTCTTGTCGTGACTGCAGATTAATTTTGGGGTAGCCACGCACAGTCACGCGTGGTCACGCACAGTTACGGAGTGATCTAAATGTCATTTCCCTTCATTCGATCGATCTCAAACTTGGTCCATACACTTGCTGTGAAAAAAAGATTAATTTTGACTTAGTCACGCATGGCCACGCTCAGTCACGGAGTGATCTAAATGTCATTTCCCCTCATTCGATCGATCTCAAACTTGGTCAATACACTTGCTGTGAAAAAAATATTAACTTTGACTTAGTCACGCACAGTCACGCGTGGTCGCGCACAGTCACGGAGTGATCTAAATGTCATTTCCCCTCATCCACCGATCTGAAACTTGCTCCATACACTTGCTGTGAAAAAAAGATTAATTTTGACTTAGTCACGCATGGCCACGCTCAGTCACGGAGTGATCTAAATGCCATTTACCCTCATCCGACCGATCTGGAACTTGGTCGGTATACTTGCTGTAAAGAAAGATCCACTTCGACATAGTCACGCAAAGTCACGGAGAGATTAAAACCCCACTTCCCCTCATCCGATGGATCTGAAACTTTGTCCATAGACTTGTTGTGGCCAAAGAATAATTTTAAGATAGCCGCACACAGTCACGCACAGTCACGGAGATATTCAAAACTCATATGCATAAGGAAAGAAAGAGTTTTAATAAAAACTTTGTTTTTATGTGTTAGATTATTTGATATGTTTAAGTGAAGATCTGGAAGCAACTTCAAATGGGGGCTATGACTAAGAATTGTCCTATAGGGTTCATTTTTTGGCAACTGATCGAGATCTAAGATCTGATAATTTGGATCTTATGGCAATTTAAGTCCATTTTATAGGGGTCATTATTTGTATGGAGACTAGGTCTGAACATGCACCGATTTTAACCAATTTTAATAGCGTTCATACTATTGTTGACGGCAGCTTAAATACCAAATTTCATAAAAATATAGTTATGTTTGCAGCCTATAGCTTGATTACATTACGGACACACAGACAGACGGACAGACGGACGGACGGACGGACGGACGGACATTGCTATTCGACTCAAAAAGTGATTCTGAGTCGAACGGTATAATAAAAAATAAAAGATGGGTCTAGGTCAAATATTTTTGGTAGTTACAAGCATCCGCACAAAGTCATTATACCCTGACTCCATAGTGAGTAGTATAGGGTATAACAAATAAATTGGGCATTTTAGAAAATCAATCAAAAAACAAAAAACTTCGAAACATTGATTTTACATTTAAAAATTTTTTTATCAGAATTATAATTTTTTTCGCACGAAAATCTTGAGCTTTAAAACTTTTGATTTTCTTCTAAAAGTTAAAAAAAAATGAATTTGACATCGATGACAAAGAACATTGTGGAAGGCGGAAAACCTACGAGGACGCGTAATTGAAATTGTGTGCCGAACACAGGGTATGAGATTGAGTCGAACATTCAAGCAAATCGCGCCCAACACGACAAATTCATTATAATTCCCGTCCATATGTTGCGGCGTCGATCAATACCTATTTTGAAACAATTGGAATATTTTACTCAACCTGAAGAGTTCACCAGACATTGCACCTTCTGATTTTTACTGGTTTCAATCGACGACATATGGATTATCTGAGCAGCATTTTACATTATATGAAGACATCAACAATTTGGTCCATTCGTGGATAGCCTCAAATGATGAAGTATTCTTTCAACGCGGTATCCGTATACTACAAGAAAAATAGTAAAAATTTGCGGCAAACTATGGACACTTTCAAATAAAACAAAAGTCTCCGTTCCTTCAAAATAAATTCCCAGCGATTGATGAAAAAAATAATGTCGAAAACTTATTTGCTCATCTGATGTTTCTTAGTTTAGCCAGAACAAAAATACTGAGATGCCGTTTTTGACAACTTATTAAATTCACGATCTGACTACTTAAACCGGCACAGCCACAGTAATCGCAAATTTTAGCTAAAAACTAAGAATTTCATCAAATATTTATATCAAAGCAATAAACTTTCAAAAACTAACGTTATCTTAAACTATGTGGGTTGTTTATGTCTGCCGAACACTGTCTGCAAAAAAAATTTAAACAAAATTTTAAAATTAACAAAAAAAAATAAATCTGACAAATCTTATCTATGGTTCCTGTTAACCACGCACATTTTTTGTAGTTTGACTCAAACCACACACAAACGATTTTGATTAATTTTATATTTATTCTTAATTTCAACACCAGTTAACTAAAGTTTCCTCGCTACAGGCAAATATTACAATCAATTTAATAGCCGCTTTACATTAAATAAACAGTCCAGTTTTAACACCAATCAAACTTAAAAATTCCACACCAAATCATGCGTAGGATGATTTACGGTTTTTGGTTTGCAACCAACTCAATAAACCAACAAAAAATGTAAAGGAAAAATATATGTTTAAATAAATATGATTTTGTTGTCTGTGGACTATACAACACCTGTTATTTAGTAAAGTGGAAAATGTAAATCAACGAATTTTTTTTTTTACTGTGATTTAATATGCGTGGTTTGTTTTTAGTTTAAGTTGTAACTAGTATTCAACTGCCGTTATATTTTTTTAAACAGATTTGAAAGATAAAACGCCAACATATTGTTTAAACTTGATATTTTATATATCAGGCTTGACTAAATCAAACAATTGTGTGCTGTAACTATAAAAGCTAAAATGTAAAATGTGACATGAATTAATCATAAGAGGCGCTTTGACAAAAAGAAAAAACGGATTAAAAACGATTGAAAAGTGTGTTTGGCATAATAAATAAAAACAGAAATTGATTGCATTCGATAATGTTGTTAAAATTATTGTTTTTTTTTAATACAATTTAATATTTAGCAAATTCTTAATTTAAAAATGATGTGAATATGAATATGATATGAATATTTGTTTCCGAAATATGTTTAAAAAAAAAATTTAAATTTGCCATTCATTTTTAAGAAAATTTAACTTTTAAATTTTATTCATTTATGACGTATGATTAATATTAATTCAGATGAAATTAATAGGTAAGACGATATCTTGTGACCGATATAAAACTTTTAGTTGCCAACCGATTTTGACCAAACATACCCCATTTGAAAGCTATGTCTCTTTAGCTGTTCACCATATTTACAGATTTGCAACGTCTGGAACACTTTTTCGGAGTAGAATTTATAGTTATAGTAATAACACCTACAAAAAATACATATTTAAGCTTGAAATAAAAAAAAAATACATTGCTGTGTGTGTGTTTATTAAATTTTTGTTGAATTGTGAATTGGTAAAAATTGATTAGCGTACCTTTAGGCTCTTACAAAATTATTTATTAACAAACCCAGTTATATTTATATATTCTGTGAGTTCAACATATATTTATAATTGAATGAAAAATTAAATTTTTCTAGAATTTGTACTCGAATTTCGAGGGTTGGGATCTGCTGGTGTCTTTAAAACGTTAATAACTCTTTAAAATTTTGTTAAATTCTTGGAATTGTAATTTAAAAAAACTCTATATCACATTTTAAAACTAGTTAGTCGGTAAGAACAATGTATTACTAAGGAAGCAAATAAACCAGCGCTAAAGTTAACGCTCCTATTAACAAAAATAGTTTTCAAATATAAAAACATTATGTGATATTTACTTTTTGATTATTTTTACAATTATTATTATTCAATTATGTGTTTTATGTCGTTATGTCGTATAAAAACAAGGAAAAATGTTTTAATATTAAATGTGAAAAATTGACAAAAAGATTATATGTAAGTTATATGTTTTCCAAGAGTGTCTTATTATCATATTGTTGATGTTTTACTAACTATTATCCCTTTGTATATCTATGTCGTTACCAGCCCTAATAAATTATAATATCCCTGAAGAAGTTGGAAAAAATCCCAACAAAACCTAGGATGAAATAACTAAATAAATAATCTTTTATTTACATTGATTATGACCTTAAAAGCCCATTAGAAGAATTTCTAAATATATCAAAAAAATACAATAAAAAAGGTCGACAAAAAACTGAAATTGACAAAAAAACTGAAATTAATATTAAACACATTTTATATATTTTGTATTTATTATAAAGAATTGTTATGAATAAAGTGTAGACACATTAAATTACCTTCAACATACTTTCTGTGACCCAACAAAGCTGACATTTCCCAAGCATAAATTTGTTTTTAAGCGGTTTTATTAAAAAAGAGGTTACTACAAGGCAGAATAATATTTTTAGCAATTGTTATTCGAATATTATAAAACTTATAAAGAGTAAAAAGTTTCAGCGCTTTTTTTTTCAACAGTAAATACTTTTTATAATTTGATCGTTTTGTACCACATGAGATTTTGTGCTGAAGTTTAAAATTTTTGCCTTCAACTCAAATTTTGCTACACCCCATTACTCGAGTAGTAAAAATGAACACTTTTCATGTTTGAAATCATGTAAAACGATAAATATAAGTCTTTAGTATAGCAACTGTATACTTTTTGGAATCGTATTAGTACCAAGAACATCGTCCTTAAACTTCACTTGAATCGGACTGTCTTACTGGCGTGGGCAAACTACTACTTGAAAAAGCTCGACACCTTTCCATACAAGTGTATGAAAATATCCATTTCATAGATGTTTGACTTCATTTAAAAAAAAAAAATTCCCAAAATACATGATATGATTTTATATACTTTGAAGTCAGTTACACTAATAGATAACCCTCCTGAAATATTAAAACATTCTGATAAAAACTATGGAGTGGGCTAACTACTACTCGGAAAAGATCATCCACTTTCCACTCAAATTTATGAAAATATGTTCTTCGTATATATTTGATGCTTATTTATCAAAAATTTTTCAAGGACACTTGGAAAAAGCTCTTAGTATTTTAATCTGAAAATATGTAGAGAATATGTTTTCAACATTTCAAAGCATTTCGACAAAAATGTTAGCGTGTGGGAGCAACAACTGGAAAAAGATCGGAAATTTTGCAAAAAGTGTAAGATAAAAAAAAAAAATTTTTAATTTAATTTTTAATTTTTTTTAATTTAATTTAAAAAAAAAATTTTTTTTTTTTTACTGTGTGTAATTGACTATATTCATAGGTTACTTATAAAAAATGTTAAACTTTTCCGCCCAAAATTGTGGCGTCGGTATAGCACTACTGGATATTGGTCACTTTCTATACAAATGTGTGAAAATATACTATTATTTGAAGTTTGATGATATTTTCCAGAAAATTTTCCACAATGATGTAACAAAAAAAATCATGTGAGTCCGATCACAAGGGAGATGTGTAAACATCTAATAATTAAAGAAAACATCAACATCATATTTTCCAGTGCATAAAAAATAAGTCGATTATGCTGTTTTCTGAAATTCAATTGATGTTTTCTGAAATGCAATCGATGTTTTCTGAAATTCAATTGATGTTTTCTGATACACAATTAATGTTTTCAGCAATTCAAATGATGCTTTTTGAAATTCTATTGACGTTTTCTGAAATACAATTAATGTTCTCAGCAATTCAAATAATGCTTTTTGAAATTCAATTGATGTTTTCTGAAATTCTATTTACGTTTTCTGAAATTCAAATGATGTTTTCTGAAATACAATTGCTGTTTTCTGAAATACAATTGATGTTTTCTGAAATTCTATTGATGTTTTCTGAAATTTAATTGATGTTTTCTGAAACTCGAATGATGTTTTTTGAAATTATATTGATGTTTTCTGAAATTCTATTTATGTTTTCTGAAATTCAAATTATGTTTTCTGAAACTCGAATGATGTTTTCTGAAATTCTATTTATGTTTTCTGAAATTCAATTGATGTTTTCTGAAATACAATTGATGTTTTCTGAAATACAATTGATTTTTTCTGAAATTCTATTGATGTTTTCTGAAATTCTATTTATGTTTTCTGAAATTCAAATGATGTTTTCTGAAATACAAATGATGTTTTCTGAAATACAATTGATGTTTTCTGAAATTCTATTGATGTTTTCTGAAATTCAATTGACGTTTTCTGAAACTCGAATGATGTTTTCTGAAATTATATTGATGTTTTCTGAAATTCTATTTATGTTTTCTGAAATTCAAATGATGTTTTCTGAAACTCGAATGATGTTTTCTGAAATTATATTGATGTTTTCTGAAATTCTATTGATGTTTTCTGAAATTCAATTGATGTTTTCTGAAACTCGAATGATGTTTTCTGAAATTATATTGATGTTTTCTGAAATTCTATTTATGTTTTCTGAAATGATGTTTTCTGAAATTCTATTTATGTTTTCTGAAATTCAATTGATGTTTTCTGAAATTTTATAGATGTTTTCTGAAATTCTATTTATGTTTTCTGCATTCAAATGATGTTTTCTGAAATTATATTGATGGTTTCTGAAATACAATTGATCGAATGATGTTTTCTGAAATTATATTGATGTTTTCTGAAATTCAATTTATGTTTTCTGAAATTCAAATGATGTTTTCTGAAATTATATTGATGGTTTCTGAAATACAATTGATGTTTTCTGAAATTCTATTGCTGTTTTCTGAAATTCAATTGATGTTTTCTGAAACTCAAATGATGTTTTCTGAAATTATATTGATGTTTTCTGAAATTCTATTTATGTTTTCTGAAATTCAAGTGATGTTTTCTGAAATTCTATTGATGTTTTCTGAAATTCAATTGATGTTTTCTGAAATTATATTGATGGTTTCTGAAATACAATTGATGTTTTTTGAAATACAATTGATGTTTTCTGAAATACAATTGATGTTTTTTGAAAGACAATTGGAAAATGTTTAGAAAAGAACATAACATAATTTTTTCACAAATATAATCAGATAAAGTCACACCGATTTACACTTCAGCTCACACCGATGTGTTACGCTGTTTTTGCGATTGTATTGTGAAATACAAATTTACCCCCCTGCGCGTATAGATGTTTACACATCAAAAATATTCAAAGGCTAGAATTCTTATTAAATGATGAACTCATCTATAATATTAATAGGCTAGGCGATTTCTTGTGACCGATGTTTTCTTCCACCGTTTTAGCCCGATTTTGCTCAAACTATATTATTTGAAAGGTATTTCTTTTTAGACGTTTTGCAGATTTACAGATTTTTAAATTTTTTCCTTTATTTTGAGTAAATTGCATTTATATTTGCTACTAACACATACATAAAATTATACAATGTTATGTGTGTGTTTATTAAATTTGTTAATGTGTTTGTAATAAAAATGAGTTTGTTTTTTTTTTTGTGTTGATTTGTGAATTGGCTTTAATTGATTAGCATACCTTTAGGGTCTTCATTTAATGAAAAAATAAAATTTCCTAGAATTTGCATTCGAATTTCGAGGGCTGGAATCTGCTTGTTTAAATTATTAGAAGAAATCTAAACTATTCAATTTTCTATATGAAGAAAAAATAGTTTTTAAATAAAACACAATATAATCATATAGGCATAATTAATTTTTGCAAACATTAACCAGAATCTAAAATATTATAAAAAAAATTTAATTTAAATTTACGAATTGTTCTATACTATTTTCAGCAGTTCACTTCATTTGAAAGCTCTGGTATCCCTGGTTTAACAATCTGGCTACAAAGTTAACATCTGTTTTATTTTTTGAAGTTGGCAACTCGAAATCAGATGTTTGTATAAATTTGTATGATTTTGTGAGATTTGTGAGATTTTTTGAGTGGTAGCAAGCGATAGTTATTGTGTTTATTAATTAAATATAAAAATAATAAAAGTGAAATTTATTAAAATAGAATGTTACAAACAATAAAAAAAAGTGTTAAAAACACGAGTTACTTAGGTTTGTCTCTCCTACCACAATTCCAATTTCGAATGCATTGGGTAATTGCCCATGAACAGTTTCTCCTGAAAATATTTTTTCA
The DNA here is from genome assembly GCA_963682025.1 of Cordilura impudica. Lineage (NCBI taxonomy): Eukaryota > Metazoa > Arthropoda > Insecta > Diptera > Scathophagidae > Cordilura > Cordilura impudica. The sequence continues at coordinate 210,834,502 of OY821519.1, read as the reverse complement.
CCAATACAATCATAAGTCACACAGCGTTATCTCCTTCAGCTCACACCGATATAAGTTACGCTGTTTTTGTGATTGTATTGTGAAATAGAAATTTACCCCCCTGCGCGTATAGATGTTTACACATCAAAAATTATATTCGTTAGAGCTGTGTATATAAAGAGAACACTTCCTTCAAGTTTCAAAGCATTCCGCTAAAAATTGAAGCTTGGAGGAACTACTACTCGACAAAAAACAGAAAATAAAAAATATTTTTTTTCACTTCCCGTAACTGACCTTATTCACATATGACACATGTAAAAAATTAAGTCATTCCGAATAAAATTGTGCTCTGGGCGAACAACTACTCGAAAAAGTCATCCACTCTCTATGTATACAAATGTGTGAAAATTTGTTCTTATTTCAAGTTTGATGTAAGTTACAAAATTTTTTTATCACGACTTGCTAAAATTTTTTACTATTTGCAGTTGCAAATATATCGAGATAATCTTCTTAAAATTTCAAAGTATTCCAACTGCTGTTGGCGAACTACTACTCGAAATAGCTCGACCACTTTCTATACAAATATATAAAAAAAATTCACTTCATGCAAGTTTGACATCGATTTACAAAAAATATTTAAGGCACACGTGGTGCAAATTTATGCTTTTTAAAGTTGGAGATATGAGTAAATTGCATACACCAAATTTCAAAGTAATCTGTCCATAATTGTGGCCTGGCCCGGACGAACTACTACTCGAGAAAGATCAGACTCTTCCTATACAAAAGAATGAAAATTTTGCTCTTATTTCATGTTTGAGATAATTTTGCAGAAAATTTTTCATAATAACTTAGTAGTACCTCATATCAACAGATTATTTTCCTAAAATATTGGAGCACTAGGATGAAATGTAATGGGGTGGGCGAACTACTACTCGAAAAAGATCAGTAATGAAAAAACAATTTAAGCAAAATTTTTTTTATATTTTTTTTTTTTTTTTAATATTTTTAAAATTAAGAATTTACCTAAAAATAAATCAAAAAAAAATATAGAGAATATTCGACTTACACACGTGCTACTCTTAAACTAGTTAATTGATAAAAATTCATAGAGTTCATATTTCGTACATTTGTATAGAAAATGAAATGATATTTTTCGGTGAAAAGATTTGAAAGTGGGTGATATTTTTTCGAGTATAAGTTCGCCGCCTCCACAATTTGCCCCAGAATAGTTTGAAATTTTAGGGATATAATGTCCTGACATCTCTAACTTCAAAACATATAAATTTTTAAAAATTCGTGAAGGAAAATTTGCAGTAAACTTAAATCAAACTTAAGTCAAACTTATAGAAAGTGGCTGATCTTTATCAAGTAGTAGTTCGCCAACAGCTTAGTTATTGTCGGAATGCTTTGAAAATTTAAGGACGTCATGTCTTCACATTTCAAATTTTACAATGTATAAATATATACCATGTGTTAATTCAATATTTTTTGTAAATGAATGTAAAACTTGGTTGAAGGGCATTTTTTCGTATATTTGTATGGAGGCTTATTTTTTCGGGCAGTAATTTGTCAACAGCACAATTATTACCGACAGTCTTCTAAATTTTAAGGACGTAATGTCCTCTTATTTGCAATATTATAGTATATAAATTTGTACCATGTCTGCCTTAAATATTTTTTTGTAAATCGATCTCAAACTTGCATGAAGTGCATTTTTTCATATATTTGTATGGAAACTGACTGATATTTTTGAAATAGTAGGTTGCCAATAGAATAGTATTAGGCTTAAAAATTTAAATGACTTATATAAGGATAGTCAGTCGCAATTGTTGAAAAAAATAAACATAAAAAAATGTTTCTTTATTTTCTGTTTTTTCATTACTGCTCTTTTTCGAGTAGTAGTTCGCCCACCCCATACCTTTAATCCTAGTGCTCCAATATTATAGGAAAATAATCTGTTGATATGAGGAACTACGACATGTATTAACTTTTACCATGTATTTTTGGCAAATATCTTTTAAAATGATGTCAAACTTCCATGGAGCGGATGTTTTCATACATATGTATGGAAAGTGTTCGAGCTTTTTCGAGTAGTAGTTCGCCCGTTTGAGACTTAAAAGAAATAACATTTGTTAAGTCATTGTAAAAACTTTTCTTAAGAATTATCTCAAACATGAAATAAGAGCAAATTTTCACTCTTTTGTATAGGAACAACTTTTAACCAATTTTGTTATAAAATCAGTTTATGTATAAAAACTATCTGTATTTTTTTTTAAATTGTTTTTTAATAATAAAATAAAATAAGATGATCCACAATTGACCTAAAGCTAATAAAAGACAATTTATTCAAAAGAATATGAAATATAAAATTAATTCTCTTTATTTTGGAGTATTTAAGGATGATTTAGTGTGCGATTCAAAATGTTTTCTGTTTTTTTATGTATTGCTTTTCTTTAATTTTATATTTCATATTCTTTTGAATCAAATGTCTTTTATTAACATTGGGTTATTTGTTGGTCTTCCTATTTTATTTAAAAAAATATAGATAGTTTTTATACATAAAATAATTTTATAACAAAATTGGTTAAAAGTTGTCTTAATTTATATTCGCGAGCAATAAACAGATAATTGCAACACAGATATATCACAATGGATATTTTGATCCCAGGAGCACTGAAGGGTTAAATAAATAAAAATTAAACGAATTATTTTTTTTAAATTCGAAATAGCGGTTTCATCGAGTTTAATAGAAAAACTCGCTTTCGGTAATATTTATTTAAAAATGTCTTAAAATCCAAAGCTGGCCTTGGCAAATAATGGGTTAACGTTCTCGGATTTATCTTAAATTTAGGAACGAAAGTTCTTCACCTATGGTTATTATATTTTAAGCAGCGCATCTAAAAATTCAATAGCACAAAATATCTGGATTTTTTGAATAAATTGTTTTTTTAGCTTTGGATCATATATGACCCCAATTCCAAAAAGGTAAATGGGGTCATACTATTTTTTTCCAAAACCCTAGGCTATTAAGATAAAATATAACATTTAAAAGTAGACAAGTGATGAAGTTTTGATACAAAGTAATTAGAAATAGTACATTCACAGAACATTTTACAAAAATCCCAGTTTTCTCGAAATTCGCAAAAATAAAATTCTTGCCAAAAAATTCTGGTATAGGGATTTACCTAAAAATTGACACAGTTGATCTCCAACATGCATTTAACAAGACCTTATTGAGGTAGATCAATATTTTTAAATTTTGTTTAAGAAAATTTTTCAAAACTTGAAAAAGGAGTTTTCAAAATTTTATCAAAAAAATTTCCCATTTTCGGTCTCAATCCTTAATAGGTTGTTAACCTGGTAATAAAATAATACCTCATATATGAGTACTTACAGGTATAGAGACTAAAACAAAATGCTGGCTTTAATTAATTTCTTAAAGTTGAAAAAAATGCCATCAAATTTCATGATCTAGTTTTTTTTTGGCACAAAAGTGGTCTGGGGCATTTGCTATTTCTTGTCGAGTTTTTATTCGTTTTTGAAGTTTTACAGCTTTTTGGAAAGACAATTTAATACTGATCCCGAATTATATATAACAATTTATCGGAAAAATTAAACTATAGAACGAAATTTTAGTAATATCTGAAAAAAAGTCATATTTTCCCCATATAAACACACTTGAAATTTTCAATCGCGTTGAGCCACCACTAAATGTTTTTTGACTGGCCCAAAACTTTATATTTCTCACTTTTTTCTATTCGCATATTTCTAGGGGTGCGACTGAGAGTTTGAACACTTTTTTTCTCCATATAATGAAGGGCCACCCTAGTGATCATATCGGTCTACGTGGCACCTGCAATTCAAAGGAGAAAGTCTAGAATGCTATCATACTTTGTGCTAATGCGTAAAATATGAAAAATAGTTGGGCTCACACCGGAGGGTGTGTTACGTTCCATATAAAGTAAATATTATTATTTGTACTATTGATAACAAGAGCCACTAAACGTTGTGTTATTAGTTATTTATACAAGTAGTCGAGTAAAAAGTTGGAATGTGGAACCAGCAAGGCCGGTAGCTCCCACAGAAAATACATTTTAAAATATCACACAACTGAAACTCTAGGACAGAAACAGATCTGAAACTATGTGTAAATCCAAAACCTACGCACGACGTGGTTTACAAATTATAAATAAATAAATACTTAAAGCGAAAATTCTTCCCCTTCATCACTTTTTTATTTGTTCAAATGTTTTCCTATTTTCTTTTTTTCTTTCCATACGTTACCAAAATAGCAGTTTAAGGAAATTGAGTTGATTTCTGTATAGCTTATCTATAATAATAACCTCACCTATTATGGTTGGTATTTGAAATAAGTTGGACCTAAGACCATTGGACTCATAGTCTGGTGTATTAGTAGGAAGTTTGGGCGAACTTTGTCTTTCTCTTTTGATTTAGTTATACCGGAAATTTTTTTTAAATGTTCCTTAAATTTTTTCAGAGATCTGAAGTTTTCTTCTTTTATATTGGTTTAACAAAACAAACATTTTCTTATCTATCATTGGCAAATATTAATTTATAAAAATTAAAAGTACATGACGTATGAGTGATATTAATTTAGAGCTATTTTGATAAAAACTTATTTAACTTCTTTATTTTTCCTTATATGGCAAAACTATAAAGTGAAATCTTTGCTCTGAAATATTGTACAGAGATTTGAAAATCATGAATCTTAATTACATTTTACACTTATTTTTAAGGCTTATTAAAGGAAAAATATTTTTTTTTTTTAATTTTTTTCTCTTAAATATTTTTTCCAAATTACTATGTTTTTAATAAAACAATCATTGATTTATCTATTTTTTTAAATTAATTTGATAAAATTCTAATAAAAATAAACCAAGAACACAAATAAACTAACAAAAGGGTTGTCAATTTCTAGGCCACATTCACATTCATTAATGTTCAATTAAGGCTGAGAAAATTTACAAACAACATTTAACTTTGTTACGTCAATAATAAAATAAAAAGACGTCAATTTGTTTATGAGTTAACATCTGGACTGAAGTCAATGTAAAAATAAGTAAATAAATAAATACAGATGATGACGATATGTAAATGAAAGAAAAACAAATCAATAAAAATTTACAAAAAAATATTTACCTAAATTTTGGCATTCAACATAATAAAAACACAAACAAATGTAATCATATGAATGGAAACAATAAACAACAAATATTTTCAAAAACATAAATAAATATCTTTAATTTCTTCTATTTGAAGGTAGAATTAAATTCTTTTGAAATATTAAACAAACTAATAGACTCAATATAAATTTACAACACAACTGGGAAAACAAAGAAGAATATTAAATTTATTATAAACTAAAAACAATAAATTAAATAACTCAGCTATTTATTGTGTTAAAACTAGATAAACTTAAAAAGTATTAAAACAGGCAATTAGTATTTAGGAAGCAGCCGTTTAGATTTTAATGTCCTAGGAATATTTTAGAATCCTACAAAAATTAATACAGAAATAAAACTTTTGGTAAAGATTCCCCCCCCCCCCCCATCCTCTTTTAAAAGCCTTCCTAACTTTGCCAAAGACCAGAAATTTATTTCTTGCATATCACACAAGTCTGATTTCAAACATTAATTTTGCTAAGCTATTTATTATAATAAAATTCCCCAAATTTATCTTATTTACAGAAAAAAAAACTGTAACAATTAGTATTAAAGTCTTAAACATTAAAACTAACATTCATTTCTTGTTAAGAGATTAAAAGCTGTTTATTATTTAAACCAAAAACTTCAAATGAATTTGTCAAACCTAATTACTTTTCTAAGATTTATTGAGCTTATATCAACTATTACAACATTCTTAGAAAATATTAAGGAAATATATTTATTCAGAAATAAGATAAAAGTCCATTTCTAAATAATATATTACTCTGGCGTATAAGTAATATTAATTATGAGGTTAGTTAACATTTAGATTTATAACATTTTGTGTTTACAACATATCAACAAATTTCAAAATTAGTATAATTATAAACACTTTTGGCTTTCCAGCAGATGTAGATATGTCACAAAATCTTTTAACTTAAATCTTGTATAATTATTATAAAATTTTATAAATATTCTTAAATATTTTCAACTTTTCTAAATGATTTTTTAAATGTTGTTTTAAAAGAAATTTTAATAAATATATATTTAAAAAGTAATATTAAAGAAATATCGTAGGCCAATGACAATAAATTTTATGGGTAAATAGAATTGGTGTACGGATTTGGTGTTACCAAAGAACAAAAATAAAAATTGTTTTTATTGACTAAACCTACGTACGACTAAACCGGCCCAAAAAACGATTATATGCCATTGTCATATTAACGGCATTTAGTGCAGATATTTCTCAGGATTTCAAAAATGTGATTATTTAAATTTAAATAGAAAAAACAGTTAAATAAAAAATATATTAATACGTGAAGATAAATCTTTTTTCCCTTTCTAAGCAAAATGCGCGAACGGAGTAGTGTGCAGTTTGGCATACTTATAGCTCATATGGAGGAGAAGTGCAGAAAAATAAAATTTATGTATATTATGAGTTTAAAATATACTAGTGTAGCCCAGGACTCGAAATTCGAGTGCAAATTCTAGGAAATATTATTTTTTCATTAAATTTTTGTCCTTCAATGTTTTTTTAATCTATATGTATAAAAAATTTATAAATATTTAAATGAGCCTAAAGGTATGTAAATCAATTTTAGCAACTCACAATTCAACACAGATTGTCTCATATATAATTTAAATCATTCGCATTAACAGGGTGTAACGAATTAATATAAACGCTTTATTTTATATAATTTTATGTATTTTTAAGACAGATTAAACATATATTTTATCAGTCTCAGCTTCTCCTCCATACGAACTAAAACTATGCTAATTTTCACACTCCCCAGCGCACGCATATTGCTTAAAAAGGGAACTTAAAATTTACCCTCACATATTAATATCTATAATATTAATAGGCTAGGCGATTTTTTGCGACAGATGTTTTGTTCTGCTGTTTTACCCCGATTTTGACCAAACGTATATTATTTGAAAGGTATTTCTTTTTAGCCGTTTTGCAGATTTACAGATTTTTTAAGTTTTCCTTTATTTTGAGTAAATTGCATTTAAAGTTGCTACTAACACATACATAAAATTTTACATATGTCATGTGTGTTTTAATAAATTTGTTAATGTGTTTGTTAATGAGTTTGTTATCTTTATTCATAATAGCTAGCAGATTCCAGCCCTCGAAATTCGAGTGCAAATTCTAGGAAATTTTATTTTTTCCTTAAATAAAGACCCTAAAAGTATGCTAATCAATTATAGCCAATTCACAAATTAACACAAAAAACAAACTCATTTTTACTACAAACACATTATCAAATTTAACAAATACACACATGGCATTGTGTAATTTTATGTATGTGTTAGTAGCAACTTTAAATGCAATTTACTCAAAATAAAGGAAAAAATTTAAAAATCTGTAAATCTGTAAAACGGCTAGAAAGAAATATCTTTCAAATGACATACGCCTGATCAAAATCGGGATAAAATAGTAGAACAAAACATCGGTCACAAGAAATCACCTAGCCTATTAATATTATAGATTATAAACCATAAAAGTATTGGTTTGTAAATTGGCTAAGTTGAAAAATAAAGCTGCCTAGAAATTGCACTCGAATTTCGAGCAATGGAATCTGCTAGTATAGATTTAATTAAATAAAATAAAATGCTTATTATTTATGTAGCACCCTGTAAAATGCCAATGATTAAAATATATTTGTGATGCAGCTTATTTAAATTTGTCAATTCCAAGTATTACATTTTATCTAATAGATATTAATTTTTTATATATATTAGTGAACTGTAGTTTGCTGTTGTAAAAAACAAATTATGTAGTAGCAATGTGAATTGATTTACTCTCGCCTATATATAATTATAATTTCAAAAAATAGTACATTTGAATCGAATATCGTTATAATTGTATATCACATGCCTTGTGTTGAATTGCGACTTGCCTGAAATTGCTTAGCATATCTTTAGGCTCTTATAAAATTATTTATTAACAATTCCGTTTATATTTCTTCTGTGTGTTAAACAAATATTAATAATGAAATTTAATGAATTTTATTCAAAAATTCATAATTTAATGAATTTTGTTTAAAAATTAATAAATTTTTAAAAATGTTTCTTATTATGTTCAAGGATTATTTCCAACTATCAAGGATTATCATCATAAAGTTGCATTTTAAAGTCGATTTTTAATGTGATCATATCATAATGCCTCTAGAAAGATATATAAATGGATGAGTTGAGCACAATCGCAACAGTAATGCAAGCATATTTAATCATTTTGATCCGTCGAATGAATTAAGTGTAGTAGTATTAAATGATTTATATCAGTGTGCATTAAATCCTACTAGCAGATTCCAGCCCCCGAAATTCGAGCGCAAATTCTAGGAAATTTTATTTTTTCCTTAAATAAAGACCCTAAACGTATGCTAATCAATTATAGCCAATTCACAAATTAACACAAAAAACAAACTCATTTTTACTACAAACACATTATCAAATTTAACAAATACACACATGGCATTGTGTAATTTTATGTATGTGTTAGTAGCAACTTTAAATGCAATTTACTCAAAATAAAGGAAAAAAATTTAAAAATCTGTAAATCTGCAAAATGGCTAAAAAGAAATACCTTTCAGATAATATACATTTGGTCAAAATCGGGATAAAATGGTAGAACAAAACATCGGTCACAAGAACTCGCCTAGCCTATCAATATTACAAATTTCCCATAATTTTGAATCATTTATTTTTGTAGAAATGGATTTAATTTGTTCGTTTTGTCAGGCGAAATATTTTCAATTCGAAACTACTGTTCGTAATTATTATGCATACAGTCTTTGTTGCCATAAGAGAAAAGTAGTTTTTAACCCATTTATCCAATACCCATTCTTCCAAAGCCCTTGAGAAGGAATTATCTCTATTAATCCCTCAATCAAGCAAAAATCGAAATTTTTTTTAAATAATAAGAAAGAAATTTGGTTATATTTGCAAAAAATTCAAATGCAGTTCGATCCATATCAGTGCTTGATTCATCATTGATGATACTGAGTGACAGTTAACGGAGCACATAACAATGTAAAAAATTTCGAATCAGAAGTCACTTTAGTCACTTCACTTCAGGTTGTGATGAAATCATTATATGATGGACTTACTTCAAATAAACCTTTTATAACAAGAAAGTCAAAAATATCATATTCGCTATGATTAGTTCAGAAGCTAAAATGCCGAATACAGCTACGGATGAAATATTCATTTCAAAATACATGATGTTCTTTACCACAGATTAGATGCAATGACTGTTGCATATGGTCGCTCACCATGTTATGCGAAATTATATTTTTATGAGGTTGATACTGCTGTAAATTATACATTACGTGAAGATTTAAATCAAACACGCAATAACGAAATAATGCGGGAAAATTTTATTGAATTGGAATCCATAACTCCTTTCGTTCGTTCATTCATTGCATCTACGACGATACAATGATGCAATTCAAAATTTTCAACAGTTAATAGTAATATTAAACATATCTTTAATACTTTTCCTTAATGGTGATACTGGGTGCCAATCAATATTTCTCGTAATAGACCAAGTACAACTAATTCAGTAGCGACCAGAAATAAATTAACCATGCTTAACCCTTTTACGACCAAACCTAACCGCTGGAAAATTTTTATTTTTTTTTTTTGTAGATTCGTACTTAAAGATCCAAGATTTCTAAACAAAAGTGTCGTCAAAAATATTTTCTTTAAATTCCTTAAGGGAAAAAATCCATGGGCCATATATATCCCATTGGTCGTCAACGGTCAAAGTTACCAACTAATTTACTCCGCTCAAAGCAAGTCAGTGATTTGTGTTTTTATTTTTTTCATAAATAACTGTAGCTTTGGTTTTGTATTTGTTGTAAGTTTTTAAATATAGATCACAGAGAATCGATTACTACTTTTTTAGTTTGTACTAAAAATGGAAAGGAAAATCGGGCCTTTTGTAAAAAACCTTTTTGTTTCACAAATACTGTAATTGCTTCGAAGATTACCATAATTGCTTTTATATTTTTGAGATATTTAGAATTAATCTTTTTCTGTCTTTTTATTTATACATAGTTTAATTAATTGTTGACTTAATATTATGAATTTTTTTAATTTAATAAAAATATAAAACTATAAAACATTTTTTTTACCCGTACTGAATTTTGCTGAATGATAAACCAATTCCAAATATTTTGGTGTTTCTGAAAACCAAAAATACTGGTTCATGTTATGTCAACATTTTAACGTTTTCGGTTCAATAACGTCCGAATTAATGACATCCAAATATCATTTTCAAAAAAACACAATTTTCAGTCCAATTTTATTTAACCTAAAAAAAAGTACAACCTGAAATAATAGAAATATTTATTTTGAAATGGAATTAAATTAATTTTTTTTTGCTTTTCTACGCAAAGTACTTTTTGAGGAAAGAAAAGTTATTTTTTATATAAGCACTTTTTCAAGAAAAAGTACTTTTTAAGAAAAGGTGAATTTTTAGGAAAAAGTACTTCTTTAGGACAACCTATTTTGTAAAAATATAGTTTATTAAAAAAAAGTAGCTTTTTCAAAAAAAGGTATTATTTACAAAAGGTACTTTTTTAAGATAATGTACTATTTGAAGAAAATGCACATTTTGAAAAAAAAATGTACTTTTAGTAGAAAATATAGTTCTAAAAGAAAATATTCTCTTCAAAATAAAGGTACTTTTTCAAGTAAATGTATTTTTTAACAAAAGGTACTTTTTTAAGAAACTGTACTTTTTGTTAAAAGGTAATTTTTTAAGAAAATGTATTAATTTAACAAAAACATACGATTATCAAACTTTTTTTTTAGCTATATGTAGTTTTTTAAGAACTGAAACCTCTTTACGAAAAAGTACTAAAAGGGACTTTATTAACTATTCTTTTAGTGAGAAGGTCCCTGGAGACCTTTTTGATTTTCAATCTCTCAAAACTCCTTAATGTTGTATGTGTAGAATGCCCGAACCGTACATGTATTCCAATAAAAAAATTGTGTCGATCGATTAAAACGATACGAGTAATAGTTTACATTTTATTGAGGTTTAATGACGTTTAGTACTTGGATTAGTGAAAAGGTGCCTACGGACCTTGTACTATTATTATCAGAAATCGCTAATGAGTTTTGTTGAATTATGTTTTTTCGATGCATTTTTGGCTATCGTTTTGTATTGTTGGCTTTCTGAATCGAATAATGAGCCTGCTGTGGCAACCAACCCATGCTCCAATATACAAAACCGCATTTTTATACGATCGATTTATGCTCATCAAAAAATTGATTCACTTTGATATAGCAAATACGCGACGGGAGCGATTAATCAACAGTACAACTGCTGCTATTGATGATGTTTGGCAAATGTTGCAGGCCAATTTGGCGGCAGCTTAAATCTAGCACGATTCGCTGAACGTGACCGAGCAATTATTCCCATATGCAGTTTACGCAACACATTTCGGCTAAGCCAGGCAATTACGGAATAAAGGTATGGTGGCTGTGCGATTCGAAATAATTTTATCCCTCACAGAGTAATGACTTACTCTGGGAAATTGCCTGATCAAGAGCGTGAGGTAAATCAAGGTTAAAATTTTGTGTATCAATTGATGAAAAAATATGTGAATACTGGCCGCACAATTTATGTGACGATTTTGCTCCACGTTTGATGTGGCGCATACGCCTAAATGAAACATTTGTACCACATGAGTTCCTGAAAAGTCCTCCGCTTTCATTGTAGTTAACTTTTAAATTATTTAATAAATAACTAGCAGATTCTAGCGCAAATTCTAGGAAATTTTATATTTTCATTAAATAAGGACCCTTAAAGCATGCTAATCAATTATGGCCAATTCACAAATCAACACAAAAAAAAACTCATTTTTATTACAAACACATTAACAAATTTAATAAACACACACATAGCATTGTATAATTTTACGTATGTGTTAGTAGCAACATTAAATGCAATTTACTCAAAATAAAGGAACAAATTTAAAACTCTGTAAATCTGCAAATCGGCTAAAAAGAAATACGTTTCAAATAATATACGTTTGGTCAAAATCGGGATAAAACGGTAGAACAAAACATCAGTCACAAGAAATCGCCTAGCCTATTAATATTATAGATACTATTGTTCATTCCACTGTTGTGATGCTATACCTGATTGCTATTGTATGTCCAAGTTGTTTGCCATTTGTTTTAAGTTCCTCACCATAACTAGTTTTTTTTCTAGAATCTCAACAATAAGTTTATGAGGAAGACGCAACGGTTCTAATATAAAAAGTGTTCGATTTATGTACCGTAAATATGTATATAATATTAATATTCAAGGCGATTCCTTGTGACCTCTCCTACACGTTTAGTTACCAACCGATTTGCACAAAAGTTATACCATTTGAAAGGTATTTATTTGCAGATGTGCGCCATAGTTACAGATTTTCACCCTCTGGTACATTTTTTTGGATTTAAATTAATTTAAAATTGCTACTAACACATACATAAAGTACATATTTAAGCTGCAAAAAAAACTACACTATGTTAGGTGTGTGTTCATTAAATTTGTATCGAATTGTGAATCGGCTTAAATTGATTAGCATACCTTTAGGCTCTTATAAAATTATTTATTAATAAACCCAGTTGTATATCTTCTGTGTTTTCAACAAATATTTATAATGAAACTTAGAAACAATCTATTAAATTAAAAGATAACAATTTATCACAATGTCCAATAAATCGCTGATGAAGGCTGAAATGCCAGAAACCGGTCCGATTAAGAATAAAGTATATTTATGAATTTTAGAAATATATGCTTTTATACTGCTCTACCACGCACCATTGAAATGTAATGAATTTTATTTTAAAACTCACAATTTAATGAATTTTATGAAATATTCATAATTTTTTTTTACATATATACGAGGAGACTAAAAAACATTGAATGAAAAAAAATTAAACGGAAATAAATTCCTAGAATTTGCACTCAAATTTCGAGGGCTGGGCTGTGCCAATTTAAATTAATGGTGTATATATGGTAGTTTTCCAGATCAGATCCTAAAATAAATTTGTAGTTAGAATTTTATGAAACGATTCAATGCTTCAAATAGGTGATATTAGGGTGCATGTCTGAACATGCACTGAATTTCACCAATTTCAGTAGCCGATATAAGCTTATATACCAAATTTCATCAATATAAGTATATTCATATTTGCGACCTGCAGTTTGATTACAAGACGGACAGACGGGCGGACGGTCATCGCTAAATCGACTAACAAAGTGATTCTGAGTCGATCAGTATAATAAAATATGGGTCAAGGTCACGTATTTTTGTTAGTTACAAACATCAGCACAAAATCATTATACCCATTATCATTATGGGGAATAAATATCTGTCATCTTGGGATTGAGAAATTTTTAAAACTGTGTTTAAGATCAAAAGTAATTAATGTCACAGCAACAAGCGACGGGGTTTATTTGTAAATATATAAATAACATTGCCACGTATGTGGTTTCCTATGGCAATATACGAGTATTTGGGATATTTATACCCTATACCACTATGTGGTTTGGGTATAATGACTTTGTGCTGCTGTTTGTAACAACTAAAAATATTTGACCTAGACCCATCTTTAATTATACCGATCGAATCAGAATCACTTTCTGAGTTGATTTAACAATGTCCGTCCGTCCGTCCGTCCGTCCGTCTGTGTGTCCATGTAAGCTTGTAATCAAACTGCAGGTCGCAAATATGAATATATTTTGATGACATTTGGTATATAAGCTTGTATCGGCCATGGGATGAACGCTGTTGAAATTGGTGAGAATCGGTCCATGTTCAGACCTAGCCCCCATACAAATTACCCATATGAAATCGACATAAATTGCCATAAGATCCAAATTGTCATATATATGTTACTCAAATTGGGTTTGTATGCGTTCATTACATTCACTAATGAGTAGTCCAAAAATTATCCCTTTGACCCCATATAGAGCTGCTTCTCGATCTTCACTTAAATCTATTAAAAAACAAATATATTGCACTGATTCTTCTCAAATTTTGTTTGTATATATTTTTGCAAAATCCAAGAGACTTTACCAAACATGATCAGGATCGGTCCATTTTTGGACCTAGTCCCTTTATAGATATAGCATCGGATATGAACTTTTTCATATCTGCAGCCAAAAAAATTAATAAAAATCCCACTCAAATTTGGTTTTTTGCTTATTTTCAATGTCCAGTTAGTTGGGCCTAAGAGATAGGGTTTCTAAACGCATGGTATAGGGTATCGTATAGTCGGTCTAGACCGACTATAATTTTCTTACTTGTTTTTTATTTATTTATTTTTTTTTTTTGTTCATTCAACAACAATACAAATTGCTTTGTAGATTGTAAAGCATATTGAAGCCATTAAATTATATATTTTTTACACACAATTAATTCCATAAAATTGTATATCAAATAATAGAATTGTAAAAATGAAATATAACCATAATATGTTTTTTATAGAAAGTGTTAAAATGATTTACAGTTTACTGCCCATATAAAATAACAAAAACAACTGTACTAATTCAAGGGTGGCCTTTGAAGGGAAGAGATATGGCTATATATCAAATCATACGTCAAATCAGATATTAGAAGCATAATCTCAGCAACTACAAAATTATTATAAACAAATTATTATAAACTTTAAAAAAAAAACTAATTTACCTGTAATTTTTAATTCATTATATTTCCTTTTTTAATTTCTTAAATTTTTCCTTGCTTTTCTTTCAGGTAATTGCAACTTGCTCAAAATAAAAATGTCTGCCAACACATTGTAGATAAATAAAAAATTAACTAAGTGAGTACTTTTCGCCAATTAAATTAGTTTCATTACATTATCACTTTAAACGTGCAAAACGAGACAAACAGTCTAATTTAGAAAACATTGACAATCTAAAATAGAACACCCACAACATACAGTAGGTAGAAAATTTCATAGAGAAATAAATGAAAACAATTGCTTAAAATAATTTAATGAAATTCTTGATATTCTAGCATTTCTAGGTAATTAATTATGTGACACCTAAACAAAATAGACGACAAATGAGCATATGACCTTAAGACTACTAAATACTATTGACAGGCTTTTAAAGATCAAATTGAAATGTACTGAAATAAATGTATGTATATTAGGGTGGCAGCGGATTGTATGGACGAATTTAATTTTCTGAATTTTAAGTTTCACCGGGAAAATTTGGTGACACTTGGTAAAAAAAGTAAATGCTGAAAATTTGGAAAAAAAATCCAACATTGCTGACACGAGGCGCAACGAGGTCAAAGTTCAAGTTATACGAAATAAGAGAAAATACAGGAAATATTTATTTTTTTACAAATTTTAATTTTTTCTATGTATTTTGGAAATTTGTGAATTTGATACTTTTACAATGGAAAATATAATTTTGAACTTTTTTTTGGAATTAACCCTAAATGTTCCATCGGGTCAAATTGCCGCACACATAATTTTTGGCTTTATTGTCATTTTAGCAGAGTTCAGAAAAAACAGACCAACAAACACATACCTTTATTTTCATATCAATTATGTGTGTTTCTAAATTTTGTACGGTAACGAACACAATCATGACTGTGCTTCGTTTTAATATTTCGTTATCTACATGAACATTTTTCTATTACGTATTTTTTGCTTCGAACACACATAAACCACACAAATTCGAGTGTAGATTTATTTTAAGTTCGTCTTCTTGCACGTGTACTGCTAAAAACAGAACATGTTCTTGAACACGTACATATAAAAATTAAAAACATTATCTACTCGCGATCGAAAAAAAACGAAATTAAGTCATAAACAACATACGAAATTTCTCTGTTTTCGATTTTAACTATTACTATCTTTTAATTTTTATTTTTATTTTTTTTTTTTTTTTTTTTTTTTTTTTTTATTATTATACTTTTATTTTAAGTTTTTTATAACTGCTAAAGAATTATTTTAGATTTTTTTTTAATTACTTTGGTTGAAGCAATTGCTGTCGTTATTATGGGGGTGTTAAAAGTTTTCCGATCACGAGTGGATAATGTTTTAATTTTTAGATGTACGCGTTCAAGAACATGTTCTGTTTTTTTTTTACCAGTACACGTGCAAGAAGACGAACTTAAAATAAAGCTACACTCGAATCTGTGTGGTTTATGTGTGTTCGAAACAAAAAATACGTGATAGAAAAATGTTCGTGTAGATAACGAAATATTAAAACGAAACACAGTCATGATAGTGTTCGGCACCGTTCAAAATTTAGAAACACACATAATTGACATGACAAAAATATGTGTTGGCTGCTTTAGAACAGAACATTGTGTGTTTGATGTGTGTATTTTCTGGACCATGCATTTTAGACATTTACTATTTACTAATATATGCTAATATATAAAAGAGAATATTACGGCTATTGCTTCAACTGGGTCAAATTGATCCAAAATATTTATATTTTTCAGAATAGTTAAATCGAATCGTATTAATTTTAAAAAAACATATTAAATATTAAACCACAGTGGTGTAGAAAAATTAATACCTCTAGGGGGACTTTTTCCCAGAAATATAACTAAAAGTTCCAAAAACCCCTTGAGGTCACATCTTTAGACAGATTCATCAAGTTTTTTGTAAGCAGAGTTCCAAATTCCTGTTGAATAATCGCCAATTATTTGAAAAATTCTCGAATGACTTACACCTGGCACAAAACTACTTTGCTGGAGTTGAAGTCAAAGTTTTTAAACTTTTTAAAAATTGCCATATCACGGCTTGTGGATACTTTGAAATTTGACTTCGAAAACACTGTAGCTAAGACCATTTAAAATATGGTGCTTGCAGCCAAGGAATAAAATATACCGCCCAATAGCTTTTTCCAGTATTAGACGACGTTTTGTTAAAAACAAAGGCTTCCATTCTGGTCAAATTTTAATTTTCTTACAAAGCATCATATATTGCTGAAGATATTTCCAATCCAGTTCCTTTGATCCTTAAACATAAATCACGTTCGATTTGGTAAAAAAAATAAATTGTTTAAAACCAGAAATTCAACGATAATTAAAATAGAAAACGATATTTAAATTTTTTTTTTTTTGAGTGTAATACTTAAACTTTATCTATATTAATATAATAAAGAGGTAATGTGTGTTTGTTTGTAGAAGGTAATCTCCGTAAATTTTCACAAAGTCTTACTGCGTATATGGGAAGTGCTATAGGCTATAATTTTTTTAATATTTTTAGCGGGCGTGGCACCTCCCACACAAATTAAATTTTTAATATTATGTATATTGAGTATTATGACAGTGAGAGCTTTGCAAATTTGTGTGTGGTCACTAGGGTGACCCTTATTAAAAAAGTGTTCAAACTCTCGGTCGCACCCACTAGAAATATGCGAATTATTCAAAAGCATATGAAATATAAAATTAATTCTATTTATTTTGGTGTATTTAAGCATGATTATTTTCTGTAATCACTTACGACTTGCAATAAGTATTGCTTTTCTTTAATTTTATATTATTATATTAATTTAAATTTTATATACTTTTGAATAAAATGTCTTTTATTAGCTTTGGGTCATTTGTGGGTCTTCTTATTTTATTTAGAAAAATATAGATAGTTTTTATGCATAAAATAATTTTATAACAAAATTGGTTAAAAGTTGATTTAATCAATATTCGCGAGCAATAAGCAGATAATTAATTACACCAAAGATATATCACAATGGATTATTTTGATCCCAGGAGCACTGAAGGGTTAAATAAATAAAAAGTAACCGAATTATTTTTCTTAAATTCGAAATAGCGGTTTCATCGAATTTAATACAAAAACTCGCTTTCGGTAATTTTTAATTAAAAATTTATTAAAATCCAAAGCTGTCCTTAGCAAATAATGGGTTAACCTTCTCGGATTTATCTTAAATTTTAGGAATGGAAGTTCTTCACATTTGGTTATTATATTCTAAGCATCGCATCTAAAGATTCAACAGCACTTACAAAATATTTGAATTTTTTGAATAAATTGTCATTTATTAGCTTGGGGTCATATGTGATCCCAATTCCAAACCCTAGGCTACTAAGATAAAACATAACATTTAAAAGTAGAAAAGTGATGAATTTTTGATACAAAATATTTAGAAAGAGTACATTTACAGAATATTTTACAAAAAACCCATTTTTCTTGAAATCCGCAAAAATAAAATCATTTCCAAAAAAATTCTGGCACAGGGATTTACCTGTTAATCTCTAACATGCATTTAACAAGACGTTATTGAGCCAGATCAATTTTTTTAAGTTTTGTTTAAGAAAATTTTTCAAAACTTGCAAAACGAGTTTTCAAAATTTTATCAAAAAAATTTTCTGTCTCAATGCCCAATAGGTTAACAAGGTGGTAATAAAACAATACTTCATATCTGAGTACTTACAGGTATAGAGACTAAAACATAATGTTGTCTTTAATTAATTTCTTAAAGTTGAAAAAAAAAGCCATCAAATTCATGAACTAGTTTTTTTGGCACAAAAGTGGTCTGGGGCATTTGCTATTTCTTGACGAGTTTTTATTCGATTTTGAAGTTTTATAGCGGCTTGAAAGATAATTTAGTACTGAACCCGAATTATATAACAATTTGCCGGAAAAATTAAATTAAAATAAAAAATTATAGAACGAAATTTTCGTAAAATCTGAAAAAAAAGTCATATTTTCTCCATATACACTCGAAATTTTCAATCGCGTTGAGCCAGCCACCTCTGAATGTTTTTTGATTGGCCCAAAACATTGTATTTCTCACTTGTTTTGCTATTCCCATATTTCGAAGTGGTGCGACCGAGTGTTCGTACACTTTTTTGTTAAGGGCCACCCTAATGCACATGTTCTGGTTACGTATAAAAATTTTTTACTATTTTTAGATTTTATATGAAATTTTATCGGATTATCCTTCGATTTTCAAGTCAAACCTAAGTAATGCGACCTATTCGACCTATTGCAGACAATAGACTGTTTTCAACAGACCGACAGACGGACACCGCTAGATCGATTTCACCTCTTAGAAGGATCAAGAATGTATATAGTTTACGGAGTCTCCGGAAATTATTTCGATGAGTTACAAGCTGATTGACAAACTGATATATACCCTCTGCACAGTGGTGTGGAGGGTATAAAAAAATTATCTATAAGTATATATATATATTTATTTATTTATATTAATTACAATTCAAAGTAAATTTGTATCCTAATTTGGGTCTGGGGAAAGCCGGCTGACAAAGACCATTTGGCTGGTTTTCGCAGCGACAGACCAAAGCCTCTGGTGAGAATCGAACATACGACCCCCGCATGAGAACGCTACCTACTCACCTACCGGGGCGCTTAAGTATATATATATAAAAGCGAAAGTGTGTATGTTTGTTTGAAGCTTATAGGAGTCTAAACTATTGGACTGATCTTACAGAAAATTTCAAAGAGACTTACTGTGTATCTGGAAATAACTATAGGCTATAAATTTTTTCCCGAATATTTCGGGAAGAAAAGCAGCTCAAAAAATGTAATTCCTGGGAGTCTTTTGTAAGAAATGTCTAAAAGGAGGCAGGAATTAAATCGTATAAAGTATAGCAGCTGCCAGAAAGAAACTCCAGGAAGAATGCCTAGGCAATAGGACGTGCTAAAAAACTTAAACGTAATTTCATCACCAATTAACAATTAAAACATCAAAAAACGAAACTCCCAAAAGAAATTAGTTTGCCAGGCTTTTTTGGTAGGTTTGGGTAAAGAAGTAGTTAGTATGTGACAACATTATATAATTCTTCTCGAAGAGACTTCTTCCATCCCAAAAGCAGCATCAAAGTTTTTGGCCTGATCTTGCATCACTTCATTACAGTAAATCGCTTGTTAATTGGCACCAAGAAAATATTATCAATTTCGTATTACGAACTAAGGTCCATGCAAAGATATTAGGCACTAGCAAAAAGTGTGATAAAGAGCATATAGCAAGTCGACAAAAATTCAACCTTTTTCTCGGTTATAATTCATGTCAAACACTGAAAGTACTTTAAAAGCGTTTATGGAAGGCAATCCTGAAAAACTTAAAATTTTCATTGAAAACAAATTTGAAGAATAATATATAACTTTCAGAGCCCGGCACTAGAAATTCAAGTGCAAGTTCTAGGAAATTTTATTTTTTCATTAAATTTTTTTCTCTCAATGATTTTTTTATTTATACTTATATATAAAAATTGTTTAATATTTAAATAAAATACATTAAATTGTGATTTTTTGATTAAAATTCATAAAATTTCATTAAAATATTCGTTGAAGACACCGAAGATATATAAATGGGTTTGTTAAAAAATAATTCTATAAGGGCCTAAAGTATTGCTAATCAATTTTAGCCAATTAACTATTCAACACAGGACTTTTATACAATTTTTGGATAAACATTCACAAATTTAATAAAAACGCACACAGCATTGTATAGTTTTATGTGTTTTATGTATATGTTAGTAACAACTTCAAATGATTATTACTACAAAAAATATACTAAATGGTGCCCATCTGAAATGAAGGTGCACACATCTGCAAAGAAATAGCTTTCAAATGGTATATTTTTTGTCAAAATCTGTTGATAACTAAAAGCGTAGAAGAGGTCACAAGATATCGCCCATTAATATTATAGATATGTTATATAAATAACATTCTCATCAATTAGTTGTAAATTTTTTATTACAATTTGTTCTTTCGTTTAAAAGTCATTGGTAAAACTGAAAAACTTAAAATTTTCATTGAAAACAAATTTGAAAAATAATATATAACTAGCAGGGCCCAGCACTCGAAATTCAAGTGCAAATTCCAGGAAATCTTATTTTTTCATTCAATTTTTTTCTCTCAATGATTTTTTAATTTATACTTATATATAAAAAAAATTTTAATATTTAAATAAAATGCATTAAATTGTGATTTTTTGATTAAAATTCATAAAATTTCATTAAAATATTCGTTGAAGACACCGAAGATATATAAATGGGTTTGTTAAAAAATAATTCTATAAGGGCCTAAAGTATTGCTAATCAATTTTAGCCAATTAACTATTCAACACAGGACTTTTATACAATTTTTGGATAAACATTAACAAATTCAATAAAAACACACACAGCATTGTATAGTTTTATGTGTTTTATGTATATGTTAGTAACAACATCAAATGATTATTACTACAAAAAATATACCAAATGGTGCACATCTGTAAAGAAGGTGCACATCTGCAAAGAAATAGCTTTCAAATGGTATATTTTTTGTCAAAATCTGTTGATAACTAAAAGCGTAGAAGAGGTCACAAGATATCGCCCATTAATATTATAGATATGTTATATAAATAACATTCTCATCAATTAGTTGTAAATTTTTTATTACAATTTGTTCTTTCGTTTAAAACAAATTTGAAAAACAATATATAACTAGCAGGGCCCAGCACTCGAAATTCAAGTGCAAATTCCAGGAAATCTTATTTTTTCATTAAATTTTTTTCTCTCAAAGCTTTTTTAATTTATACTTATATATAAAAATTGTTTAATATTTAAATAAAATACATTAAATTGTGATTTTTTAATTAAAATTCATTAAATTTCATTATAAATATTTGTTGAAGACACAGAAGATATATAAATGGGTTTGTTAAAAAAATAATTCTATAAGAGCCTAAAGGTATGCTAATCAATTTTAACCAATTAACTATTCAACACAGGGCTTTTATACAATTTTTGGATAAACATTAACAAATTTAATAAAAACACACACAGCATTGTATAGTTTTATGTGTTTTATGTATATGTTAGTAACAACTTCAAATGATTATTACTACAAAAAATATACCAAATGGTGCACATCTGTAAAGAAGGTGCACACATCTGCAAAGAAATAGCTTTCAAATGGTATATTTTTTGTCAAAATCTGTTGATAACTAAAAGCGTAGAAGAGGTCACAAGATATCGCCCATTAATATTATAGATATGTTATATAAATAACATTCTCATCAATTAGTTGTAAATTTTTTATTACAATTTGTTCTTTCGTTTAAAAGTCATTGGTAAAACTGAAAAACTTAAAATTTTCATTGTAAACAAATTTGAAAAATAATATATAACTAGCAGGGCCCAGCACTCGAAATTCAAGTGCAAATTCTAGGAAATTATATTTTTTAATTAAATGTTTTTCTCTCAATTTTTTTTAATATTTAAATAATATGTACTAAATTGTGATTTTTTACTAAAAATTCATTAAATTTCATTATAAATATTTGTTAAAACACAGAAGATATATAAATGGGTTTGTTAAAAACCATTTACATGAGAGCCTTAAGGTATGCTAATCAATTTTAGCCAATTAACTATTCAACACAGGTCTTTTATAAATATAGTTTTATCTGTTTTATGTATATGTTAGTACCTACTTTAATTTGTATTTTTTTATTACAATCTGTTCTTTCTTTATTATTATGTGCGCTATCTTTAAATAACAAGATATAACAAATACCATTTTTTACATATACGGATACCCAAAAGTTAACTTTGAAGTAGGGCAGCGAAAGTCGCTCATATACCCCTTGTGCTGTAACTTTTTTTAAATTTATAAATAAATGAACTTGTGCCTCAAAAGAATGTTAGTAATAACACAATGGCCACAAAAACAACAACAACAACTACAGCTATGACAATGAATACCAAAGTTAGATTAAAAAAAACAAATCATATTTTTTCAAGAATTCTTTTAGTTTTTCAATGATATCTCAGGACATATTCAATCGATTTTGATAATTTTAAATAGCAAACTTATCAGGGTATAAATGAATCATTTTCATTTCATTTTCAGTCCAGCTGCCCTATTCAAGACGAGATCGTGATTTCCACAGATGGACAGACGGACATCGCTATATCAGCTGCGCTTGTTACAAGAATAACAAATATATATATTTTATAGGATTCACATCAGTGTGCAGAGGGTATAAAAATAAGAAAAATTAAAAATTTTGTATTGTTTCATTCGATTCAAATTAGTCCAACTTGGTTTGCTGAAGAATGAAACCAGAATGGCCACAAAAACAACAACAACAACTACAGTTTTGACATACATACGAAAGTTAGAATAAAAAATATATCATATTTTTTCAAGAATACTTTTAGTTTTTCAATGATATCTCAGGACATTTTCAATCGATTTTGATGATTTTAAATCTCAAATTATTCAGGGTGTTAGTGAATCATTTTCACTAAAAATGAGTACTCCAGCTGCCCTATTTCGATCGTGATCTTGATTTACACAGACGGACAGACGGACATCGCTATCTAAACTGCACTTGTTACAAGGACCACAAATATATATATTTTATAGGATCCAGATTTTTTTCTAATTATGAGAAACATATATACCCCCTGCACACTGGTGTGAGGGTATAAAAATAAGAAAAAAATTTATTTTTTTTATTGTTTCATTCGACCAACTTGGTTTGCTGAACATTGAAATTGAAATTGAAATCATCAATGGCTTTTGAGTTACAGCTGTAAAACTAAGCAAACAAACATCAGGATAAGAACACCAAACCTCTTGAAGGTTTTACTATACTGGCCGGGTACTTTCACCCTGACTTGGAATTTCTAAACCCTTAGAATGGCTTATGCACTGCGTTATGGGTACATATCGAAAACCCTATTCACGGCTTGTATTCCACTTGAAGCCTTTCTCTTTCTAGATAAAAATTTATAGAAGAGTCAGCATAGAAGCCATAACAGGCAACCACCGAAAATATTAGATTCGAGACTACTGTTAATCCAGCGAATTAGCACACAAGACCAAACCTTAATACTGAAAAATATTGGTGGCTTGCCAATTAATTTCTTTCCCCTTAATTTTGTCCCTGGACCATACATTTCATTCCCCCACTATGTCAAATGGGATTTTTTTTAATTTTTTTCTCCCATTTGAACCTTTTTAAATAATATACTTTTGTATATCTATAATATAAATAGGCTTGGCGATTTCTTGTGACCGATGTTTTGTTCTACCGTTTTATCCCGATTTTGACCAAACGTATATTATTTGAAAAGTATTTCTTTTTAGCCGTTTTGCAGTTATACTGATTTTTAAAAGTTTTCCTTTATTTTCAGTAAATTGCATTTAAAGTTGCTACAAACACATACATAAAATTATACAATACTATGTGTGTGTTTATTTAATTTGTTAATGAGTTTGTAATAAAAATGAGTTTGTTTATTGTGTTGGTTTGTGAATTGGCTATAATTGATTAGCATACTTTTAGGGTCTTTATTTAATGAAGAAATAAAATTTCCTAGAATTTGAACTCGAATTTCGAGGGCTGGAATCTGCTAGTTAAATTATAAATATTTTTAAAAATTTGTATATATATTACCTAGTATTCTTGAGAGTTCGCATAAAGGGACATGCATATTATTTTATATTTCATTACACTGTTTGTTTATTTGGAGTAATAATAAATAATAATTTTTTGTTAAATTAAACGATTTACAAAAAAAAAAAACTAAATCATTATGTTTCTTCACAAATCATTAACCATATAAAATATTTAACTAGTTTTCAATAAATTATAAATCATCTCCATTATTTTGCTGTAATAAGTTTTGCATTATTGATGAATGTTGTTGCAAATTTCTGCTTCATTACTTGATTATACTCTCAATGTTTTTTTTTTTTTCACTTATACAAAAGTGTTATAACATCCTTTTATACAAAAATTCAATTTGTAGCCAAGTGCCGGAAACCATAAGTTATACGTTTACTACCAATTCTTTATTCATTTTATTAACTACTTGTACCCGGGCCAAGAGAAAGAAGATTTTTCCTTCACTATTAAAAAAAAACAGTATATAGTTTTGAAGAGAATGTTTGCTGTTTTTTATAACATTTAAAAAAAATTTTTGTTTAGTTTTTTTTTTGTTTTTGAAGTGTAACAAGATCATGTTAAGTATATTAAAAATAAATTATTGCTACTGCATAACAGTTAATACTTTCTTTTTTTTTCACATGCTGCTGGTTAAATGTTATAAAAACGTACTTTCAAACAAAAAGCACATTCATGTCTGTGTGTGCATGTGTGTTTGTGTGTGTGTGTGTATATATATAAAAGGAACATTTTGTAATTTCCTTGAACAGTAAAAAAAAAATATTATTAATAAAAGCAAAATGTGTAAGAACAATTGAATTTACATACATAAATATAAAGGGAGCATGTGAGTTTATTTTTGTTAGAAAATGAAAAGAGAATATCGTAAGAAATTGAAATGAAATGTTTAAGAAGGGAACATGTTTCTACTTAAGGAAAATAAGTATTTTTGTATAGAGTTTATTTAAGAAGGGTTAAGTAAATATAATTTGATAACTAGAATAGAGTACACGTAATAAAATCGTAATTGATTTATTTGAAATAAATAATTTAAGAAAATAGTAGAGAGGATATGGAAAAAATTTTATACTTAAATCCATTTCAATTTATTTTCCAAAAAAAAAAAAAAATTCCTAAATAAAATTTCAGGAAAATTCTAAAGGCGAATGCCATGAATCCCAGCATGCGAGATAATGCCAATGAAGTTAATAATCTTTTATAATATAAAGATGATCAATGGTTGTAACTCACCCAACAAAATCTCTCATATTGTGTAAATTATATAACGACACATGAGTACACCTTCTTAGGTCGATGTAGTTAGTCTTTGATATTTTACACTGATAAATTTAATATGGATTTGCCATAGGAGCGGATTCATTTTATTAATTTCTCTTGATCTACTTTTATGCTTTTTGCCTCTGCTTTTTTATTTGAAAAAATAGATACCTATTGATAAATTTGAAATTCGACTTCTTGTGTTAAAGTCCAGCGCTGTTTGTTGGTGTGTGCTTTTTTGTGCTTTTCTAGCAACATACTGTTCTAGACTAAAAAAATATATAAAGAACAAGAACAATTTGTTCCAATAAGGATTTGAATCACGACATACTGCGCACATCAACCTACAATAACGCCACTCAAAACATAACTAAGTTTTAACTTTAATAGAAAAAAGTTATTTTCTGAATTTATTTTGCAAGAAAATAAAATAGAAATCAAATAAGGGCAAACAAAGTTAAGAAATTCGCCCAACAGAATTGCCTTAAGAAGTATCTCACCTTTTCTTAAAAGAAGTACATGTTCTTCAAAAGTAACTAATTTAAAAATAATCTTCCTTTTCTTAAAAAAAAAAACTACTTTTTTGCAAAAGAAGTTTTCTCTAAAATATCTCCTCTTTCAAATTACCTTTTCTTAAAAAAGTACCTCTTCTTAAAAAAGTAAATTTTATTAGAAAAGTAACTTTTCTTGAAAAATTAATTATTTAAAATAAGGTCATTATCTTAAAAAAAAAGTACCTTAACTTAAAAGTACATTTTCTTAAAAAAAAAAAGTACCTTAATTTCAAAAGTGCTTTTTAAAAAAAAAATTTTTTTGAAAAAGGGACATTTCTTATAAAAGTTTCTTTTACTAACAAAGTACATTTCCTTAAAGAAATATTTTTCTTAAAAAATAACTTTTCATAAAAAAGTACCCTTCCTCAAACAAGCAACTTTTCTTAAAAAATTACCTACTTTTAAAGAAGTACCTCTTCTTAGAAAAGTAAATTTTCTTAGAAAATTAAATTTTGCTAAAAAAAAGTATTTAAAAAGAGGTCATTATCATAAAAAAAGTACCTTAACTTAAAATTACATTTTCTTAAAAAAACGTTTCTTAATTTCAAAAGTACTTTTTATTAAAAAAGTACATTTTCTTAAAGAGGGACATTTCTTACAAAAGTTCATTTTATTAACAAAGTACATTTTCTTAAAGCAATACTTTTCTTAAAAGTAACTTTTCTTAAAAAAGTACCTCTGCTTAAAAAAGTAAATTTTCTTAATAAAGTAACTTTTCCTAAAAAATGTACTTATTTAAAAAAAGGACATTATCTTAAAAAAAGTACCTTAACTTAAAAGCACATTTTCTTTAAAACAGTATCTTAATTTCATAAAAAAGTACCCTTTCTCAAACAAGTAAGTTTTCGTAAAACAGTAGCTTTTCTTAAAAATTTATTTTTATTATAAAAGTACATTTTCTTAACAAAGTACTTTTTCTTAAAAAAATTATATTTTCTTAAAAATTACATTAAAAAAATTCTTAAAAAGTACCTTTTCCTAAAAAGTGCCTTTTTTTAAAAAGCACCTTTTTTAAAAAAAGTACCCTTTCTGAAAATAGTACTTTTTCCAAAACAAGTACCTTTTCTTAAAAGAACAAAACTTTGAAAAAATTAAAAAGTACCTTTTCTGAAAAAAAAACTACATGTCTTAAAAAATAAAAATGTTTTAAATGTTAGTCAATTTTCTTTAAAAAGGACCTTTTAGTAAAAAAGGACATTCTGCTAAGAAATTCTTTAAAAAATTTTTTTTTAATGTACCATCTCCTTAAAAACACACCTTTTCTTAAAAAAGTACCCTTACATAAAACAGCAAAATTTTATAAAAAGTACATTTCCTTCCGAAGTACCTTTTCTTAAATTCAATTTCAATTAAATATTCTTCCTTTATTTACATATTTTAACAAATTTTGATATTTACATATGAGATCTTATCTTTACATATAGATATTGCAACAAATAATATATAGGATCTAAAGATATTAAATAGTTTTACCTTTTCTTAAAAAACAAGCTATCTGAAAAAAAAATATTTTCTAAACCATCAGTTTTCTTTAAAAAGTACATTTTATTATAAAAGTACCTTGTTTCAAAAAATTAAATATTCATAGAAAAGTAACTTTTATCAAAAAGGTACTCTTCCTTAAGAAAGCACATTTTATTAAAAAGTACCTTTTCTAGGTTGTTTTGAAAAAGTAAATCTTTTTTGAAAAAGTAAATTTTCTTTAAAAAACCCACTTTGTTAAAAAAAAAAGTACCTTTAATTGAAAAAGTACCTTTAATTAAAAAAGTACCTTTTCTTAAAAAAATTCATGTTTTTTAAACAAGTATTTTTTTAATGTTTTCTTACAAAAGTAGCTTTTCAGAAAAAATACATTTTTAGATAGGAAATGTTTTCTTACAAAAGTAGGGGAAGAGGTTGGCTTGTAGCAATAGTTAGGTTTTCGGCTTATAACTTTTCACCAAGTGCAAATTATTTGGGTATCTATGGAAAGCTAGAGACCTTGGCTAACTGCTGGTGAAGGAACTAAATCAATTTCGTCAAATGGATTTTTTTTTTCCAAAATTTTGTGAAGTGGCCATTTTTGGGGCAAATTTTTTTTTTGGTTGGGTTGTGGCCACCCTTGGAAAATCTGGTAAAAATAGGAAAATATGAAGAAAAACCACTACGAATATAGAAAACTTAAAGTTTATTTATTTTCAAAGCTTTCATTGGCATTATTATTGAGGAAAACTTAAAACTAATTAAAAAGTAATAATGAGAAATAAATGGCATTATTCGTCTTCCGACTCACAATTTTCGCATTTGAAGCACCTGGCCCGTGTGCCGGCACACTTCAAATGAACGGGCCGATCGCATCCGAAACAACTGATGGATGGAGTTATTATTGCTTATGTGTGTTATATTGCTTACTGGGTAAATTAAAAAAAAAAGGGTGGCCAAAACCAAACCAATTTTAGTGGCCACAGCCCAATTTTTCAGCCATCTTGAGATGTGGTGAAAATTTTTTTGGTGTCAACATATTGGTTGCAATCGATATTTACTCACAAAGTATAATAAATTTACTGAATAAAAATGCATTGCAATCACATTTTTGATTGATTCACTTCGATTTCTAACTCTATTGAAAAGGGGTAAATTTGTATTATTGGTCTTTTTCAAGCACAGAAAAATAAATTTGTTCCCAGCACAAAGCAGACGCGTTTGCCCGTTTCGGTACTCGGTACAAAAAGAACATGCTGCCATTACACACAAATGAGTTTTGCAAGAAAAACACATATGCTTTAGGCAAAAGATACGCTGGGGTGGCCACAACCGAACCATGGCCACAACCCAACCTCTTCGCCTACGTTTTCAGAAAAAAAATACATTTTATTTAAAAAAATACCTTTCATGAAGAAAAAGTGCCTTTTATTAAAATAAATACATTTTATTAAAAAAAAGTACGTTTTATGAAAAAAATATCTTTTATTAAAAAAGTACCTGTTAATGCTTGAGTTAGGACTAAATCAGGCTCATTATCAAATGTTTTCACTTTAAATAAAGCAAAAAAAAACATTGGCACATTAGTTTCAAAAAATTTTAAAAAAAATTTTTCTTCAAAATGACATTTTGTTAAAAAAAAGTACATATGTACCTTTAATTAAAAAAGTACCTTTTCTTAAAAAAATTAATGCTTCTTAAAAAAGTTTTTTTAGTGTTTTCTTACAAAAGTACCTTTTCAGAAAAAAGTAAATTTTTAGACAGGAAATGTTTTCTTACAAAAGTACGTTTTCAGAAAAAAAGTATATTTAAAAAAAAAAAAATACCTTTTATGAAGAAAAAGTGCCTTTTATTAAAATGAATATCTTTTATTAAAAAAAGCACGTCTTATGAAAAAAATATCTTTTATTAAAAAAGTACCTGTTAACCTGTTAATGCTTGAGTTAGAACATAATCAGGCTTTAAATAAAGCAAAAAAACATTGGCACATTCGTTTCAAAAAATTGATCTAAATTCTGCATGACAGGTTATACAGCTGTTTCGGGTCGAGTTACCAACCCTCTGCAGAATATAGATAAATTTTCTGGAACACATGTGCCAATGTTTTTTTGCTTTATTTAAAGTAAAAACAATTGTTCTTGAGCCTGAATAAGTTCTAACTCAATCACTAAAATTTATAGGAAATAATAAAATTAAAAGTACCTTTTATTAAAAAAAATAAAGTAGCTTTCGTAAAGACTATTCTGCTGTACGGATCCGAAACTTGGACGGTAAACGAACTCATCAAGCACAATAAACAAACTTTTACCAACAGATGCCTACGAAACATATTTAGGATTTCGTGGCCTAGAGTAGTTACGAACGAATAGCTTCTCCAAAACGCCAATGAAGACAACATCAAGACTCAAATAAAGAGG
Organism: Cordilura impudica; assembly: GCA_963682025.1. Taxonomy (NCBI): domain Eukaryota; kingdom Metazoa; phylum Arthropoda; class Insecta; order Diptera; family Scathophagidae; genus Cordilura; species Cordilura impudica. The sequence continues at coordinate 210,804,237 of OY821519.1, read as the reverse complement.
AGAAAATATAAGTGGCTCGGGCATACACTAATAAAACCATACAATGAAATTTGTCATGAAACACTCGAATGGAATCGCCAGGGTGCGAGGAAACCACGAAGACCGAAGATAACAATGGAGACGTACAATTTTTAAAGAAACCGAAAAATAATTCAAGAACTCAGACATATCGCAGCAGACAGACAAAGATGTTCCTGATGGAATTTGCTGAAATAATAATAATAACAAGCAGATTCCAGCACTCGAAATTCGAGTGCAAATTCTAGGAAATTTTATTTTTTCATTTACTAAAGACCCTAAAGCTATGCTTCACAATTCAACTTATTTTAAATTAAGAAAACAAACTCAACACAATAACACAAACACATTAACAAATTTAATAAATATACATATAGCATTGTATAATTTTATGTATGTGTTAGTAGCAATTTTAAATGATCATAACTCCAAAAAAATGTTCCAGACGATGAAAATCTGTAAATCTGGGTAACAGCTTAAACGAAATACCTTTCAAATGATAAATTTTTTGTCAAAATGGGGGTAAAACTGTTAAACTTACATCGGTCACAAGAAATCGCATTGCCTATTAATATTATAGGTAATAATTTGTTAAACAAATATGTTTTCTTATAAAAGTAAATTTCTCTAAAAACCATGTCTTAAAAAGCCCCTTTTCCTTGAAAAGTTAAAGTCCACTAAGATTCTTTCATTTGATTGTTTCTCAAATTGTTTGATTTTTATAATTGCTCGAAAAAATACATAGAAAAAAGAATTATCTGTTTTCTTCTGATTCTTATGAAGAACGGCTTGGTCCCTGATTATAGTAACACTTCCTCAATGTTTTGAGTTTTTCCGCTTCTTTTTTTGTTTTTTTTTTTTTGCTTAAATATATAAAATATATATAACGATTTTTGCAAAAAAAAAAAAACGGATTTAGAATTCGAAACTAAACGTTTTTTGGGTGAAATTTTTCTCTATATTTTCTACTTCAAAAAAATTTTTCCAAAGTTACAAAAAGTAATTTATCTATTAGCAAAAAAATTTTTTCCGTATGTATTACTTTTTAGTGCAAAAAAAATCCATATGGTTTTTGTTAAATTTTTTTTATCAATTTAATGTTGTTTAATAATTTTTTTTAACAAAAAAGCATTGACATAAAAATTTTTGCTCTTTTATGAATTCCATGTTATATTTTATAATAACAAAATATGTCCTTAACTTTTTTATATGCGCAAAAAGCTATGTTAAAATAATTCCCGAATTATTTTTTTTTTGCGTGATAATTTTGTTTTCAATTCTATGATTTTTTTTTTCTAATTTATTCTAAAACAATTTTGAATATTTATTGAATTTTTCACTTGTAATTATATCTCCACTATTTCTTAATTTTTTTTTTTTTTTTTCAATATTAAATGTGTCTTATTCAATGATTCATTGTCATTTGTATTGATTCAAACTCTGTGAATGGGGTGTTAAACGTTGTTTTATTAAAATTTGATTATCTTCCTTAAAGAGTTGTTATCTAAATTCATTAAAATTTTGAAGTTTTTCTTTCTTTTATAGCTGACTATGAAATCACTATGAAATCGGTTTTAATTTTTCAAGCAAAAAAAAATTGTTTAAATAATTAGAGTAATTTTATTAATGAAAGAATTTGACAAAGCAAAAGAGAAACCCAAATTAAAACAAGAAAACTACAAACTTGAAATTATAGCGGTCTAAACCGACCATGTAGATCTATATCATGAGTTTAGAGAAAGAGTCTCAGATAAAAATTTGCTGAGGTCATAATTCGATATACTGCAGATATGAAAAAGTTCATATCTCATGATATTTATATATGAGGATTAGGTCAAAAATAGACCGATCAGGAATGTATTAAATAAAAAAACCTATATTTCGCAAAAACATTGATATACCAAATTTGAGAAATAGCAATGCAATATTATCGTTTTTTTTAATAGAATTAAGGTAAGATCGAGAAGCTGATTTATATGGAGACTATAGTGTTAATTTTTGCTCAATGATTAATGGCTGTAATACACGCTTATAGAAAAATTAACAATACATATACAATAATAAGATCTTAGGATAATTTAAGTCGATCTCAGGGGGTGATTTGCAATAGCACAAGGACTGAACGTGCACTGATTTTCACCAGTTTGAAAAGCAACTGCTCTATAGCCAACAACAAATTTCATCAAAATATATTTGAGACTTGTGGTTTGATTAAAAGATTTACATGCATTCACAGACAGCCAGACCGACGATAGACGGACGGACAGACGGACATAAGTAGATAGCATTAGAAAGAGATTCTATATTTTTGGAAGTTCCAAACGTAAGCATAAACTTATTATATCCTCACCATAGAGTGGTATAGCGTATAATGAAAATAACATAATATTAAAATCTCGGACACAAAAGAAACGAAAAGGAAAATATCAAATTAAAACTTTTAACATAAAAAAAAAACACAATTTTAAATATTGTAAATAAGAAACTGATGAAATAGAAGCCGTAAAGATAATTAAACTACTACGTCGAACAAAAGATTTGGCCACATGTCCTTAAGAACTTTGAAGAAGGGATAGACGCAACGGAAAGTATTTTATTTTGTTGTGTAACATATCAAATTTCAAAGAATTGTAAATATGTACCAGAAAATGCGCTATGAAGTTTAACCCAATATATATTATAGAAATATTTAAGGTGCTGCGGTAAACTGGTCAGTATTTTATTTTTTAGGTATAGTATTTAAAAATCAAAATCAAAAATGCTTGTATACCCTAAAAAACTGTGTGGTCAGGGTATAAGGAGTTTGTATTGGTTGTTTTTGTATTTGATTAAGATTTAAAATCTTTTAATTATAGAGAGGGGTTTCCACATTGTTGATTATTTAAATAGATTTAATATAAAATTTTAATATAAGTTAAAAAATATTAAGAATAATTAAAATCGTACCTAACATCAATATGTAATATATATAATATAAATTAAATTAAATTAACTGACTGAGAACTTTAAATTACTTTTACAATTAAAACAAAATTTAAAATAATCTATACATTAATAAGTGATAGTAAATCTTTCGACCAGTTTTTAAGCAAAATGCGCGCATGGCGGAATGTGAAATTTGGCATAGTTATAGTTCATATGGAGAAGAAGTACAGAATGATAACATTTTGGAATAATACGTGTCAAAAATATTCTAGAGGACCCCTGCTGCTCCGCAGCATTATATTATATTATATTATATTAATTTTTATAATATAATACCAAAATTTGCCAAGAGAAGTTAACGTACAGTAATGCCAAAATATGCCAAGAGAAGTTAACGTACAGTAAAAGTAAAGTTGATTCTCCACGCATAACTTTCCTCAAACACAACGAATTTAAGCAGTTAATACCTCAAAAGTAGGAGCTTGATCCACTGAGTGTTCTTAGACCTATGTCAACAGCCTACGTTAATTAGAACTCTAGTTATAGAGGTTTGAGAGAAGAAAAATATTGAAAAAAATTTTGAATGCAAAGTTTATTCATAAACTCTTTTAATATATAAGATTAAATCAAATAAAATAAAATATTTATAATCAATAATTTTATAAGAGCCTGAAGGTATGCTAGTCAATTTTATTAAAAATCCCATTTATAAAGGGTGCTCCATTTCGAGGTTCCCTACTTTTTTAAAGAAAAAAAAAACACATAAATTTCAAATTTAATGGGGAATGTTTATTATCATTTGAAAGAACATTCTTTGGCATTTATTTCTTGAAGATTATGTCTATCAAATGTTGGCCGCGGCTACGTCTCAGATGGTCCATCCATTGAGTCCAATTTTCGATGAGTCGTTCGAGCATTTCGACTGGTAACTCGCGAATAACACGCGTGATGTTTTGCTCCAAGGCCTGAATCGAAGCGGGATTGTCGGCATAAACTTTAGACTTTACATACCCCCACAGGAAAAAGTCTAACGGTGTATCACACGGTCTTGGTGGCCAATCGACCGGCCCAAATATTGAAATTATCTGCTCACCGAAGTGTTCTCTCAATAAATCCATTGATTGATGCGCTGTGTGGGAAGCGCCGTCTTGTTGAAACCGAGACCACGAGCTTCAATTTCAGGCATCAAATAGCCGGTTATCATGGCACGATAACGGTCGCCATTGATGGTTACATTCTCACCGGCATCATTTTTGAAAAAATATGGACCGATGATTCCAACGGCCCACAAGCCACACCAAACCGTTGTTTTTTCTGGATGAAGTGGCAGCACTTGAATCTCTTCAGGTTGATCTTCGTCCCAAATGCGGCAATTTTGCTTGTTTACAAACCCATTGAGCCAGAAATGGGCCTCATCGCTGAACAAAATTTGGCTCGAGAGCGAAGCGATGTCGCTTGGGAAGGTCGGGCGGCTTCAAATCTTGCACAAGCTGTATTTTGTAAGCTTTCAATTTAAGATCTCGACGTCAAATGCGCCAAGTCGTTCCATACGTCACTCCGAGTTACTGTGAACGGCGCCGAATCGACTCTCCATGGTTTTCGTGTACACTCTCAGCTACGGCCACTATATTTTCTTCAATGCGTGCTGGACGTGGTCTATTCGGTCGAATATTATCCAATAATGAATGCTGGGTCTGAAAATGGGTGATGGTGTTGCGAATTGTACGCTCAGTAGGCCGATTATGTTGGCCATAAGTAGAGCGAAACAATACAAAACAAAAATAACATGACAGCATGACACGACTCACACGTGATCTATCAAAAAAAGGCTATTGAAAAAAGTATCTTTACTTGGATCTTCAAACACTTATAATGAAATTTAATGAATTTTATTTAAAAATTCACAATTTAATGAATTTTATTTAAATATTCACAATTTAATGAATTTTATTTAAATATTCATAAATTTTTTTATATATTGATTAAAAAAAAATTGTAAGAAAAATATTGAATGAAAAGAAAAATTTCCTAAAATATGCACTCGAATTTCGAGTGCTGGGCTCTGCCAGTATTTCATTAAATTGCATTCTGTTGTGCAATAATATATTCGTGGTTGTTACAAAAATTTTATATATGTGTGAAAATATAAAAAACAAAAATAAATTACAAATATTTATTTATAACTAGCAGATGCCAGCCCTCGAAATTCGAGTGCAAATTCTAGGAAATTTTATTTTTTCAATAAATAAAGACCCGAAAGGTACGCTAACAATTATAGCCAATTCACAAATCAACACAAAAAAACAAACTCGTTTTTATTACAAACACATTAACAAATTTAATAAACACACACAGAGCATTGTATAATTTTATGTACGTGTTAGTAGCAACTTAATTGTAATTTTCTCAAAGTAAAGGAGAAAATTCAGAAATCTGTAAACCTGCAAAACGGCTAAAAAGAAATACCTTTCAAATAATATAAGTTTGGTCATAATCGGGACAAAACGGTAGAACTGAACATCGGTCACAAGAAATCGCGTAGCCTATTAATATTATAGATAGATTGAAAAAAAAATTGAACGAAAAAAATTGAATGAAAAAATAAAATTTCCTAGCATTTGCTAATATTTTATTAAATGGCATTCTGTTGTGCAATAATATATTCGTGGTTGTTATAAAAAATTTGTTATATGTGTGAAATTATATAAAAAAAAACAAAAATAAATTACAAATATTTATTTATAATTTCCTTCTTTGACATAAAAATAAACGAAGAAGAAAATAATTTTCTTCTGTACGCTGGAGGAAAAGTTATAAGACCCTAATATTATTTCGTTTAATGGTTTAAATTTTGGTGCAGTTTTCTCTAACAAAAAAATAAGGAACATTATATGATTAATTTCAGATATAATGAAACTTATATTCAAAGGTAGTAATTATTAGAACAAACTTAAATATTTTTTTATAAATATTACATGGAGTGAAAAGTCTGTGGCCTAACATAGAGATGGGTGACAAGTGCCAATTTTGTCTGTTTATTCAATAGGGCCAACTATTAGAAAAATTGGGTCAAAATTTTATGACATTTCATTAATTAGAAAAAAAAGTTGCTGTTTTAAAAATGATGCTGCTTTTAATATATGAGAAAAAATGAATTACAAAGAGTTTCGTGTTTTAATTAAGCATTGTTTTTTGATGGGAACAAATACTGTCCAAATCAAAAAATGGATTGATAAGCAGTATGGTGCTTCTTCGCCGTCATACTCAGTGGTTAAAAGGTGGTATTCCAAATTTAAACGTGGTCGTGCGAGTACATGTCGCAGATCGTCCTGGTCGTCCAAATGAGTCGGTTGCTGAAGGAAACGTAAGAAAAGTACATAAGGTTGTATTGGCTGATCGAAATATTAAAGTGAGTGAGATTGCTGGCATCATAAAGATATCAACAGAGCTAGTACGGTACATATTACATGATTACTTAAATATGAAAAAGCTTTCTGCTCATGTTCATGATTCAAAGTGGGCTTTGGAGATGTTTGAAGTAAATTCATCTGAATTTTTACGTCGACTTATAATAATAGATGAGGCATGAATTCATAATTATACACTGGAGCCCAATAGGTGGTCTTCGGAGTGGTTTCCAGCGTGCGAAAGCCGACCAAAGACTCAACAATTGGCTGGAAAGATAATGACCAGTGTTTTTTGGCTTGCACGTGGTATAATATTTCTTCATTTCTTAGAGAAAGGAAAAACAATAACTACCAAGTACTATGTTGAGTTATTGGATAGATTGGATGAAGAAATTAAGAAAAAACGAACCCACTTAAATAAGAGAGAAATTTTGTATCATTATGACGGCGCATTCATCTGCTTTGGCTTCAGAAAAATTTAAGTCTTTACATTACGAATTGCTTTCCCATCTCCGTATTCTCCAGATCTGGTCCCCAGCGATTATTGTTTGTTGCCTATTGTTTGAAGCCTATTTTGAAGTGTTTGCCAAATCGTATTTTTTCAAGGCTATCAAGATGTTAGAGGTTGGTTGGAAGAAGTGCATTTCACTTAACGGAGATACGTTGAAGAATAAAATTGATTTAAAATCCAAAAAACTGGTTCTCCATTGTTAGGCCACGGAGTTTTGACTTCATGTAATACATAAAATACAACAAATTAATATATTTTTTATATACGAATTATGTATGTGGGAACCACGGGTAATTATAACATCTTGAAGTCGTTGAGGCATTGACATATTCTAAAATCGATCTATAGCATTTTTGATTTTTTGTTTCATTATTCAATAATGGCACTTTTTAAGCCTTTAACGTTTTCGTATTGTTTCCCATTAGAAAAGACTTGACATGAAAATGATGTACATAAATGTTCGAATAGAATGATAGGTAAGTCTTAGTTATCTTGGAACTATGTACAGAAGTATTATCGTGCTGAAAAATCCAATATATATATTTTAGAGTTCAAATATTGCAGCCACTATTATACGTGATCCCCCGCCAAAACTTTTTGGCATCTTTCCGAAAATTTTTATAACGCCAATAATTTTGAAATCTAAATAACCGAGGTCCATTCCTTTTCGCAAAACTGGTTCCTTTCTGCGAATTCCAATTTGGCTTTCTTATGGGCATTTGAAAGCTTTGGTTTGGTAGTATGTTAGGTCTTCTTCAGATTATTATCTACGTATAAAATTTGACGAACATATAATTTCTTGATCTTTATGACAACAACAGTTGATTTTACGATCAATATCTATACATATGGTCATCCGTCTGCGTTGATCATAATCACACCCTGAATAACTAAACTTGGCTCTTCGTTTATCGTTTATTAACATCGTGATGGAGTTGCTATTTAAAATCATCAAAATCGGTATAATGGGTCACGATATACATATGTATGAAAATGTGAAAGAAACTCTTAAAAACATTAAAATTTTCAATGTGTTTGTTGTTTTTCTAAAGATATAACGTTGCAATTCTTCTTAGTAGTATGTGTATGGTTAAACTGTACGTGTCACATTAGTCTAAAGAATTATAGCCACATATTGTTTATCTCAACGTAGTAAGGAAATCAATAATATACAGAAAAAATACAATAACTAAATAAAGTACTTTTTTTTTTTTTAAAAGTTACTTTTTGTAAAAAATTATAATTTTTAGAAGGTACCCATTTTAAAAGAATTGCCCTTTTCAGAAATGTATCTGTCTTATAAATTACCTTTTTACCCTTTACCCTTTTTTAAAAAGTACCTTATTAAAAAAAGTACCTTTTTTAAGTAAATGCCTTTTTAAGTGTATTTTAAAAAAATACATTTTTGAAAAAAGTAACTTTTAAAAGAGTAAAAGAAAAAGTACCTTTTCTTTATCAAAAGTAACCTTTTTTAAACAAGTACCTTTTTCTCAAGCAGTACTCTTTTTTAAAGAGTACTCTTGTGTAAAAATACGCCTTTTTAAAGTATAATTTTTTTAATAAAGTAAATTTTTTAAATAAATAACTTTTAAGTAAATACTTTAAAAAAAAAAACCTTTCTTAACAAAGTAAACTTTTTTTAAAGTAAATTTTTTTCAAAAACTACCCTTTTTTAAATTAGTACACTTTTTAAAAAAATCCTTTTTTAGAGTACCCTTTTATAAAATAAAGTCTCCTTTCATTAAATTATTAAAGTACACTTTTTAAAAATATCCTTTTTTAAAGTGCCCTTTTATAAAAGCGGACTTTTTTTAAAAATGACCTATTTTCAAAAGCACCTTTTTTTAAAAGAACCATTTCCAAAAATATCACCTTTTATAGAAGTACTTTTTTAAAAAAAGTGCCAGTTTTTTAAAAAACACCATTTTTTCAAAAGCACTTTTTTTAAAGTACCCTCCTTTTTATAAAAAAAAAAAGTAAAGTACTCTCTTTTACAGCACCCTTTTTTAAAAGTACTCTTTTTAAAAATAAATGCCCTTTTTAAAAACCTTTTTAAAAATAATTTTTTTTTAACTACTTTTTGAAGTACCTACTCTTAAGAGCACCTTTTTTAGTAAAGTGATTTTTTTTAAGTAACGTTTTTTATATATATGTAGTAGTTTTTCTTAAAATATAGCACTTTCCTAAAAATTACCTTTTTAAACTACTTTCTATTTTTAAAGTATTTTTCATAAAAAATACCATTTCGTAAAAGTCATTTTTCAAGTACTTTTTTAAAAAAAATCTTTGTTTAAAATTAATTTTTTTTAAAATTACCTTATTAAAAAGTACCTTTTTTAAATATATGCCTTTTTGAAGGGTCTTTTAAAACAATACATTTTTGAAAAAGTAACTTTTAAAAGAGTAATTTTTTTTTAGAAAAAGTACCTTCTTTTATAAAAAGTACCCTTTTTTAAACAAAGGAACTTGTACTTTTAAGGAGTACCCTTTTTCACAGAGCACACAAGGAATAATACGCTTTTTTTAAAGTATATTTTTTTAATAAAGTAAATTTTAAAAAAAAAATAATTTTAAGTAAATAGTTTTTTTTTAAACCTTTCTTAACAAAGTAAACTTTTTTAAAAGTAAAATTTTTTTAAAGTAAACTTTTTTTAAAAGTAAACTTTTTCAAAAAACCACCCTATTTAAATTAATACACTTTAAAAAAAAAACCTTTTTTTTAGACTACCCTTTTATAAAATAAAGTCCTCTTCTATTAAATTATTAAAGTACACTTTTTAAAATCATCCCTTTTTAAAGTGCCCTTTTAAAAAAAAAAAAATTCCCATTTTATTAAAAAGGACTTTTTTTAAAAGAACCATTTCTTAAAATATCACCTTTTATAGAAGTACTTTTTTAAAAAATGGACCAATTTTTTCCAAAAGTATCCTTTTTTTAAAAACATTTTTTTAAAAAAAGTACTTTTTACAGCATCCTTTTTTAAAAGTACTCTTTTTAAAATAAATGCCCTTTTTAAGAACAAATAAAATTTTTACAAATAAAACTTTTAACTACTTTTTGAAGTACCTACTCTCAAGAGTACCTTTTTTAGCAAATTTATTTTTTTTAAGCAACGTTTTTTAACATAGTAGCTTTTCTTAAAAAATAGCATTTTCTTAAAAATTACATATTTTCAATTAATTTTTTATTTTTAAAGTATCCTCTTTTCAAAAATTTTTTTTAAAGTACCTTTTTTTAAAAGATACCTTTTGAAACAAATATCTTTTCTTATAAAAAAACCTTTTCGTAAAATATTCATTTTTAAAGTACTTTTTTAAAAAACATCTTTTAATTTTTAAATGCTTTTTTAAAAAATTACCTTATTAAAAAAATTTACCTTATTTTAAAAGAAGTACCTGTTGTCAAAAAACACCTTTTTTTAAAAAGTATATTTTAAAAAAGTACCTTTTTTAATAAAACTACCTTTAAAAGAGCTAATTTTTCTAGGAAAAGTATCTTTCTTAAAATAAATATTTTTTTTTTTTAAATACCCTTTTTCAAAGAATACCCCCTTTTCAAGAAGTACCCTTTTGTAAAAAATACCCTTCTTAAAAAATCACCTTTTAAAGAAGTACTTTCTTAAACTACTTTTAAAAAGTACCCTTTTCTTGCAAAAGCACTTTTATAAAGTACCCTTTTTCCTAAAATCAAATTTTTATAAAAACGTGCACTCTTTTCATAATACCTTTTTTTGAAAGTACTTTCATGTAAAATATCTTTTTGAAGAATCTTTTTTAAATTAAATTTGTTAGCTACCTATTCTTAAAAGAGTACCTTTTTAATAAAGTGATTTTTTTTAAATAACTTTTTTTGCAAAAAGTAGCATTTCTTAAAAAAAACTCTTTCTTATATGTAAACTTTTTCAAATTACCTTTTATTAAGTACCTTTTTTTGAAACGTACCTTCTTTTTAAAAAGTACTTTCTTTAAAGTACCTTGTTTTAAGAAGTACTTTTTTAAAAGGTAAAAAATTAGCTTTTCTTAAAATAGTATTTTTTAAAGTTAAAAAGTTAAAAAGTTAAAAAGTTACTTTTCCTAAAATATTAACTTTCCTTGACGAAGTACTTTTCGTAAAAAATATTTTAAAATTGGCTTCTTTTTAATATTAATATCTTAACATTTGTAGCCAAGAATAATTTGTTTAGTTTTTTTTTTTTTTTTTTGTAAATATCGTATGACTTCTAAGGTATCAACACATTCTTACAGGGTTCAATCTTTGAGTATTATAACGCCGACTGCGTTATATAATGAATTTCATTGGTGTTCTATTAAGTACTTAGGTTTTCTACTCTAGTAAAAGAAAAATAATGTAATTTTTTAAACAATAATTAATTTTTTCTATAGAAGACACTATCATTGATTTTTATAACAAGCAATTAAAATAGAAACTAGCCAAAAAAGGCAATTAACTTTAAATTTTATTGGTATTTGAATTTAAAGTTTCAGTAACAGCAACAGCTTTAAAGTGGTAGCCCTGCCTAACATTTGTTGTAATATTGAGATTAAGAAGCAGGTGGATTGTATCATATATTTTTTTTTTAATACATAAAATATTTTTGGATCAATAAATTAAAATAAAAATTTAAATTATGAAAAATATATGCAACCACTTCAGAAAGAAAGAAATAAGAAAGATACGGGACACTTATATGTTCTATAATACGTAGAAGTTTCATCGCGATCTTAGGGTAGCTCCCATAACAGCTCCTTTGTAAGACCAATCAAAACTTTTAGGAAAAAGGTGAAAATGGAGGCATAAAGAAACGACCACCCTCTAAAAATCTACTTAATTCAGAAAATAAAAAACGAGCGTAAAACAATTGATATAAATGAAAATTCCAAGGTCCATGGCTGAAGTTACGAAAAAAACGTTAGAACGCAAACCGACAGGGAGTTGATTTTTTACATAGGCTTATTTTGTATACTATAAAATAAATTAAATATTTAATCATTTATTAAATTTTAAGTTTTATTTTAATTTTTCCACTTTTTTTCGCACATATTATATGACGTATACTTAATATGGATATAAATTAATATTAATCATACGTCTGGGCTGGCATAATATTTGTTATAAATTTTTATATTTAATTTTTTTTAATTGTAACTTATACAAATAATTACCAACAATAATTTCTTAACTTTACAAAAATTATTACTCTGAAGCAGCAAAGTTATTTAATTGCAATTCATTGTTTAAGACAACAACAAAAACGAAACCATAAAAAAAATATAGGTTTGAATTTTTAACTTATTTTCACTGTGCAAAAGTTTTCGAAATTTGTCTGGCACAGCAACAAAACACCAAGTAGATATAGACTTAACTTATCAACAGCATCGATGCTGTTGCTGCACAAATTGTGCTAATGAATTTCAAGTGTGGTTATAAAATTGAGGCATCAACAGCAAGTGAAAAACGATAACAAAAAACAATTCTTTTTTTTTTTTATATGTGATTGTTTGTTTGAGTTTGTTTTTCTTTTTCCTTCATTATAAGCTTTGTGATAAACAATAAAAACTATTCTCTATCACACTAACTGCTGGAAAATGAAAAGTTTGTTGAACAAATAGTTTGTGCTTAAAGTTTTTGTTTTTGGTATTTGTAGAACGCTTTTTTCTGGTTTAAATATTACAGCAGAAAATACATAAAAAAAGTGTTTAAAAATAATGTTGAAAAGTCTACTTGATTTTTGGCTAACAACTAACAATGCCGGATCGTTTTTATATATAAAGTAAGAGATTAAATTATTTTATATGGCTTACTTTTTGGGCATTTAAGCTTAATTTTGTTAGGAATTTTTGTTCAGTATTAATATATTTGCTATTTGTTTTATATTAAATATATTTGAGTTTTTTTTTCATCTTCTTTCTGTTGATATTAATTAAAATCTTAACTGTGCCAATGCAAAACAGCATCCTCTTATTCGGTTTTGTGCTCTCAAGCATAGGCAAATGGAACATAAATTGCAATTAAATTCACTTGTGGCTTATGCAAGTATCTGTGTCTATGTAGCTGTTGCTCAACAATCCCTACAGATATTGTGAAAGAATGTATAAATGTATTCCAATGAAACACTGCATGCCATGATTTGTATGAAATGAATTAAGAGATAAAATCGGGATAGTTTATATGGATGGCCGGGATCATTAACTTTCTACGTATTTAAAATTTTTCTTCATAATCTATGAGTGAGTTAACAATTTGATTAGGCCGAAACTTACGGTGATATAATCTTCGGATTAATCCAGATTAAGATGAGACTTTCGACAAATATCTTATTTTACAATTAAGGCAGATTAAGTTTTGGTTTCTCACCACTAAATATATTCATTCACATTAAGATTTACGTTTAATTATTGCCTCTAAATTAATTTTTTTTATATTAAAGAAAGTTATTGTATGAAAGCTTCATTTAACTCAGATTTAAAAAAAAACACTCACTTCTACAATAAAATAAAGGATTCAAATTGTGTATTATAAAAGTTAATAATGATAGATATCTGTATTCTTTGCGTGATCTCCTATATGATTATTTGTAAATTTCTTAAAAATTTCGAAGATGCGTGTAGCTTCTAAAAAAATTTTGAATACTTATTTCAAAGAAAAAAGCCTATCGTATTTAATAATTGTCGAAAACTTAAAAAATCGACCAATGCCAAACAATGAAAGTTTTCAACAGAACTTATTATGAATAAGTTCGTTTCAAAGGTTTGTGGCTGAACTTATTTTATTTTTTATTAAATATAAATAATGTAAGAATTTTTAATTTTTTTTATGTCATTTGGGTACTTCACAAAAGAGCCCAACATATAAAATTTCTCAATTATATTCGCTCATATTTTCTGTAAATTTCAGGAGAAACCACCGATTTCTTTATGATTTTATAGACAGCAAAACTAAAATCTTGTTTCCATGTTTATATGCCTGAAATATGCATAAACAATGTCTATTATTATAGGTATGAACATTGTTTATTATAATTATAAACTATTTATAATAGTATAAAATCTAAAAACATTATTTATAAACTTTGTTTATAAACATTTATAAATAGTATTAAGTTTATAAGAATTTTTTTATAAACTTTTATCAACAATGTTTAGAAACTTTATATAATAATTGTTTACAATCATATATTAGGTGCATCTTTTTCATGAACATTGTACATTGTTTGTGAACATTCTTTATAAACATTTGTAAAAAGTATTTTGTTTATAAACTTTGTATATATACATTTTTAAACATTTCAGGTATACTGTGAATTTATAAACTATGCTTATAAATAAGATTTTTTAAATTTTTAAATGTTTAGAAACATGGTTTGTATATAAACTTCGCAGAATGTCTTATGAAAATATGTAGAATAGGATTATATTTTTTACAAAATTATATATGGTTGGGCTGACTGTGGTCAGGCCGATACTTGAATACGCATCAGTAATCTGGGATCCACAGTACAATGTTTTCATCAAAAAACTTGAATCAGTTCAGAAACAATTCTTACTATTTTGTCTTCGATATCTTGAGTGGAATGTGGAATTGAGTCTTCCACCGTATCGCAGTCATTTGGCTCTAATAAAGCTTCAAACTTTGAAAAGTAGAAGGATCAATTCTAATATAACATTCTTTCTTCAACCTGGTTCATGGTAAAATTGTTTCTGAATGCCTTCTTGGAAAAATTTGTATAAATGTCCCTAACAGACAACTTCGATCGTATGAGCCGGTTTACCTGAATTTCCACAGATCAAATTTCATTCATTTCGATCCATTCCGAAGAATTTGCACCGAAGTGAACATACACTATGCTTTAATTGATTTATCCGATGATGTTGATGTTATTAAAAGAAGATTAACGACATATTTGAACTCTAATGATTATGTTTATAACTGTTTATAACTGTATTTAAAGTCGGTATTATTTTTATAAAATATTTTTGTAAATATTGCTCAGCTGTTGCTTTATTGTAGCTGAATTAAATAAATAAATAAATAAATAATCATGGCTTAAAAACATTTACAAACAGTATTATGTTTTAAACGATGTGTACAAATATTGTTTATAAATTTTGTTTATAAATATTTGTAAGCAGTACTAACTTTATAAACAAGATTTATAAACATTGTTTATGAACATTGTTTATACACAGTATTAAATTTATAAATATTGTTTACAAACATTTATAAACATTGTTTATAAAAATTGTGCAACATTGTTTATACACGTCGCAGAATTTCGTAGAGAAATATGTGGGAATATAACTATATTTTTTTACAAAATTGTATATGTGTGCGTAGACCATGCAGTAGGGCGGGTCGATTTGTAGGGAGGCAAAAAATAGCTCAAGTGACAAGAAAAATCGTATTCTAGGGATCAAAATAAGAAAATTTGTCCAAGGAATCATACCTCTAAAACGAATTCTGATGTCCCGACTTTTGACCTGTCTGTCTGTATGTCTGCCATGGGGCAACCCCATTCCCCCTCATGCAATTGATCTGAAACTGGGCCCATAGTCTTGTTGTGACTACAGCATAATTTTGGGGTAATCACGCACAGTCACGCTTAGTTACGCATAGTCACAGAGTGATCTAAAAGTTATTTACCCTCATCCGGTCGATCTTTTTGAATAACATAACATAGTCAATGCTTATGATTATTATATATTAGCAGAGTAGAAGATACGCATACGTATGAGTGTTAATTTCAATATTAACCCTTATGTGAGTGACAGGGTACCCGAGTGCCCATTTCATTTTCGAATAGTAATAATTTTTGGTTGCAGATGGTTTACAAAGCTCAAACTTTATGAGAACTCTTAACTTTTAATTGTCTTTATATTTTTATTTTTGTGGGTGTATTTTATCCCTTTGGAAGGGCGTGGAATATCGATATTTTTTACACTTTTAAGAGAGTGACAGGGGTACCCGGGTACCCCAAAGTAATATATATGAAATTGCATGAAATAATAATTTTTTTTTTTGGAATAGCATTTTCTGGAGCATATATCTTCGAAAAATGTGCAAATTTATTTCGGAAAAGTAAAAAAATAAATTTGTGCGTTAATAATTATAGGTTTTAAAGCCCTTAGGAACAACATACATAGCCATTTTGTGTCTTTTTTATGTTATTTAATGTTTTTATTAGTTTGAAAAAAATTTGTTTTACAATAAAAAATAAAATAATACAAAGAAAAATTCATTTGAGACTAAACAAAGAAAGATACATACATACGTAAAACAGGAACTTGAAATATGAAATCATTGGTAATCTGGCAAGCAGGTGTCGCATATGGGACGATTGATTGAATGATCGCTACAGACAGAGTTCGAACAACTTGCACAAGCTTTCCGTGACTTTCTTCTCTTTTGATCTTGTTGTTTGCAAATATAGCAACTTCCTACAACTGCAATACGACCACTGGCGTCGCGATTTTGTACGTGAAATATTTCTTCTGTCACATTACGCTCAATTGCTCGTCCAAGAACTTCTTGTATTGCTGATCGAGTGAACAAATTTGCACATACCTTACGTTTTTCTATATTTTCCTTACACAGTTCAATGCTTAAATCTTTCAAAAATTTCCTATGACGGTCTCTTGAGGTAAATTGTGGATTGTTTTCCATAAAAATTATGTGTGCTGCCAATGCTGCTACATCGATAGCATTGTAAAATAATGCTAACGGCCATCGGCTTGTTCTGCGTTTAGTAGTATATTCTCCTAATATCTTATCCATATTGTCAACGCCTCCTTTAGTTTGGTTGTAATAAATAATAATTTCAGGTTTAGCAGTCAAATTTGGTTCTGTTTCAGGCTTTGAATGCATCGTAGAGAACATAATCACAGCCTGTTTCCATTTTGTAACGTAGGTACACAAAGTTGCCTCTTTACTGAAGACGAAATTAGTAGAATTTCTTTGCCTAAAATAATATTTTTCAAAAAATAAACTAATGTTATTCATACATATGAATATATATACCTGTCTCTATGCGGTTGCATGTTTGATGGCAGAAACCGTTTGTTCTTTCGTACGAATATTTTATCTTGTGGCCTTTTATTAGGGTTTGGATACATGTTCTGCAAGTTTCTATTGTATTTTGCAGTCAATCGTATTCCCTTTCGATTAATTTCCCTTTGATAAAATTATATCATACATTTCGCTTGAAAAAATACTCTTGAATATATCTTTTGGTGTAGAAATGTTCAAGCTACATAGGTGCTGTGCCACCACGTTGCCGTAAAATGTTCCGATTTATTGACTGAAATTCTGGAAATGGATCAAGACACCAACAAGTTCCATCTTTACCACAAAGCTCACTATTCGATTCCACTTATTCGTTGTCATCTGAATCGTATGAGTCCTCATCAGTTTCTACACATGGCACTAGCTCAGGATCTGATGCTTCCGATCTTATATCGCCAAGTGGCGGAATATATTCATCACCAGAAACGATAATTTTTTATTTATTTATTTATTTATTCATCCTTTATTGGCAGATTATATTTACATGATACGTATATTTTGAGATCTTATCGACTAGATATTACAACAATTAATATAATGGGATCTTAAGATATTAATTAACGATTTGTTATTAAACATAAAAGTTTTAAAGGTAAAATAGGGGAAAAATCCTTTATATAAATATTTGGCAATTCAAATACTGTTAGAAAAATACATATTTATAAAAGTTGATTATAAATAATATAATTTTCAATTTGATAATTTCTGATAATTTTAAGTTAATTGTCTACATTCTCCAATCAATGGATAAGAAGAACTTTCAATTTTGTTAAAATAATTACTGTTAAGTCTTGATATAAATTCTATTATTTTCTCATATCCCGTTTCATGGTGAAGCATGTATGTCGGATATCTCCAATGCTTGTTGTGTATCATTTTTAGACATTTGTTTTGAATTATTTGCAACTTTTTTAAATGACATTTTGCAGCTGAATACCATATAGGGCATGCATAAGTTAAAATTGGTCTAATGACACTTTTGTAGAGTAGATTTTTGTTTTTTAAGATTAAAAAGGAACGTTTATTTAGCATTGGCCAAAGAGCTTTAAAAGTTTTAACGGCTTTTTTACACGTCTCGTCTAAATGTGTTTTAAAAGTTAGCTTTTTGTCTAAAATGACACCAAGATATTTAACTTCGTTGCTTACATTTATAAAGTCACTTCCAAAGACCAGTTGACGTCTAGGAGTTCTTTTAGGAGATTTATTAAACGGAAAGATTATTGCTTGAGTTTTACTAGGATTTATCTTGATTTTCCACTTATGAAAATATTTATTGCAGGCTAAAAGACCTTTTTCCATTTTTTTCAGCAGTGCACTGGTGAGTTTGCTTGATGTGATTAGCGCAGTGTCGTCTGCATAATATGCTATATTCATGTATGGCGGAACTGAGAAATCGGACGTATATATTGAATAAAGTAATGGTGATAATACTGATCCTTGGGGTAACCCGGTTGTTATTGTTTTTGGGGAAGAAAGTTCATTATTGACGGAGACCATAAAAGTTCTATTTTCAATAAAATCAGCAATAAGTTTACAGAGATATTTAGGTATATTTGCAGCTATAAGTTTGTATAATAGACCATTATGCCAAACTGTGTCAAACGCTTTCTCAATATCTAATAGTATCAGACCTGTAGATCGTTTGTTGTATTTGTTGGTAATTATTTTATTTTTTATTCTGCTTATTTGATGAGTAGTGCTATGTTCTTTTTTGAATCCAAATTGTTCATTACTAATAATGGCATTTTCTGTAGCAAATTCATTTAGACGCGTATAGATTAACTTCTCGAACAGTTTACCTAAATTGCTTAGTAAACTAATAGGTCTGTAACTTGAAGCGTAATTTTTTGGTTTATTAGGTTTCAGTATAGCAATGACCTTAGCAGTTTTGAACATAATAGGGAAATAATTGAGCTTAATGCAGCTATTGAAGATAATTACCAACAGCTTCAGAGCTCTATCGGGGAGTTTCTTTAAAATAAGATTGGGTACATTGTCGAAGCCTGGTGATTTAGAAGCTTTAAGTGTTGAGATAAGATTAGTTATTTCTCTAATTGTCGTAAAACTTGCAGCTTCAGAGTTAGGGCTCTCTTTCTTAAATTTGTTAACTGTTACATTGATTGGCTTATCTATTGAATGTTTGTTATTAGACGTAAGATTATTAGCTCGTATGAACTCATTTGCGAGTAATTCAGCTTTTTCACTATTTGCAGTTATTTTAGAATTGTTAACGTTTAGCGAAGGAATTTGGTTTTTACTTTTACCTCGCAAACTTCTGCTAAGTTTCCAAAAAGATTTATCACCTGGCTTTAAGTTAGATAATAATTGAGACCATTTGTTATTACGTTCAATTTTTATGTTTTTATCTATAAATTTACTTAGAAGCTTTGTAAATTGATCATAAATCTTTGCTTCATGGACATCTGATGATCTTTGACTTTTCTTTTTAAAATATCTCCTTAATTTTATATATTTGATAATATTTTCTGGCATGGCATAGTTATTTCGTTGGGATACTTTTGGCGTTGATGCATCTCTTGCATCTAATATCATTTTCACGAATTTGTTAAGTTCTTGATCAATTGACACCTTTGAATTATATATAACTGTGTTAAAAACAATTTTGCTGTCAACGAAATTTTTGAAACAATTCCAATTTGATAACCTATAATCATAATAGCTGAAATCTATTAATGAAACTTTGGATCGATTAAGTGAGCAGATGATAGGGCGATGATCAGATGGTATTTCGTGACCCAATGTGCTCAATCTCATATTGAGTGTAGTATTGCTAATAACAATGTCAACTGTGGATGATTCACGACTGCGTTGATGAGGG
Organism: Cordilura impudica; assembly: GCA_963682025.1. Classification (NCBI taxonomy): domain Eukaryota; kingdom Metazoa; phylum Arthropoda; class Insecta; order Diptera; family Scathophagidae; genus Cordilura; species Cordilura impudica. The sequence goes on along the minus strand of OY821519.1, from coordinate 210,784,478 downwards.
TACAATGTTGGACTAGCCGGATAATAGACAAAAAAATTGGAGGAATGCTGTAAATTGTTAAGTGTGTTACCTGCAAGATTATCCGTAGAGCAATTCCACGAAGAATGTTTGGCATTAAAATCTCCTAATATAATGTATTCTTTTCTAGTGGGTGTTAATTCCAAAATATCATTTAAAAAACTGGTTTTATAACGTGGGGAGTATGCTGAAGTAATCACAATAGGCCGGTTGTTTATTCGTATTTCAATAGATATATTTTCAATCGCTTGAGTTTTATATATTGAAAGTGTTTTATGTTCAATCGATTTATGAACTAACAGAGCCACCCCTCCTCCTCTTGAATCGGTTCTGTCATTACGATATATGAAATAATTTTTGAAATATGGTTTGTGTTCATTAGTGAAAAAAGTTTCGTTTAGGGAAGCGATATTAATATTTTCTCTTTCGAGAAGTAATTCAAATTGAGTTAATTTAGAAATGTTTGAAATACCATTAGCATTCCAATGAAGCATTTTGAAGTTGTGTGCATTAATGTAATCCATGAGCGTATTTTACCATAGACATAACAACTTTTATTTGTTGAATTTTTGATGTGCATCTATGCAAATCATCCATTGCTGTAGTAAAAATATCAAAGAGCTCATCAACGCTAAATAGTTCATTATTTGTTTTCACTTGACTAGCGTATGTAACATTGTTGTTAAATCTATTCATGGTATTGCTATTATTATTGTTGTTTTTAAAGTAATTGCTAACATTTGGAAATTCACCAGTGTTTAATTGGAATGTATTATGTTGTTGTTGTTTCATGTTTCTCTGAGAATTTTTGGCTGTAGCTCTTGCTCTTGTTTCAAGATAAAGAGACCTTAATGGGCAGTTTATGTCATTTGCAGAATGATCAATTCGTTCTTTTCCGTGTTTTTTGCAATTATAGCATGAAAACACAGCAGGTTTTTTATCTGGCTTGTTAAATGGGCAATCATTAGTATGATGTTGATTAGCACAAATCATACAGGCTGCACGTCGATTGCAATGATCACCACCGTGACCATACATCAAACAATTCCAGCATTGTGTTGGTTTATTTTTGTTTTTTGTTTTGTGTTTTTTCCATGTAATAATTACGTTTGAAATTGTTCTTACATTTTTAAGAGAATTAGGATTAAAAGTTTTTCGTGTAAACTGTACCTTGTACACAGCATTGTTGGCAGAACTAAATTTGGTGTTAATTTCAATAACAGATGAAGGTATTAGATTATAACTTTTTAATTCTAATATTATATCGTCAGCGCTAATTCTGGGTAGCCCGTACAAAAATGTCGTGTATAAACGATTGTCTTTCGAGTTAAAGGTGTGGAACTCAATTTGTTTTTCTTTTAAGATATTTTTACAATGTTCAAATTTTTCATTGTTTGTAGCGAAAACTTTAGTACCAATAGAGGTACGTTTGTAAATGTATTCTTTTCCAAGAAGATTTTGAATTTCCATAAAAGGAGTATTCACTTCTATAACTATTGGTGGAGGTTTATGTTGCCTGACTTCAGGAATATTGGTTTCTGGAACTATATCCATTTCATTAATTTCACCCAGCAGACTAAATCTGTTGTTTGAGGTTGATGGCATATTTGGGTTAAAGTTGACCGCGAGTGAAGAAGACAATTTTAATTTTGTCTTTGAATTTGGTTTTTTTGGCCGAGGTGTCTTGGCCCCCCGGGTTGGCCCCATCACAGGACTGTTTTTTTTTTTTTTATTTATTTTTTATTTTTTTTTTTTTTTTATATATATATTATGTGTAATTTGACTACCGCGTGAAAGAGTTGAAATAAGAGCAGAATATGTAATTATAACCAGAAACGATAAATTCCTCCTCATCACATTCACATTCGCTTAATATATTTTGAATTTCTTATAAATTTAAAATTTTAAGACGGACTCTGTCTGTCATTTTATCAAATTCTATTCACTTATACCCCGTGCCACAAAGCAATTAGGAATGAAATTATAATTTCAATTTTTCGTTGAATGTGTTAAAACTTATAAAAAGGGGAATCACAAAAATAATATTGAGGTCTGTTCAAAAACTATGACGTCAATATAGCGACTAATAAATTAAAATTCATAAAAGGGGAATACTCAAATTTACAGGGATTCCCCCAATAATATTTTTGTTTCGTGTATTAATGCTCGCGGTTGTTATATACATTTTTGTGCTAAAATCTTATAAAGGGGAAAACCCAAAACGCATATAAAATTATAAGGGGAATCCTTAGAAAAAAAAATATTTTTGTGTAAATTTTACGTACAGTACGATGGGTTCAAATATGCTATTTGCATACAATTTGTATGTGGGTACCCAGGTACCCCTGTCACTCTGGAGGAGGTGTTTTTTGTCACTCACATAAGGGTTAAATCAAACATAGCCAGCTATACAAAAAATGCTGATTTTTTGAAATGTTTGTATGAGGAACCCCCAGACGTTCCAGGTGTGTGCTACTGGCATGGGTGGGTCAGCCCACCAAAGTTAGTGGGTGTCGATCATGCATTTGGACTCGATTGGGGCACTCTAAATGGGTCAAAGTGAGACAGATAGACAGGTCAAAAGGGACATCAGAATTCGGTTCCTCGGCCAAGGTTTCTTATTTTGATCCCTAGAATACGATTTTCCTTGTCACTTGGGCGATTTTTAAATCGACCCGCCCTATTATACATAGTTATAAATAGTACTAAGTCTATACACATTATTTATAAACTTCTATAAACATTGTTTAGAAACATTTATAACTAAAAACATTGTTTATACACTTTCATTTTTAATTATCATTTAATAGGTGTATAATTTTCATAAACATTGTATATGAGCATTGTTTATGAACACCCTTTATAAACATTTATAAAAATTATTATGTTTATAAACATTGTTTATATACATTTTTTAAACATTAAGATATACTGCAAAGTTTAAAAACTATGTTTATAAATAAGATTTATAAAATTTTTAAATGTTTAGAAACATGGTTTGTATTTAAACTTCGGAAGAATATCTTATGAAAATATGTAGAATAGAATTATATTTTTTACAAAATTATATATGGTTGGGCTGACTGTGCACTACATAATCATGGCTTATAAATATTTATAAAAAGTATAATGTTTTAAATGATGTGTATAAATGTTGTTTATAAATTTTTTTTATACATATTTTTAAGCAGTGCTATCTTTATAAACACGGTTTATCAACATTATTTCTGAACATTAATTATATATAGTATTAGATTTATAAATATTGTTTACAAACATTGTTTATAAAAATTGTTCAGCATGGTTTATACACGTCCAAGAATTTCTTAGAGAAATATGTGGGAATATAACTGTATCTTTTTACAAAATTTTATATGTGTGGGCAGACTGTGCAGTCTATAACACTGATAAACAGTACTATGATTACAAACGTTACAGGAATTCGCAGAGAAAAGGAAACCGAGAGCTTCTCTTAATAAAGATAAAAATTATTATTTTTTTTTTTTTTAATTAATTTTTAAATTATAATTTTCAGAAAGTGCTTTTGAGTCGATCGGTAGGTAAATATTTTTGGTATTACAAACACCAGCACAAAATCATTATACCCTGACCACATAGTGGTATAAAAATAAGTATGAGGACCACCCAGCAGAAAAAAAGAGTAACCAAAGAAATGAAATAGATGCAATTTTTTGATCCGAATGTTATGAATTTAACATGCAAAGTTAAATTTTACAGTATAGTACAGTAACTTTAACTAGTGCTTATGAGTCTTATTGAAACACTTTTTTGAATAGATAAAACCATTTCTTTTTCATTATAAATTTTTCTTTTCTGTTCCCAATAGAAAACTGATACTAACCCCGAATTTGTTTTCCTATAAGAATAGCAATTATACCTTTCTCATTATCATTTATTTATATTTGAATACTTTTAATTAATAAAGCGGTTGTCTGTTGGTATGTTTGAGACAGATACTTTATAATGGAATTCCCAAAATCAACCGTTTAGCTAGAGCTCTGCAACTATCATCATTTACCTGATCTAGATGAGAAGAGATTATTTAATGATTTTTTTACACAATTTGTTTTTATTCCTCGCATTTTATCTTAAAACGGATTTTTGTAATTTAATTATACTAACTTCCCGAGTTGCTAGAGCACTGAAAGTTTGAGAAGTTTCTGTAAAGTTGATGACAATGCATCATTTAGTGATTTTTTATATGATTTGATCATTATTTTTTTCAAATAAGGAGACTTTAGGTAAAGTGGATGACAACACATTATCTAAACATTTTATGTATAATTTCATTATTTTCTAAAAAAAAAATAAAAAACCTTATTTTCGATCTTTATCATTTTAATTGTTGGTTTGAAATTATTCAAGCTCAGGATCAAATGTTCTTACTTTAAATGAAGCAAAAAACATTGGCACATTTGTTCAAAAATTGATCTAAATTGATCCAAAAGCAGTAGATAGTTTGTTTGGTAAAAGTTAAATTCATATATGGTATATATTTGCTGCAGACAACCAAATGAGAATTCAAGCAAAAGTTATACTATTTAAGCCTTTTCCAATATAACAAACTAAAATATAACTTTGAAACAAGTATGTTTGTATATGAGTACACATTGCATACTACAATATACATATATGTTTGTTTTTGTCTTGAAAAAAAAAACAAGAAAAACAATTTTTTCTTGCTAAACTTACATTTAGCATTAACGGCGTGCCCTCCGTATTTTTAAATTCATTACTTTCTATAAAAATTTAAAGTAAGAACATTTGATCTTAAGCCTGAATAATTTGAAATTCAATCATTTTATATATATTTTGATCATAATTTTTCTCCAAAAAAATATATATTTCTTTCGATTTTGGTTCACTTGTTTATATAAATCTTTTATTTGAATTTGTTTTTCATTTGTTAAATTCTCGTTATGATTTATTTTTATTTAAAGACTTTCATTTGTGTACTTCACAATGAGCCCACCCATATAATAATTGGAGAAATTTTTAGTTATATTCCCACATATTTTTTCAATAGATAAGTTATATTTTTTATGATGTTTTAAACAGCGAAACAAAAATCATTTCCTCTATGTTTCTATGCCTAAATATGTATAAGCATTGCTTATTATATTTATGCACATTGTTTGAAAACAATTTATAAACAGTATTCTGTTTATATCGGAGTCAAAAAAAAAAACACACACTGAATAAAAAAACTCGTACATATATGTAAACATTACCCACTATCTTTTAATTTTTATTTATTATTTTTTTTTTATTACTATCTTTTTTTTTTTTATAACTGTTAATGAATTATTTTAGATTTTTTTAATAAATTTGGTTGAAACAATTGTTGTCGTTATTATAGGGGATGTCTCAGATTTTTCCGATCGCGACATGTTCTGTTCTGTTTTTTTAGCAGTACACGTGCAAGAACACGAACTTAAAATAAAGCTACACTCGAATCTGTGTGGTTTATGTGTGTTCGAAACAAAAAATACGCGATAGAAAAATGTACGTGTACATAACGAAATATTAAAACGAAACACAGTCATGACCATGTTCGGCAACGTACAAAATTTAGAAACACACATAATTGATATGAAAATAAAAATATATGTTGGCTGCTTTATAACAGAACATTGTGTGTCTGAAACGTGTATTTCCTGAACCTTGGTTTATATATATTATTCATATACATTGTATAAATTATTAATTGTGTTCATAAACATTTATACATTTTATATATAATGTGACCATTATTAGTCTAAAAAAACAAATTTTTTTTATTTACTTATTTATGTTAATTTTTTATTCGAACTTATTTTCTATTTGTTGGTTTTTCGATGTAAATTCGATATTCCCTATTACATTTAGGATTACCTCAATTTAACTTCGTATTGTTTAGATTTGAAAATCTAGTTATGCCATACTAGTTTGATGATAATGTCTTTGGAAATTATTTCAAATCATATCCAAAGAAGTTTCTTTTTTTGGAGACAATAAAACTCTACTACTTTTAATGTGGCTTCAAAGACTTTTATTCTAGATTATAGAAGAATAAAAATCAGCGGATGCAATGGTTGTAATATTCCTACCACCTATATTAACATTAACATCAGAATCAAAACTCAAAACTCAAAATAAATATTTGTTAAGGCTTTAAGAGCTTTTAAGCCATTAGGACTTTGAAAAATATTTTCTTGTTTGGTCTTGTATATTTTTTCAACAAAATGCCATATATTGCCTATTTTTCATACATGGGCTCTCTGATAGTTTCCTGGCCGTGACAATAATATTTTTGTAAGCACAACTCTTTACAACGACGCTTTTACAAATTCGACTCCGCTGTGCCGTCCGATATGTAATTTACATCTTCTAATCCGAAGGAGGTTTAACATCGTTTCATAACTGTGGATGAACACGGATTCATTACGTTATACAGGAGATCGAAAGAGAGTCAAAGCAGAGGCAATTTCGTGGAGAATTGGCACCAGAAAAGAGAGATTTCTTGGACCATAGTTATTTGGAATGCATGCGGAAGTATGAATTTTGTCATCTTGTAAAAACTTAACACAATTAATATCGAATTTTAATACAAGTTAATGGATAATTTCATCCAGATTTAGCCATCTGTGACTATTTTCAAACATAAAAAATGGTTCGCTGGAATTAGATGTTGCTTGAACGAGGATATCAAAATAGTTTGGAAAAATATTGGCTTAAGTAAATCAAGCCAAAAGGAAATTATGTTGATATATGAAATTAATTTACACCTTCGAACATTTTTTTTCTTACCAAGGCCAACTACTCATTCGCCAGTCCTCGTATTAAGAATATTTAGTACATTAAATTAAATAGCATACACAATATCATACATATGACCACTCACACATCAATATTAATTTTTTTAATCATAAGTATCCATACTCGTATTTTCACATGATCTCATTTAAAAGTTGAGTTAATCCTTTTTATAAAATTGTATTTCAGCAAACAAAAAAATTACACCTTTTTTCTGTCAGAAACAAACATTGGATGGATATTCACTTAATAATAAATGTATAAATTAATTTATAAAATTTTTTAATGCGATGTCTTTAGTTGAGATTAATTTAAAACAATTATATCCATTCATATACTATATTATTATTAAACAGGCCGGTAACTTTTAAAACGCAATAATTCTTTTCAGTTCTAAAAAAAAAGAAAAAAATTATAGTCGGTCTAGAACGATCGTGTAGAAAAGAGGTCCTAGGTCCAACTAATTGGACACAGAATCAGGCATAAAATAAATTAAAGTGGCATCGTTATAAATTTTTTGCCTGTCGATATTCAGTTCATTTCGGATGCTATATTATATTATCTATCATATTAATAGGCTAGGCGATTTCTTGTGACTGATGTTTGGTTCTACCGTTTTATTCCGATTTTGACCAAACGTATATTATTTGAAAGGTATTTCTTTTTAGCCGTTTTGCAGATTTACAGATTTTTAAATTTTTTCCTTTATTATGCGTAAATTGCATTTAAAGTTGCTACTAACTCATATATAAAATTATACAATGCTATGTATATGTTTATTAAATTTGCTAATGTGTTTGTAATAAAAATGAGTTTGTTTTTTGTGTTGTGTTTTTGAATTGGCTATAATTGATAAGCATACTTCTAGTGCCTTTATTTAGTGAAAAAAAAAATTTCCTAGAATTTGCGCTCGAATTTCGAGGGCTGGAATCTGCTAGTATATATAAATAGGCGCAAGAAATAGACCAGTCATAAAGTTATTCATTTTTCAAAACAATATTTTTAAACCAAATTTGAGAAAAATCTGTGGAGTGTATTTGTATTTTATAGATTTAAGTGGAGATCTAAACACAGTTACACAGGGTTTATTTTTGGAGTACTTATTAAACACGCATAACCAAATTTTATAGAGATCTATATGATAGTTTGGATTTTAGGGTAATTTAAGTCAATCTCATATAGATGATTTGCATGGGGGCAAGGTCTGAATATGCATCGATCTTCACCAATTTTATTATCGCTAATGGTATGATCGACAAAAGTGTATATACAAAATTTCATCGAAATATACTCATATTTGACACCTGTAGTTTGATTAAAAAATTTACATGGAAACACAGACAGACTGACAGACAAATGGACGGACAGACGGACATCGCCAAATCAAATTCCAAAACTGATTCTGAGTAAATGGTTATAATAAAACGTGTTAAGAAATGTTTGGTAGTTGAAAACTTCTGCACAAATTCATTACACTTCGACCCCAGTGTGGCATAGGGTATAACAATTTAACCATGCTACATCGGCTATAAAAAGTAGTAGATGTGAGAAATGTTACCAAAATCGGATGAATGATATCATATATATAGGATATATAAGTTTTTACTATAATCTACTATAATTTTATTATACTATGAATGCCTTTCATTTGAAATAAAAAATATTTCATTTCATTTACATACACTTGCTACAAAAAGTATTCGTACACTCAAAGATAAAAATTTTAAATATCAATAAAAAATTAAATAAGATATAAATTTCGAAATTTTTACCATTGGCACATTGGGAATTTTACTTGTTTTTCATAAAAACGTTCCTATTCTATTATTTTACAATTCAAAATATGGCACTTATATTCCACGAACTATGCAACGACGTACAGGTCTGTTACATCGGTTTTATACAAACTTCTTGGTATAAAGTATATTTGAAATATCTTGGATCATATGCAGAAGACACTCCTCAATGCAGTACGTCATTCAAAACTACAAATCCACTAAATCAATTTTTGTCCGTTTTGTCAAAACCTCGTTTTGGTCTCCCCTCCAAACTAGCTCAGCGCGAAAACGAATTATTTTGGCGCCTGTAACACAGAATCCCAGAATTACTTCTTCCAAAATTCATTCTAAAATCAAATAATCCTTAATCAATGACAGAAAAGCAGACACAGTTCGCAAAATATTAAAGTAATCTGACTATCATGATCCGATGTCAATAGAAAAAAAGTATGTACTTTGCAAATAGGTTATGTAAACAAGGCTCCAAAAGTTTGGATGGCGAACAACGGGTTTGGTAAACTCGTACTAATTTAGTCAATGATAAATCGACTGGGCCTTGGAGAAGAATTTGGTTACAACAGGATAATCATACAAAACTTATGGCACAAAATGTCATGCTGGGGTTGGGAAAAAGAAATGCAGGTAACAAAAAAACATAATTCAACAAAACTGATTATAGCGTCATTTAACCTCAATAACATGTAAATTATTGCTCGTATCGCTTCAGAATCAGCTTTAATCGATTCAGCACACTTTTTTCTTGGAACACATGTACAGTTCGGATATTCAACCCATACAATATTAAGGAGTTGTGAGAGTTAGGAAATCAAAAATTCCAGAGACCTTCTCACAAATAGAGGAGTCAATATACATTATCAATTAAATTTAACGACGAACTAAAATTAAACATTTTCTACCGCTGCAAAGTAGGGGCTTTTGACTTTTTTCGTTGCAAAAATCATAACTTTCAAAATAATAAAGATAATTTAAGAGTTAGAAATGATCTCGAAAGACGACTTCATTACCTTAAAAACGGCGGAGGGTGCTAGGTCCACAGAGGGCTTCAATATGTCCTATCAAAGTTCAATATTATTTTGGTGGTAATATTACATGTTGCAAATATAAAGGTAATGTGCTGAAATTTGGAACTTAAAGTGTTTTTAATCCCAAGAAGGCCATAGTAGCTATTGCTCTAACCCTTATATTATTTTATAATTTAAATTGTAAGTTAATAAAATAATAAATAAATAAATAAATAATCCCAAGACGAACCCTATTTAAATTTGCTGGAATCGGCCCATGTTTGGACCTAGTCCCATACAAATTTTCCTTAAAAATTGGTTCTAATGCCAATGTAGTCAATGTTATTCTATTGCGATGAAATTTGAGTCATAAGCGTTTATTAGGTCAGTAACGAGATCTATAAAAAATCTTTGGACCTAATCCCCGAACAAATTTTCTTCAAAATTTGGTTAAAATGCCACAAAAGATGCCAAAGTTGCTAATATCTTTATTATATTTTAAAAAAAATTTAATGAAATCGGACCACTTTTGGACCTATTTTCCTGACTTTTTTTATAAAGAAAAAACACTCAAAGTTCTCAAAATTCCAAATTTCGCAATGAAATTTTATTAATTAACCACTCAAAGGACTAATAATTTCACAATACATATTGTTTAAATCCGAAAGTCTTCACGTTTTCACTACCAAATTAAGCACTTTTGATTTATTTTTAAATTAACATAACAAATATTCATATATTAATTAATAAAGTTATATTTAACTGTATATTTATTTTGTTAAAGTAGATATTTTTGTTTACAAATTTTCTTCAAAATAATCGATATCATTTGCAGTGATATCCAATAAACTTTTCATTTCGGTACTATAATTATTTTCCTCCAAATCCTTTTGCGAAGAAGCCGCCAACATGTTGAAGAGGTCCTCATTCTGTCTTATACGGGAAATTTTGCATGTATTCGCATATCTAAATTTTTTATAATCCTTGTTTCTACATTCTTGAGCTTCTTCCGAAAACTCTCCGATTGGCAAGACTTGATATTCAATTAGGTGTCTTTCATGAGCTAAAATCTTATGAACCGTGGGAGTAAGTTTTTTAGTTGGATACATTTGACGTAATAGCTGGGCTGTTTTTGCAGCATATTCCGTTAACCTTTTCTTTGCAGTTAATTACATTTAAAATAATGGCGAATCTTCTTATAATGTCTCTATCGACACCAGTAATCTGGGCGGTCTCTTCATTTTTCTCAAAAAATATTACAGAATTTTGTAGCGATATTATGCACGTTTTGTTGGTCCACTAAACCGAAAAAGCTATAAATCATAATACAAAATACACTATTTTATGTGACTTAAATGCATATATTTCATTATTATTACCTTTACTCAGTAACAAATTTACTTTCATTAAATAAATATTCGGGTTCAGCTTCTAAGTGTCGGCAAAAATTCTTTTGAGAAATCTATTTGAAATATATTTTTAGCACTTTAAAATAAAAAACACGTCCGTTTTTTTTCTCTATTAAATATTGACAAATTTTTTGTCAAAACACTTTTTAATATTTTCTTCAATATAAAAAACAAGTCCGAACACAAGAAAATCGAATGTACCAAAAATGCAGAATTCGAAAACAAAAGTGTTAAAATCTAAGCACACTTTGTTTTCAGAGATTCATTTAAAAACTAAAGACATAAACAATTTAAAAAATTAAAATTTAAATTTAAAATTTTAAATTTAAATTTTTTTAAATTGTTTATAAAATTAAATTTAAATTAAAATTTTAAATTTTAAATTTTTGCCTGTATTTTGTTTCTGTACAAATAGGCAAGAATATGCAGCCAATTTGAATTGAATACGTTAGAGCAATGAGTACTTAATAACCCTGAAGTAATAACTTCCGAAACTAATCGAACCTTTTTTAGTTCTATTCTATCAAAGTTGGAAAATGGTCCAAATATAGTGTTTTTTTTTTTAAATTTTGGATTCGTACGTGCCTTTCAAACAACACCAAAAACATAATGATTGGTTCTATAGTTTTTCTATAATTAAATTGTAAAACTGATAATTTCTTTGACTTTTTGTTTTTTTTTTTTTGTACACTGAAGAAATTAATAAACTTTGAGCGGCCCTGTAAACCGCAATTTTTATTCGATTTTGTTTCGGATTCTTGATCCACAATTAGTTCTATATCCACTAGAGTCATTCAATTTACCAAAAGATTTTATACAATTTTTGAAATTTGCCACGGATTCCAGAAAAATTCCCCACAGTGCGCCGACAGATTTTCTCCTGTTGGTCAGTTAATTCTTATATTTTTGATAACCAGAGAAGCCGGCACACACCAGCTCCCCTAGCGACTGTTTGGCTCCGGACATTGATTTTCATTGAAACTTTTAACAATTAATTTGATTCTCAATTTTAAAAAAATCTAATTATGCGATTGACATAAAATTAAGCATATCGCACCTTAAATACAAAGGAGTCACAACTCAAATTTTCCAAAATTAAGTTTTTTCCATAAATTAATTCACAGTACACATTTCTATCTACTGTAAAAATTTATTTCTCATAACTATCTTCTTTAACAGGGAAAATGCTGTTATATCTGGGGCACAACTTGAGGTAAAATCAATAGTCAAATGAAAAACTTTCAGTCAGCGAGTCATAGCTCAAAACTATATTTTATTTCCACAAATACAATATAAATTTAAAAAAAAGTAAAGCAAAACTGTCTTCAAAATGGGCATTTTTCTTAATGAAACTACATTTTTTTAAATAATACAATCATTTTACATAAACAGTTTTTTGCCTCTCCTGAAAATTTGAAAATTTTGAGTTGTGACTGCAACCGTTATAAAAATATCAAGTGCTAATATAAGCAGTAACATTATAAACCTGAAATTATGTTATATTTATTTCGCGGGCACTTCTAATCCGATGCAATCGACTGGCACAAGAAAATAATGTTGGTTTTTTTTTTATTTTGAGACTTTTCTTTGATGTGGTTCTTCTTTATAATATTTCTTTTCATAACTTATTAAAAACTTTTTTTTAAATAAATTTCTTGATGGATTACTCTTCACTTGAAATTTCTATTTTATTAAAATTTTATTTACAATCTAATATACCTTTTACAATAAATGCCAACAATTACCTGCAATTAAACAAGATAAAGGAAAAATATTAAAACAAGTTGTATAAATAAAATTTATATTATTAATGCTTTATATAAAGTCAGAACATGCCTGATAAATTGATAAACTGAGCCACAATTTAAGAAGTAAGAGTGCTAGATTCGGCTATGCCGAATCTTTGATACCCTCTACCTGAGTCATAAATCCAATATTGAAATCACTGTTGGGTACGGTTTTCATTTCAATACAGTTGGCGATAACACTGTGCCGAGACAATGCCGACTATAGATACCCTATACCATACGTTCAGAAACCCTATCTCTTACGTCCAACTAATTAGACTGACTGACTGATATTTTGTTCTACCGTTTTATCCCAATTTTGACTAAACGTATATTATTTGAAAGGTATTTCTTTTTAGCCGTTTTGCAGACTTACAGATTTCTAAATTTTTTCCTTTATTTTGAGTAAATTGCATTTAAAGTTGCTACTAACACATACATAAAATTATACAATGCTATGATGTGTGTGTTTACTAAATTTGTTAATGTGTTTGTAATAAAAATGAGTTTGTTTTTTGTGTTGATTTGTGAATTGGCTATAATTGATTAGCATACTTTTATGATCTTTAATGAAAAATAAAATTTCCTAAAATTTGCGCTCGAATTTCGAGGGCTGGAATCTGCTCGTTGTTATTAATTTGTTTGGCTTCGAATATGTAAAAGTTCACATCGGATGCTATATTTATATGGGGACTTGGTCAAAAAATGGACCGATCCTGACCATATTTGGTAAGGTAACATATTTTTTGCAAAAACATATACAAACCAAATTTGAGAAAAATCTGTTTTGTATTTTTGTTTCTTGATAGATTTAAGTGAAGATCGAGAATCAGCTTCATATGGGGGGCTATGACTAAGAATTGTCCTATAGGGTTTATTTTAGGAATTCTAATTAATGGATGTAATTAACATTCACAAACCCAATTTTACCGAGATCTATATGATAATTTGGATGTAATGGCAATATAAGTCGATCTCATAAGGGTCATTTGTAGCGGACTAGGTCTGAACATGAACCGATTTTCACCAATTTCAATAGCATTCATCCTATGACCGATAGAAGTTTATATGCTTATTTTGCTATTATATATTTTTTATATATTTATTTTGCGACCTGTAGTTTGATTACAATGTTTATATGGACACGACGGAAGGACGGACGGACACAGCTAAATCGACTCAGAAACTGATATGACTCAGATGTCAATTCGGCTATGCCGAGTCTTTGATACCATTCACCTGTGTTTTGCTTTTCGATTAATATTTGGACTTATTACACTATTTATAACACAGTGAATATATAGCATTTTTAAAAGGTGTCTCCATATTTTAGACCATATCTTGGTACAATGATGCCCGATATACTCCGTTTCAAATACCAATCTGCTCAAAATTACGGCAAGTAATATTGTCCTAAGTTTATAAGGATAAATGGATTATTTTGTGAATGGGCTTGATTTCAACAGGCGGACAGACGGACGGACGGACAACCAAAAGGACGGACAGATGGATATTGCTATATCGGCCCGAGTTATTTAAGAATCAAGAATATAATAGTTTATGGGGTCGCAAATTATTTTTTCCTTTGGAGGGTGTGGAAAACCTTAATTTTTAAATCAAAAAACCATTGATAAGATATCTATGATATTAATAGGCAAGGCGATTTCTTGTGACCGATGTAAAAATTTATTTACAAACCGACTTTGCCGGAACATATCTCATTTGAAAGGTATACATAAACCACATACTGTTTGTGTGTGTTCGTTATAAATATCACAAGCCCTGTGTTAAATTGTGAATTGGCTAAAATTAAGTAGCATATATTTAGGCTTAAAATTATTTATTTCAAACCCATTTATATATTTTCTGTTTGCTCAATAAATATTTATAATGAAATTTAATGAATTTTGTTTAAAAAATGATGAATTGTGAACTGGCAAAAAATTATTGGCATACTTTTAGGCTCTTATAAAATTATTTATTAAATGAAAAAAAAAATTCCTAGAATTTGCACTCGAATTTCGAGGGCTGGGCTCTGCTAGTTATAATAAATACTGGTCAAAAAAGAAAAACGATTTACTTTAAATCTAAAAGGTATTATACTTTAAATCTAAAAGGTATGAATGTTAATTATCGGCCACTGTATTAAAATGGTAACCGTATCCAAGAATGGTTATAATATTGAGAAATAAGTCACAGTTGGAGGGTATCAAAGATTCACAAACATTTAACATTCTCACGTAAATTTGGCTTTCCCATATGTACAACCTATTTTAAAATTTCTTTAAACAATGTCTGAGTGAAGACTATTTCCGGATTTTGATCTCTTGATATTCTCATCATTAGTCATTTAAAATTGAATTCTGAAAATTTCTAAAACTATTTAAATCTCTTACACTTGTTAACTTCTCAGAACATATCTAATAATATGCTCTCAGAAAATTCTAATAAACACTTGTGTTTATAAACCTAACATTGTCCGTGGCAAATAACTGAAACTGCGCCAACATAATCTTTTTTTATAAAGTGACAATTTACGACCTGACCATCATACCACATCTACGAGTATGTCACAGTTCACGACAGTGATTCTTACTACTCAGTAGCAGCATTAGAAGGTCCTTGCTAGAAAATTGTTACCATCATAATATTCTGGGTAATATCATGCCACAGCCACAGCTTTTCTTGTCTATACTTTGGAAATTCTACTTCAATTCTACAACAATATGTACAAACTTGCTGGGAGAGTGCAATTTATTAAACGTTTTATGCATAATGCCATTTAAGTGTCATCATAACAAGTTAACATACGCATCAAACCATAACAAGATATGTACATACTTATATACAGTAGAGTTAATATACAAACACATATAAAAGCATACTTGGCATGTTTTTAGCAACGTTATTGTTGATTAAACAAGTAAAATATTTTCAAACGGAAAACGGAAACATCGACAACAATATCCAGGATGTGTTGGTGAGTGTACTTAATATATAAGTCTGTCTAAGTCTTTATAAGTAAGCGACTATATTTTTGGTGTAGCAAATTTAAGTTGTTGCTGTTTTTTTTTTTTTCATAATCTTTTATAAACACGAGTCTTTGTTGAGGTCAGTTGGTTGGGGAAAATAAATTAATAAAAATATTTTCTAAACTAAAGAATTTGTATTAAATATTTAATTATAAGAAAATGTTTTAATATGATTTTTTCAATTAATATTAAGTAACTTTTAAACACCAATACTTTTGGTTTCAACAACATTTACAAAATTAGTTATAACTTAATTTATTATATCTTAATTATTAAGAAAGATATAACCATTCTTGTAAGTTAAAGCAGTCTAGGATTTGAAAAAAAAAATGTTTTTTCTAAATTCCATAACAACGTCCGTTCGCTACAAATAAACTGATATACTAGAGTCCAAGGAATTTAAAACTGCTTAATAATTTTTCATTTCGTGATCGTGGTTCCTTTTCAAGGATCTTCAAAACTTCAAAGGATTAAATTTTTCAAAAATAACCGAGTGACACCCAATAAGTCTTAACAAAAAACTAATTTTTCTGCGTTGGTTTTTTTTCCTCGATACAGTTCATTTAAGTGACTCTTCAACTTTTTTAAGCCCTCCCCAAAGAAAGATTACGAAAGGTCCTCAAAATAACTTATGTTGCAGAGATCAGCTCCTCATTCCACTCGAATCTTTTTCCGACGAGTCTTTTCTTTAATTCTTGAAACCAGAAGAAGGTCACTGGTTGCCAAGTGTGGAGAAAAATGTGGATGCGGCAACAACTCGAACCTCAGCTCGCATATTTTTGCCATCGAAATTGCACAAGTGTGCAACCGGGAATTATTTCGATGGAAGATCAATTTTGTTTTTGTCTAAAAAGAGAGGTTTGTTTTTGGATTACTTTGCATAGTCGACCCAATAATGATGAACAATTTCTCCATTTATTGTTTACTTCTTTTTTCAAGTAGTCAATGTAGGTAATTCCAGGCATATGCCATATGCTTACCAGCCGTTCTCACTGCCTTTACGTTCTTTGGTCGAATTCACCTGGTAAAATTCATTGCTTTGACCGTTGTTTTATTTCACCAGCAGTTTTATATAGGTAAAGAAATTCGTTAGACAAGCTACTATATAAGGCACATGATTACATCTACTCACAATTGAAAATATTATCTGAGAAATTTTCTATAAAAAAAACATTTTTGGAGAAATTTTCTATAGAAAATATTATCTGGAGAATTTTCTACATAAAAAATAATGTCTGCGAAATTTTCTGTAGAGAATATTTTCTGAGAAATTTTCTGTTAAAAATATTATAAAAGAAATGTTCTGTAGAAAATATCAACACCAATTTCTATAGAAAATATTACCACAGAAATATTGTCTGAGAAATGTTCTATATAAAATATTATCTCAAAAAATATCTATAGAAAATATATTTTATTGAAAATATTATCTGAGAAATTTTCTATAAAAAAAATATTATAGAGATATTATGTATTGAAAAAATATTTTCTGAGAAATTTGTTATAGAAAATATTTTCTGAGAAATTTTACATTGAAACATTATCATATAAATTTTTTTTATAGAAAATATAATATGAGAAATTTTCTAAAGCAAATATTATCTGAAAAATCATCTATAGAAAATATTACTTGAAAAATTTTCTATAAAAAACATTATCTGGTCAGTTTTTTATATCAGAAATATTGTCAGAGAAATTTTCTATAGAAACAATTTTCTGAGAAATTTTCTATAGAATACAATATCTGGGAACTATTCTATAGAAAATATTATCTGGGAAATTTTCTATGTAAAAAATATTGTCTGAGAAATTCTATATAGGAAATATTATCTGGGAAATTTGATATTGCAAACATTATCAAATAAATTATCTATAGAAAAAATAGTCTGAGAAAATTTCTACATAAAAAAAATATCTGAGAAATTTTCTAAAGGCAGAATGTGTAGAATTTTCTGAAGAATTTTCTGTAGATATTGATGTCAAAAGAATTTTCTATAAAAACATTAAAAAAATTTTGAAAGTATCGAAGAAATGTTGTATGGAAAATATTATCAAAGGAATTTCTATAGAAAATATAGTCTGAGAAATTTTCTATAGAAAATATTTATGAGATATTTTATCTAGAAAAAATATTATCAGAGAAATTTTCAATAAAAAATATTTTCTGATATATTTTTTATAGAAAATATTTTCTGAGAAATTTTACATCGAAAACATTATCATATACATTTTTTTATAGAAAATATAATAGGAGAAATTTTCTATACAAAATATTATCTGAAAAATTATCTATACAAAATATTACTTGAAAAATGAAAAAAATATTGTCTGAGAAATTTTTTATAGAAAATATTTTCTGCGAAATTTGATATTGCAAACATTATCAAATAAATTTTTTATGGAAAATATAGTCTGAGAAAATTTCTAATTAAAAAAAATATATGAGAAATTTTCTAAAGGCAATATCTGTGTGTAGAATTTTCTGAAGAATTTTCTGTAGATATTATTGTCAAAGGAATTTTCTATAAAAACATTAAATTTCGAAAATATCGAAGAAATGTTCTATGGAAAATATTATCAAAGGAATTTCTATAGAAAATATTGTCTGAGAAATTTTCTATAGAAAATATTTGTGAGATATTTTATAAAGAAAAAATATTATCAGAGAAATTTTCAATAAAAAATATTTTTTGAGAAATTTTATATTGAAAACATTATCAAATAAATTTTTATAGAAAATATATGAGAAATCTTCTATAGAAAAAATTATCAGGGAATTTTCTATACAAAAGATATTGTCTGAGATTTTCTATATTAGAAAATATTGTCTGGAAAATTTTCTGCATAAAAATATTGTCTGAGAAATTTTCTGTAGAAAATATTTTCAAAGAAATTTTCTATAAAAAAAAAATTATAGAGATATTTTGTATTGAATAAATATTTTCTGAGAAATTTTACATTATCATATAAATTTTTTTTATAGAAAATATAATATAAGAAATTTTCTATAGAAAATATTATCTGAAAAATTATCTATAGAAAATATTACCTGAGAAATTTGCTATATGGGTAATATTTTATATAAAAAATATTGTCAACGAAATTTTTTATAGAAACTATTTTCTGAGAAATTTCCTATATAAATTATTATTTGGGAAATTTTCTATAGAAAATAATATCAGGGAAATTTTCTGTATTAAAAATAATGTCTGAGAAATTTTCTGAAAATATTTTCTGAAAAATTTTATATAGAAAATATTATCTGGGAAAGTTTCTATATGACAAATATTTTCGGAAAAATTTTCTATAGACAATATCTATACGTAGAATTTTCTGAGAAATTTTCGGTACATATTATTGTCAAAGAAAATTTCTAATAAAAACATTAAAAAACATTCATTACGTAGAAATGTTCTATGGAAAA
This sequence comes from Cordilura impudica, assembly GCA_963682025.1. Lineage (NCBI taxonomy): Eukaryota > Metazoa > Arthropoda > Insecta > Diptera > Scathophagidae > Cordilura > Cordilura impudica. Next base: position 210,765,192 of record OY821519.1, on the reverse strand, counting down.
TATTATCAAAGAAATTTCAAAACAATTTCAATGGAAATTATTGTCGGAGAAATTTTCTATATAAAATATTATCAGAGAAATTTTCTATAAAAATATTGTCTAAGTTATTTTCTAATGAATCATTATCAAATAATTTTTGAATGGAAAATATAATCTGAGAAATTTTCTATAGGAAATATTATCTGAGAAATTTTCTATAGAAAACATTATCAGGGTAATAAAAAATACTGTCAACGAAATTTTCTATAGAAACTATTTTCTGAGAAATTTTCTATATAAAATATTATTTGGGAAAGTTTCTATATGACAAATATTTTCTGAAAAATTTTCTATAGACAATATCTATACATAGAATTTTCTGAGAAATTTTCCATAGAAGTTGTCAGGATATTTTCAATATAAAAAATATTGTCTATAGAAAATATCTCAAATTTTCTGAAAAATTTTCTATTGAAAATATTATCTGGGAAAGTTTCTATATAATAAATATTTTCAGAGAAATTTTCTATAGACAATATCTATACATAGAATTTTCTGAGAAATTTTCTGGACATATTGTCGAAGAAAATTTCTATTAACAACATTAAAAAAATTTCATTTCGTAGAAATGTTCTATGGAAAATATTATCAAAGAATTTACAAAACAATTTCAATGGCAAATATTGTCTGAGAAATTTTCTATATAAAATATTATCAGAGAAATTTTCTATAAAAATATTGTCTGAGTTATTTTCTATAGAAAATATAATCTGAGAATATTTCTATAGAGAACATTATCTGAGAAATTTTCTGCAGAAAGTATTATATGAGTAATTTTCTATAGAAAATAGTATCATGAAATTTTCGGTATAAAAAATATTGTCCGAGTAATTTTCTATAGAAAATATTATATAAGATATGTTGTATAGAAATAATATTTTCAAAGAAATTTTCTATAGAGAATATTATCTGGGAGATTTTCTATATAAAAAACATTGTCCGAGAAATTGTATATAGAAAATATTATCTGCATATTTTCATTATAAAAAATATTTTCTGAGAAATTTTCTATAGATATTTTCTGCAGATATTATTTGCAAAGAAATTCAGAAATTCTGCAGAAAATATCGAAGAAATGTTCTATGGAAAATATTATCAAAGAAATATCAAAAAAATTTCTATAGAAAATATTTTATGAGAAATTTCTACAGAAAGTATTATATTAGATAATTTCTATAGAAAAAATATTGTCAGACAAATTTTGGATTGAAAACATTTTCTGAGAACCTTTCTACTGAAGACATTATCAATAAAATTTCTATAGAAAATATAATCTCAAAAATATTCTATAGAAAATTTTATCTAAGAAATTTTCCATAGAAATTAACAGGAAATTTTCAATCTTTTCTATAGAAATTATTCTTTGAGAAATTTTCTATAGATAATATTATCTGAAAAATTTTCTATATAAAAAATTTTTTCGTATTTTAGAAAATTTGTCTACTTAAAAATATTTTCCGAGAAATTTCTTGTAGGAAATATTTTCTAGATAATATTTGTACTGCATACAGAAAAATTTATCTGAGCAATTTTTTTATAGAAAACATCGCAGAAAATATTTTTTGAGAAATTTTCAATAGAAAATATTTTCTGAGAAATTTTACATTGAAAACCCTTTAATATAAATTTTTTTATAGAAAATATAACATGAGAAATTTTCTATAGAAAATATTATCTAAAAAATTATATATAGAAAATATTACTTGAAAAATTTTCAATAGAAAACATTATCTGGGTAATTTTTTATATAAAAAATATTGTCAGAAAAATTTTCTATAGAAACTATTTTCTCAGAAATTTTCTATAGAATATATTTTCTGGAAAATATTCTATAGAAAATATTATCTGGGGAATTTGCTATGTAAAAAATATTGTCTGAGTAATTTTCTATAGAAAATATTATCAGGAAATTTTCCGTATAAAAAATAGTGTCTGAGATATTTTCTATAGAAAATATTGTCTGAGAAATTTTCTGTAGAAAATATTATATAAGGTATTTTTTATAGAAATAATATTTTCAAAGAAATTTTCTATAGAAAATAATTTCTTGGAAATTTTCTATATAAAAAATATTGTCTGAGAAATTTTTTATAGAAAATATTATCTTTGATACGAGTATTTTCATTATAAAAAATATTTTCTGACAAATTTTCTATAGATATTTTCTGTAGATATTATTTGCAAAGAAATTTTCTATTCAAAACATTAAAAAAAGTTTACAGAAAGTATCGAAGAATCGATGGAAAATATTGTCAAAGAAATATCAAAGATATTTCTAAAGAAAATATTTTATGAGAAATTGTCTATAGAAAATATTATATCAGATATTTTCTATAGAAAAATTATTGTCTGAGATATTTTCTGAGAACCTTTCTAATGAAAACATTTTCATTAAATTTTCTATAGAAAATATAATCTGAAAAATTTTCTATAGAAAATATGATCTAAGAAATTTTCCATAGAAATTAACAGGAAATTGTCAATATAAAAATATTGTCTGAAATTTGAGATATTCTCTATAGAAATTATTCTCTGAGAAATTTTCCATAGATATTATCTGAAAAATTTTTTCGGAAAAATTTTCTATAGAAAATATTTTCTAGAAAATTTTTCTACTTAAATATTCTTGTAGGAAATATTTTCTAGATAATATTTGTACTGCATACAGAAAAATTTATCTGAGCATTTTTTTATAGAAAACATCGCAGAAAATGCTTGTTGAGAAATTTTCTATATAAAATATTTTCTGAGAAATTTTCTGTAGAATATGTTTTCTGGGAAATATTCTATAGAAAATATTATATGGGAAATTTTCTATGTAAAAAATATTGTCTGAGAAATTTTCTATAGAAAATATTATCAAAGGAATTTCTATAGAAACTATTTATGAAACATTTTATATAGAAAAAATGTTATCAGAAATATTTTCAATAAAAAATATTTTCTGAGAAATTTTATATTGAAAACATTATCAAATAAATTTTTATAGAAAATATATGAGAAATCTTTTATAGAAAATATTATCATGGAATTTCCTATACCAAAGATATTGTCTGAGATTTTCTATATTAGAAAATATTGTCTGGAAAATTTTCTACATAAAAAATATTGTCTGAGAAATTGTCTGCAGAAAATATTTTTTGAGAAATTGTCTATAGAAAATATTATCTGGGAAATTTTTCACGTAAAGGAGACATTTTCTATAGAAAATATTTTCTGGGAAATTTGATCTTGCAAACATTATCAAATATATTTTCTATAGATCATATAGAAAATTTCTACATAAAAAATAATTTCTGAGAAATTTTATATACAAAATATTTTCTGAGATATTTTCTATTGAAACTATTTTCTGAGAGATTTTCTATAGAAACTATTCTCTGAGAAATTTTCTAACTAAAATTTAATTTGGGAAATTTTCTATATAAAGTATTATAAGGGAAATTTTCTATTTAAAAATATTCTCTGATATATTTTCTATTGAAAATATTGTATGCGATATATTCTATAGAATATATAATCTGAGAAATTTTCTATAGGAAATATTAACTGAGAAATTTTCTATAGAAAACATTATCTGGGTAATATTTTATATAAAAAATATTTTCAACAAAATTTTCTATAAAAAAATTTTTTTGAGAAATAATATCATGGAAATTTTCTATATAAAAAATAATGTCAACGAAATTTTCTATAGAAAATATTTTCTGAGAAATTTTCTGTATAAAATATTATCTGGGAAAGTTTCTATATAACAAATATTTTCTGAAAAATTTTCTATAGGCAATATCTGTACGTATAATTTTCTGAGAAATTTTCTGTACATATTTTATTGTCAAAGAAAATTTCTATTAAAAACATTAAAAAAATTTCATTTCGTAGAAATGTTCTATGGAAAATATATCAAAGAAATTTCAAAACAATTTCAATGGCAAATATTGTCAGAGAAATTTTCTATAAAAAAAATATTATCAGAGAAATTTTCTATATAAATATTGTCAGAGTTATTTTCTAATGAAAACATTATCAATTAAATTTTCTATAGAAAATATAAGCTGAGAAATTTTCTATACAAAATATTATCTGAGAAATTTTCTGTAGAAGGTTTTATATCAGCATTTTTTTATAGAAAATATTATCAGGAAATTTTCCGTATAAAAAATATTGTCTATAGAAAATATTGTCTGAGAAATTTTCTATTGAAAATATTATATTAGATATTTTGTATAGAAATAATATTTTCAACGAAATTTTCTATAAAAAATATTTTCAACGAAATTTTCTATAAAAAATATTATCTAGGAAATTTTCTATATAAAAAATATAGTCTAAGAAATTTTGTTTAGAAAACATTAGCTGTGGTATTTTCATTATAAAAAATATTTTCTGAGAAAGTTTTATAGATATTTCCTGCAAATATTATTTGCAAAGAAATTTTCTATGAACACATTAAAAAAAAGTTTACAGAAAATATCGAAGAAATGTTCTATCAAAGAAATATCACAGAAATTTCTATAGAAAATATTTTATGAGAAATTTGCTATAGAAAATATTTCATATAATTGTCAGACAAATTTTCAATAGAAAATATTTTCTAAAAACCTTTCTACTGAAAACCTTATCAATAAATTTTCTATAGAGAATATGATCTGAAAAATTTTCTATAGAAACTAATATCTGAGAAATTTTCCATACAAATTAATAGGAAATTTTCAATATAAAAAATATTGTCTGAGATATTTTCTATAGAAAATTTGACACATTTTTCTATAGAAACTATTGTCTGAGAAATTTTCTGTAGATAATATTATCTGAAAAATTTTCTATATAAAAAAATTTTTCGGAAAAATTTTCTATAGAATATTATCTGAATAATATTATCTGAAAAATTTTCTATATAAAAAAATTTTTTCGGAAAAATTTTCTATAGAAAATATTATCTAGAAAATTTTTCTACATAAATGAAGGAAATATTTTCTAGATAATATTTGTACTGCATGTAGAAAAATTTATCTGAGCAATTTTTTATAGAAAACATCGCAGAAAATATTTTCTGAGACATTTTCTATATAAAATAATTTCTGAGACATTTTCTATATAAAATATTTTCTGAGAAATTTTCTATAGAAAATATTTTCTGAGAAATTTTCTATAGGAAATATTTTCTGAGAAATTTTCTGCAGAAATTTTCATAGAAAATATTTGCTGAGAAATTTTCATAGAAAATATTTTGTGAGAAATTTTCTGCAGAAATTTTCATAGAAAATATTTTCTGAGCAGTTTCCTATAGAAAACATTCTCTGAAATATTTTATAGCAAAATATTATCAGAGTAGAGAAAAAATTTAAATTCAAAAAAACCTTTAAAAAATGTTATTAAAAATTAGTTAGTTAAGAATACTTTTTAATGAAATTGAAATTCCTTAATACTTCAATTTTTTTAGCATATTTTTTTTTTTTTAATCACTACACATATAAATACCCAAAAATAAAACTCACAAAAACTTTTTTTGGACTTTGAACTATCATCATCAAAATCATTTTTTTGTTTATTGTGATCAATTTCGAGTAAATACAATACTGTGTATATTTGTTGGTATATTTTCTTTTGTGTAGTTCAATATTGAAGCTCTATCGATGATGATTTGTTTTTTAAAGCTGGCACAAAAAATATTTCTTTAGCTATACAAAAACAAATTTTTTCATATATAGTCCATATTAAGTTTGTCATTTAAATTGTCATAAATTTGTTTTTTGTTGAAAGTAATTTAAGAATTGAGGAACTGTACAAATAAAAAACAACTAATATGATAGAAAAATGGGCAACCGAAATCGAACTTTAAATAAGAGTATATTTTTTTATGGTGTGTTTAGTGAGTGGGAAGGTGTTATTCTGCATGGAAAATTATAAATTATGATTTTATTTTTATCATGAAATCTTTTTTCTCGAACGTCTTTAATGTACGCTTGTTTTTGCTATTATTCTTATTAATATTAAATTAACATTACATTTCGTAAGCCGAGACGAAAATCATTAAATTAATTCTATTTAAATTATATTTTTATTTATGTAAAGATAAGATGAGATAAAATTTTAAGTAAAAGTGAAATATGAAAACAAAATATATTTTTTGTTAAACACATTAAACAATCTTGAAGTGCAATAAACTGAGATTAGGGTAAATTTAATAATGTGTTTATTAAATTTGTAGCAATTTTATGTTATTTTAAATCTTTTTCATTTCAAGGGTTAGTAAATACTGAAAAAGTGAATATGTATAAACATTTTATAAGTGAACAGGAATACAAGTGATTTTGTTTTACATTTAAGAGGAAAACAATTTTGTGGTAAATTCAATTTATAAGTTTTTTTTTTAAATTAATTGGTGTTAGCCAAGAGTTAAATATTTTGAACTCTAGTTGCATAATGCATAAATTTAAGAAATTGTCATAATATTTCAAGATAGAAAATGTGTCCCAGTATTTGAGAATTTTTTTTTAAGAAGCAAATTTACCAAATCTTAGAATTTGTCTTATTAAAAAAATTTGTGTACCTTATTATGCAAATATAATTTTTCAAGAAAAGGTACTTATAAGGAAATTTATAAAAAAAATTACTAGTGTAAGAAAAGGTACATTTAAAAAAATTTTTCTAAAAATTCTTTATAAAAATTGCTTTTTTAAGAAAATATGCATTTAAAGAAAAGGTAATTTTTTAAGAAATTTATAGTTTTTAAGGAAAGGTACTTTTATAAGGATAGATACTTTTAAGGATATATACTTTTTCTTAGGAAAAGGACTTTATAAAAAAATTTATTATTTTTAGGAAAATGTACCTTTAAAACATGCTTTCTAAAATTTACTTTTTTAAGCAAATATACTTTTTAAAAAATTATAGTTTTTAAGAAAAGGTACTTTTATAAAAAAAATACTTTATTAAGAAAGATAATTTTTTAGTAAAAGGTACCTCTTAAACAAATGTACTTTTTAAAAAAAACGTACTTAAAAATAGTTACTTTTTTCAGAAAATATGTTTTTTTCAGAAAATACACTTTATATAGCCTCCACACAATTGTGCATAGCGTCTATATAAGTTTGTCATTGCGTTTGTAATGCATCGAAAAATGAATTTGTGACCCCATAAAGTATAAATATTCTTCATCCTTATAACAACTCGAGTCGATATAGCGATGTCCGTCTGTCCGTCCGTCCGTCCGTCTGTATGCTGAACTCACGCTCATTCACAAAATTTACCATTTACCTGGAAAAAATTAGAAAAATATTGTTTGTCATTATTTCGAGCATGTTTGTATTTAAAATGGGATAAATCGGGCATTATTGGCCTTAAATATGGAGACTGTTCAAAAAATTCAGTCTACCAAATTGTTTACTTTTTCTAATAATTTACTTAAATTTTGTATAAGTTGGGCAATAAGTCCAGGTCCCAAATCACCGCATTCGTTATCGAAATTTTTCGATCGAAATCATTTTTTTTTTTTTTGTTTCCCAAAATAAAATGTTAAGAATAATTTTTCTTTCTCACAGTTGATGAATTATGGCCCCTGGTAAACCAACATATGGAATTTCGTTTGATTTTACTCGATATCGATTGTGGTGATTTGGCCCCAGATAATAATGTAAACGCAAAACCCAGGAAGAGGCATAGCAAATTTTACACTTTTATGTGTTTTGAACAAACTATACTTTACTAAGAATAGCAACTTCATAAAGAAAACTTAGATTTTAAAAAAAGGTACCTTTTATTAGAAACAGTACTTTTTATTGGACAAGGTACTTTATAAGACAAGTACTTTTAGAAGAAAAAATACTTTTTTAAGAAAAGTATATTTTTATGAAAAGCTACTTTTTTATGAAAAAGTACTGTTTTAAGAAGAGACACTTTTCTTTTAAAAGAAATTTTTTTAAGAAAATGTTTTTTAAACAAACAAAACTTAAACTTTTTAAGAAAATATACTTTTTTGAGAAAAGGTACCATTTGTTAGGCAATGGTACTTTTTTAAGAAAAGCTGCTTTTTTAAGAATAGGCAATTTTTAACGAATTAGTACTTTTTCTTAACAAAGTGTACTTTTAACGAATCTGTACTTTTTGAAAAATAGGTACTTTAAAATAAAGCATTTTTTAGGAACAATAACTTTTTTAATAAAACGAACTATTTGAATAAAGCTTATTTGTTTAGGAAAGAAAATTTTCTAAGAAAAATTACTTTTTAAAGAATTGATACTTTTTTAAGGAAAGGTACTTTTTTACGAAAAGGTACTTTTTTACGAAAAGGTACTTTGTTACGAAAGGGTATTAATTTCAGAAAATTTATTTTTTTTAAGATATGCCACTTTTAAGAAAAGGCACTTTTTTAAGAAAAGGTACTATTTGAAGAAAAGGTAATATTTGAAAAAACGTTGATTTTTTTTGGCAAAAGTACTTTTTTAAGAAAATTTACTTTTTACGACAAATTATTTTTTTACGAACAGGTACGTTTTTAAAAAAGGTACCTTTTAAGAAACGGTATTTTAAAAGGATATGGTCATTTTGGAAGAAAAAGTACTTCTGTAAGAAAATGTAAATTTTTAAGAAAGGTACTTTTTTAAGAAATAAAAGGTTCTCTTTGAAGAAAATTTATTTCTTTAGGAAATGTAGTTTTTTAAGAAAATGTCCTTTTTTAACAATAGGTTCTTTTTAAGAAAAGATACCTTTTGAAAAAAATATACTATTTGAAGAAAGGTTAATTTTTTAGGAAAAGATACTTTTTTAAAGGAAATGGTCATTTTGGAAGAAAAATTACTTCTGTAAGAAAATGTAAATTTTTAGGAAAGGTACTTTTTTAAGAAACGGTATCTTTTAAGGAAAATGTACTTTTTGAATACAGGGTTCTCTTTGAAGAAAAGCTATTTTTTAGAACATGTAGTTTTTTAAGAAAATGTACTTTTTTATAATATGTACTTTTTAAGAAAATGTACTTTTTAAGAAAAGGTATTTTTTAAGAAAAGGTACTTTTTAAGAAAATGTACTTTTTAAAAAATATACTATTTGAAGAAACGTTAATTTTTTAGGAAAAGGTACTTTTTTAAGGAATGGCATTTTAAAAGGAAATGGTCATTTTGGAAGAAAAAGTACTTCTGCAAGAAAATGTAAATTTTTAGGAAAGGTACTTTTTTAAGAAACGGTATCTTTTAAGGGAAATGTACTTTTTGAATAAAGGGTTCTCTTTGAAGAAAAGCTATTTTTTTAGAAAAGATAGTTTTTTAAGAAAATGTACTTTTTTAATAATAGGTATTTTATAAGAAAAGGTACTTTCTTAAAAAATATACTATTTGAAGAACCCGCACTTTTTACGAAAAGATACTGTTTTACGTAAAGGTATATTTTTTAGGAAAGTGCACTACTTGAAAAAAATATAGTTTTTAAGAAAATTTAGTTTTCTAGGAAAAGATACTTTTTAAGAAATGGCACTTTTTTAGCAAAGGGACTTTGTTAGAAAAAGGTACTTTTTCAAGAAAAGGAACTATTTGACGAAAAGATACTTTTTTAGGAAAAGAATGTACTGTAGGTACGTTTTAAGAAAAAGTAATATTTTATAAAAAAAAAAAAAAAAACATTTTTAAGAAAAGGTTCTATGTGAAGAAAATGTAATTTTTTACGAAAAGGTATTTAAAAAAATAAGGTACTGTTTTAAGAAAAAACTTTTTTAAGAAAAATAACTTTCTTAGGAAATGGTATTATTCGAAAGAAAGGTACTTTTTAAGAAATGGTACTGTTTTAAGAAAAAATGTTTTTTGAGATGTTATTTTTTAATAAAAATTTTGTTTATAAAGAAATTGAACTTTTTTAAGAAAAAGTATTTTTTTTAAGTAAAAAAGTTTTTTTTGAAGAAAAGGTGCTTTCTTAAGAAATGGTACTTTCTCATGAAAATGTACTTTTTTAAGAAAAGGTGCTTTTATAAAAAAAGGTACTCTTTAAGCAAACGTACATTTAGTACTTTTTTAGAAAAGCTACTTTTTTAAAGAAAGGTACTTTTTAAGAAAAGGTTCTACTTTAAGAAAAGGTAAATTTTTAACAAAAGGTAGTTTTTTAATAATGGGTACTTTTTAAAAAAATATATTTTTTTGAGAAAATATACTATTTGAAGAAACTGTATTGTCCTATGAAAAGGTACTGTTTTGTGTAAAGGTACTTTTTAAGAAAGGTACTACCTGAAGAAATTTGCTTTTTAAGAAAGTGCACATTTTTAAGAAAAAGTACTTTGTTAGGAAAAGGTAATTTTTTAAGGAAAGATGCTTTTTTAATAAAAGGTACTTTTTAAGAAAATGTATTTTTTTAAGAAAAGGTACTTTTTTAAGAAAATATACTTTTGAGATAAAGGGAAATTTTTAGGAAAATGTAGTTTTTAGGAAAGGGCTACTTGAGAGGAAAAGGAACTTTTTTAAGGAAATTTACCTTTTTAGGAAAAGGTACCTTTTTAACCAAATTTTTTTTTCTTAAGAAAATGTACTTTTTTAAGAAAATATACTTTTAATGAAAATGTAAATTTTCAGGAAAATTTAATTTTTTAGAAAAGGACATTTGTGAGGAAAAGGAAATTTTTTAAGAAAATATACTTTTTTTTAGGAAAAAAGACTTTTTTAAGAAAACTATTTAATTATGAAATTAAATCTATAATATTAATAGGCTAGGCGATTTCTTGTGACTGATGTTTTATTCTACCGTTTTATCCCTATTTTGACCAAACGTATATTGTTTGAAAGTTATTTCTTTTTAGCCGTTTTGCAGATTTACAGATTTTTAAATTGTTTCCTTTCAGTTGTTTATTACTACTCATTGTGATCAGACGTATTAAGCTATTGATTATTTTTTCGCGAGTATATAAAAACAAAACAACAATACTACCGTTAGGCAATTTATACTTGCTAACGATAAACAAAAAAAAAAAACAAAAAAAAAACAAAAAAAAAAAAACAACAAGATAAAACGTACACCTGCGAACAATGTTAGAGCCCAAACAGGGCATAACTTAGACGCAATGAAAAATAAGAGAAAAAAATTGGATAGCTCCACAAATGGAGCTGCAAGCCAGAACTACTTTCATCCTCTTCAAACATTGGATGACGAAAATCAGGATGAGTTTCTTGTGGAACAAAATCCCAAACTTCACATTCCACCTACATATAACTGTTACCAAATGTTCTATTGAAAAAATCCACGATCTTTGTAAATCACTAAAAATAAGTGATTATGCAATAAGAAAAATCTCTATCGGATTAAAACTGTTTTGCAACAACAAAACTGATTTTGATACTATTTGCAATAATCTTGTGGCAAAAAACTATGAGCATTTTACATATGGCACAAAAAGTGACAAGCCATACAAAGCTATCTTATTGGAACTTGATAAGGAAGATCCAGTCAAAATTAAGAATAGTCTTATTAGTAAAGGGCTACAATGCCTAGACGTTAAGTTAGTAACTAAAGTTAGAAATACCAACAATGAACAAATAATCTATGTTGTGTATTTTCAAAGGAAAACAATCACTGTCAAAGAATTGAGAAAAAACTTTTCGGTTTTCGATTTTGTTAAAGTTAAGTGGGAATTTCAACCACCGACAAAAATAACGCAGTGTTACAACTGCCAAATGTTTGGCCGTGGATCCAGTCGCTGCAAAGTGAAAACTTTCTGTGTCAACTGCGCTGGAAACCACAAGTCTACTGAGTGTACTGAAACAGTCGAAAAATGTGCAAACTGCATGGGGAAGCACAAAGCGATGTCTCCCGATTGTCCGAACAGAGCCAGCTATTTGCAAATTAGGCAACGTACTCTTCCAAGAAATCATAATCATCGTAAAAATAACGCGCAAAAAAACAACTTTCAAAGCAACAATGCTCAATATAATGTAAGTTTCCCTAATACTTTAAATCAAAATACACAGCCTGGTGTTAGCAATTGGAATACTCAACAACAAACCAATAATATTGATAATAACCTGTTTTCAATACAGGAGATAAAAACTCTCACTATGGAGTTAATTTCAAATTTAAAAAAATGTAAATCTCGTGCAGATCAATTTGAGGTAATAACTAACCTCGCTTGTAAATTTCTATACTAATGGATAATATCAATATCGTATCATGGAACGCCAGAGGCATACACCATAAAAAGGACGAACTTTTCAATTTTTAAATAATTAATAACATTCATGTTTGCCTATTGTCAGAGACATGGCTCAATCAAAATTCGACATCAAGAATTTTACTGCTACAGATGTGATAGAGATGGTAGGAAAGTAGGAGCGGTCGCTATTCTCATCAGAAAGAATTTATCTCACACACTGTTACCTATTTTAAACACAACAATAATAGAAAACATTGGAATAAAAATAACGTTAAACAATAATGACAATATTTATATTTATTCTTGCTATTTTGCCGGAGGTAATCCTGGTCAAGATAACCGTAAGAAACAAAATTTCGTCATAATTTATGGGGTTGCCAGAGGGCAAACTGTTGGGGTAACCTGCTGCATGAACAACTAGAAACACATACATACCTTCAAATCCGAGCAGGCAATCTTCAACATTAGATTTGTTCTTAACAAACATTACCTAGAATATGTCACCAATTCAATTTATTAATGACCTTTCCTCTGATCTGCTAATTTTAACGTAATTCACAATTTATCTTATAATTTCAATAAAGCAAATTGGACACTGTTTCAACATTGTATAAATAGAAGTATTGATGTAGTAGAGTTAGACACAATAACAGAAACTAACCAAATTGATACATTAGTTGAAACATTCAATGAATGTATAAATACCGCTATTAATCAAAGTGTACCTAAAATAGAGTATACAACGACAATAAAATCTTTTCCCACGAGAATTACTCACATAATCCAAATGAGAAATTTTTTTAGACGAAATTGGGTACGTTACAGAGACAATGCTGACCAAATACAGCTTAAACTTCTTAATAAATCTATTAAAGTAGAAATACAAAATTTTAGAAATAAATCATGGAATACAATGTTATCGACTTTGGATAAAGGCTCTTCTCCTTTTTGGAATGTGTCAAAAATTTTAAAGAAGAGGTCGAAAAACATACCAATGTTAAAAGATAACACTTCGGTATACACCACAAAACAACAAAAATGCGAAATATTGGCTCAACAATTTATCTTGAATCATACTTTTTCCATAAACCTCGGTGATCCTGCTACTGCTACGGCTGTAGAGAATGAAATAGCCCATCTCAATGTAATAAATCCTAATCAGAGGGATATCCTGCTAGTATCTTTAGATAATATACACAACCATATAAAAAGACTTAAAGCTAAAAAATCTCCAGGTATTGATGGCATAAATAATAAATGTATTAAAGCTTTACCTAAAAAAGGTATAAAATTCATTACATTACTGGTAAATGCATGTCTTCGGCTTTGCTACTTTCCCCAAATATGGAAGGAGTCCAAAATAGTTGCAATATTAAAGCCGAGTAAGCCAGCCGACAGTCCTATGTCATACAGACCGATAAGCTTACTTTCATCTGTAAGCAAAATCCTAGAAAAGGTTATAAAAGACAAACTAACCGAATTTATTAACGTTAATAATATTCTACCATCATATCAATTCGGATTCAGAAAAGAACATAACAGGGTTCAACCTCTATTAAGAATCAGAAACATGGTCCATTCAAATTTTGAACATGGAAAATCAACGGGAATGGTACTACTCGATATTAAGGCTGCTTTTGATTCAGTGTGGCATAACGGACTATTCTTTAAGATGTCAAACTTCAACTTTCCAATAGAAATAATTAAAATTATCTAAAGTTTTCTTAAAAACAGATCATTCTATGTTTACATAAGCTCCACCCACTCTCAGCAAAAAAGCATACCAGCAGGATGCCCACAGGGCTCTTGCTTATAGCCAATTTTATATAATATTTATACAGCGGATTTTCCAGCATTAAATTATTGCAAAACTTCAATCTTCGCTGATGATACAGCTTTACTGTGCTCTGATGTACTTGCCACTGACGTCATCTCAAAATTGGAAGTTGCATTAAAAGAAACTTATGATTTTTTCACGAAATGGAAAATAATGGTCAATAGTCAAAAGACACAAGCAATATACTTTACGAAAAGGCGAAAATCATGTTATTTAGCACAAAATTCAATAAATTTCAACAACAACACAATAATTTGGGAAAGTAGTGCAAAATATTTAGGAGTCATATTGACCGGAAACTTAAATTTAAAAACCACATCCCATATATCATTAACAAAATCAATAAGCTTACAAGAATATTATACTCTCTTATAAATCGAAATTCCAAACTGAGCATTGAGAATAAAAAGTTAATATTAAAATCAGTTTTTCATGCAATTATGGTCTACGCTGCTCCAGTATGGTCATCATCTGCTCAGTGTCACATCAAAAAATTGCAAATAGCTCAAAACAAGTTATTGAAAATGATTTACAATTTACCATGGCACTACTCAACAAATCGACTCCATGCGCTCGCAAATATCGATCTAGTTCGAGATAAAATTGAAAGATTGACTTCAAGTTTTAACACCCGATGTCTCACATCAGAATATGCACATATTAATGAGTTGATCTCAGCGTAATTTTAAGCCTTCTATCTTATAGCTTTTATTTTTATCTTTACTAACAAAAATCAGAAAGGTTTTTTTGTTTTGCTAATTTTCCTTCATACCAAGTGATATTATAAATAGCTTGTGTCCATATTAAAAATAGCTTATGTATAGTTAGAACAAAGCAGAAAAGGATTTAATATTCCTAAACTCTTGAGATAAATTATGTTTAAGATGATATATGTATGTTATATTAAATAGTAAATAAAGAATTGAATTGAAAAATTGTTTCCTTTATTTTGAGTAAATTGTATTTAAAGTTGCTACTAACACATACATAAAATTATACAATGCTATGTGTGTGCTTATTAAATTTGTTAATGTGTTTGTAATAAAAATGAGTTTGTTTTTTTGTGTTGATTTGTGAATTGGTTAGCACACTTTTAAGGTCATTATTTAATGAAAAAATAAAATTTCCTAGAATTTGCGCTCAATAGTCGAGGGCTGGAATCTCCTAGTATTAATTATTCAGCATTGTTTATAATTAACCGATGATTGCTGCATCAATATGGATTCTAACAACATATTTTGAACAGATTTTATCTTTTGCAATATTTGCTTATTAGTAGTTAATTTAAATCTGTGATTTTAATTTCAGATCTTATAATCAATTTATATAACTGAATTAATTTAGATTACACAAACAAAAATATTTTCATAAATTTATAAAAATTTTTGTAAAATGTTGGAGTAAGAAATACTATGCCTTTGATAGTTATTTAGAATTTATTTAAAATTTCCGATTTAAAGTTTCTTATGTTTTAGTTTTCATTTTTTTTTTATTTTTTTTTTTTTTTTATAAAACATTTGCATTTCTTTATTAAAAAAATAAGTACCACAGAGATTGCTCTTGTGTTATAACACTTTGCATATTTATCTAAAGTAGTGGAAATTTTTTTGACACACAAAAAGTTTCTGATTAGTTAAAAGTTTTTTTTTTGTAGAGATTACTTTACAGAGAAAATCAAAACACACACGATAAATTGAAATATAAAAAAAGGTTTATAATAATACAGTAATAAAAGTTTATAAATTAAAAACAGGAACTAAGTGGATTTGAAATTAAACGACTTCATAGAAATGAATAGTATTTTCGCAATCTTAAATACAAATAAACAAAATACAGTTTGTAAATACCGTTGGAGTTATAAACACTTTATGAGAAATTAAAGTAGCAAGAAATTAAATATATGAATTTAATCGAATAATAATAATATAATTATTATTAACAATATGTTATATTACTATTAATAATAATGATATATATTATTAATAAATGATATTATTATAATTAGCAGATTCCAGCCCTAGAAGTCCGAGCGCAAATTCTAGGAAATTTTATTTTTTAATAAATAAACACTCTAAAAGTATGCTAATCAATTATAGCCAATTCACAAATCAACAAAAAAACAAACTCATTTTTATTACAAACACATTAACAAATTTAATACACAGACATAGCATTGTATAATTTTATGTTTGTGTTAGTAGCAACTTTAAATGCAATTCACTCAAAATAAAGGCAAAAATTTAAAAATCTGTAAATCTGCAAATCGGCTAAAAAGAAATACCTTTCAAATAATATACGTTTGGTCAAAATCGGAATAAAACGGTAGAATAAAGCATCAGTCACAAGATATCGCCTAGCCTATTAATATTATAGACACTAATTAATTAATTATTATTCATATTATTAGTATTATATTTTTTTATTCTTGAATTATATTACATTGACAAATTTTACAACTAATTAAAACAACAACACTCCTGTATTGGAAATTTTAACACTCGTGTACATACGTATATAACCAATATTAATAAATTACATACAGATATATATTTGTATATTTGTGTCATTGAGCATAAATAAATAGGCATTGGAAATTTCTGGTAAAATATCTATTGATGTTTAAATAACTTTACACCCATAAAATTGTATTTACATATCAAAATGTGAAAAGACATGGTTACATGTTATTGTTACTTATATGGATGCGTGTTTGTATGTATGTATTTAAATACGAGTACATACTTACATTTCGTAATTGTATGGTAAATGTTGACACGGTATTTTGTTGTTCTTCTGACATTTATAATGATAATCATTGTCATACACATTTAACATCATCACCTTTTTGATGACAATATATATTTTTAGATGCGTATGTTTCAGTGTCGGAATACGTTTGGGAACATGTGAAAATTTTTCAAAGGTACTTCAGAAAACAAATAAGTTTTTTTTTTTTTATTGTAAACATCTTTCAAAAAATAAATTGACGGCGACATTGTGTAATTTTAAATGGAAAAAGATCATATTGAATTAAAGAATTTGCTGTAATTCATATTTATTTGAAATAAGATTTATTGCATTCAAGTGACACGTGTTGTGAAGACAAAAAAATGCTTTAGGAATAAACTTTAAATTTTCTGCAAGAAAATAGAAAAATATCTCAGAATCCTAGAACAGATTAATTTTTATTGTCATAATTTCTAAAAAAATTTAAAGCAAAAATATTAAATTAAGAAACAAATTATAAAATTTACTATAGGAAATATAATCTGAGATTGTTGGAAATTTTCTACAGAAAAATATTTGGAGAAATTTGGCGTGGAACATATAAATTGAAATTTTGAAAAATTTTCCGTAAAAAAATTATGTGAGACTGCGAAAAATTTAAAAAAGAAATAAAATAAAAATAAAAAATTTCCTGAGATTTTTAATAACTTCCTCTTTGGAGAAAAATCATATTCTATAGAAAAATTTTTTTGAGATTTTTGAGAAAAAATGTTGTGACATTCCAAGTCTCTGAGTTTCCGTGAAATTTTCTATGGAATTTAATACTGACATTCTAATCTATTTTTCATATAATAAAAATTCTGAGAAATTTTCAAAAGAAGTAATGTTTTTTTTCATCGAAAAAATATTGAGATTGACTGAAAAATATTCAGAAAAACTTAAAAAAAAACAATATTTAGCAATTTAGAGAATACCTCTTTAAAGAAACTTTTCTGAGAAAAATTCTTGCAACACCAGTAAGAGTGTTAAATTCGGCCATGCCAAATCATTAACTTAAATTTTCAGTTCTTATACCATTTAAAATATATAGTTAATTGTTTTTCTTTTGTGACGCGTATTTATTGTAATTTCTTACTGTTTTATTTATAAAGACAATGATGTTTTTTTTTTCGTCCAAAGAATTAACTTTTATTAAAAAAATTAAATTGTTTTTCTGCTATTATAGCAGGCTTTCTATTGGTGGTTCTTTCCTAAACGAAAAAAGAAATCAGCTAAACGTAACTATAATTATTTTTTTTTTATTAGCAGTATCTTCATTTTAATGCTATAATTTCAATACATTTGCTCATAGCGCTGGCGGCGGCATAAAGTCGTCTTTAAGTCGAACGACTTTGACTTCTTGAAACGTGCAGCGTAAGCAAATGCTAGAAACACAATTTAGAAAACAACGATAACCAGAAAAAATCAAATATTTTCAAGACTTTTTTAATTTTTCACTGATATCTCGGGCTATATTTAAATGATTTTGATGGTTTTATACAGCAAGAGGTTGCCAGCTGGCTTATTGGCGGAGAGACTTACATCGCCATATCAACACCCTTGTTACCAGGATCACGAATAAAAATATTTTATAGGGTACAGATTTTTCTTTTTAATTATTACAAACGCACACTGGTGTGGAGGGTATAAAAAACTTTTATAAAAAAATATAATATATGAAACCAGTATAGAAAAACTTTCTAAGATTTAGATTTTTCTGTTAAAAAATCTATAGAATTTCTATGATTTTTTGAAATTTTCTAAGGAATATATTATTTGAAATACTGCGAATTTTTATCTAAAAACAATAGTCTAAGTAATTTTCTGAAATTTTGTGATTATTTCGGGATTCCGAGAAATTTATTATAGAAAAAAAATATAAGAATTTTTTAAAGCATAACATTTTGAATCCGGGAAAATATCTATAAAAAATATTTTCAGAGAAATTATTTATATAAAATGTTTTCTGTAAAATTTTCTAATTAAAATATTCTCTAAGAATTTTCTATACTTTCCGAGCAATTTTGTGTAGAAAACATTTTCAGAGAAATATTCTACAGAAAATAAGTTCTAAAAAATTTTCTGTAAAAAATATATAGAAAATATTTTCTGCCATATTTTCTATAGTAAATATCTTAAATATATATTCTGAGACATTTTTCATAGAAAACATTTTCTGAGAAATTTTCTATAAAAAATATTTTCTTTGTAAAATTGCTAAGAAATTTCTCAGAAAATATTTTCTTTACAAAATTTCTAAGAAAAATGTTTTTTGACAAATATTCTACAGAAAATATTTTGAATAGAAAGTTTGAAAGAACAATTCTATAGAAAATATTATCTGAAAATTTTTAAAAGAAATTAATTTCTGAGAAATTTTGCAAAGAATTTATTTATAATGAAATTTTGTATAAAAAATATTCTAGGGAAAATTTTCTATAGAAAATATTATCAGAGAAATTTTCTATATAAAATATTATCTGAGAAATTTTCTATAGAAAATAGTTTCAAAGAAATTTTCTATAGAAAGTATCGAATTAATTTTCTATAGAAAATATTATCATAGAAACTTCAAAGAAATATCCAAAAAAATTTTTTGAGAAATGTTCTATAAAAATAATATCTAAGAAATTTTCTATAGAAAACATTCTCTGAGAAGTTTTCTATAAAAATATATTCCGAGAAAAATATTTTCTATAGAAAATATTATCAAAGGAATTTGAAAGAAAAATTCAATAGAAAATGTTTTCTGAGAAATTTTGTAAATAAAATATTATCAGAGAAATTTTCTATTGAAAAAATTACCAAGAAATTTTCTATGAAAGTATCGAAGAAATTTTTTATAGAAAATATTATCCGAAAATATTAAAGAAATTTTCTATTTAAAACATTACCAAGAAATTTTTTATAGAACGTATGGAAGAAATTTTCTATAGAAAATATTATCATCGAAATTTCAATGAATTATTCTGAAGAAAATATTATCTGAGAAATGTTCTATAGCAAATAATATCTAAGAAATTTTTTATATGAAATATTAAAAATAAATTTTCTATGGAAAGTATTATCTGAGAAATTTTCTGTAGAAAATATTATCTGAGAATTTTTCTATAAAAAATAAAAGAAGTTCGAAAGGAATATTCTATAGAAAATATTTTCTGAGAAATTTTCTAAAGAATTTATTTATAATGACATTTTATATAAAAAAACATTCTAGGGAAATTTTCTATAAAAAATATTCTAGAGATATTTTCTATAGAAAATATGATCAGAGAAATTTTCTATAGAATATATTATCTGAGAAATTTTCTATAAAAAATATTTCAAGGAAATTTTCTATTGAAAACATTACCAAGAAATTTTCTATAGAAAGTGTCGAAGAAATATTCTATATAAAATATTAACATAGAAATTTCAAAGAAATATTATAAAGAAAATATTATCTGAGAAATGTTTTATAGAAAATAATATCTAACAAATTTTCTATAGAAAATATTATCTGAGAAGTTTTCTATAAAAAATATATTCCAAGAAAAATATATTCTATAGAAAATATTATCAAAGGATTTGAAAGAAAAATTTAATAGATAATGTTTTCTGACAAATTTTCTATATAAAATATTATCAGAGAATTTTTCTATAGAAAATATTAAACAAATTTTCTATTAAAAACATTACCAAGAAATTTTCTATGCAAAGTATCGAAGAAATTTTCTATAGAAAATATTATCATAGAGATTTCAAAGAAATATTCTAAAGAAAATATTATCTGAAAAATTTTCTATAGAAAATATTAAAGAAAATATTAAAGAAATTTTCTATTGAAAACATTACCAAGAAATTTTCTATAGAACGTATGGAAGAAATTTTCTATGGAAAATATTATCATAGAAATTTCAAAGAATTATTCTAAAGAAAACATTATCTGAGAAATGTTCTATAGCAAATAATATCTAAGAAATTTTCTATAGAAAGTATTATCTGTGAAATTTTCTAAATTATTTATAATGAATTTTCTATAAAACATATTTTAGGGAAATTTTCTAAAGAAAATATTATCGTATAAACTTTCTATAGAAAATATTATCTGAGAAATTTTCTATAGAAAATATTATCTGAGAAATTTTCTATTGAAAACATTACCAAGAAATTTTCTATGGATAGTATCGAAGAAATTTTTTATAGAAAATATCACAGAAATTTCAAAGAAATATTCTATAGAAAATATTACCTGAAAAATCTTCTATAGAAAATATTAAAGAAAATATTAAAGAAATTTTCTATTGAAAACATTACTAAGAAATTTTTTATAGAATGTATGGAACAAATTTTCTATAGAAATAATTATCATAGAAATTTCAAAGAATTATTCTAAAGAAAATATTATCTGAGAAATGTTCCATAGCAAATAATATCTAAGAAATTTTCTATAGGAAATATTAAAAAGAAATTTTCTATAGAAAGTATTATCTGAGAAATTTTCTATATAAAATATTATCTGAGAAGTTTTCTATAAAAAATTTATTTCTAGAAAAATATTTTCTATAGAAAATATTATCTAAGCAGTTTGAAAGAAAATTTCTATAGAAAATGTTATCTGAGAAATTTTCTATAGAAAATACTTTCTTATAATGAATTTTGTATAAAACTTATTTTAGGGAAATTTTCTAAAGAACAATTATCGTAGAAACTTTCTACAGAAAATATTATCTGAGAAATTTTCTATAGAAAATATTATCCGAGAAATGTTCTATAGAAAATATTTTCTGAGAAATTTTCTATAGAAAATATGTTCAAAGAAGTTTTCTGAGACTATACTAAATAAAAATTTCTATAGAAAATATTATCAAAGAAATGTTATAAGCGAAATTTTCCAAAGAAATCTCAAAGAAAAATGCTATAGAAATTTCCCACAGAAACCATCAAAGAAATTTTCTATAGAAAATAATATCTGATAAATTTTTTCTCGAAAATACTTTTTTAGAAAAACATTTCTTTCGAAAACATTTTTTGAGATAAAGTTTTTGTAGAAATTTTTTTTTTGACAAATTTTCTACAGAAAATATTTTTTGATAACTTTTATAAAAATTTTTTGTAGACGAAAATTCCGCTGAGGTCATATAGAGCGATAATATCTCAAATTTTCTATCTACGAAAATTAAATATATTCAAAGAAAATTTCTATAGAAACTATTATCAAAAAAAAATTTTTTCTACAGAAAATCTTACCAAAGAACTTTCGAAGGAGTTTTCTAAAGAATATATTATCCGAGAAATTTTCCAAAGAAAATATTATAAATTATGGTTTTCCACATAAAATATCAAAGAAATTTTCAATAGAAATTTTCTATATAAAATAATATCGGATAAATTTCCTCTAGAAAATACTTTTTTAGATCAAAATTTCTTTCGAAAACATTTTATGAGATAAAGTTTTTTTAGAAATAATTATTGTGCAAATTTTCTATGGAGAATATTTTTTGAGAACTTTTATAAGACGATAAATACGCAGATTTTGAGGAATTTTCTGTAGACGAAAATTCCACTGAGAAAATAACTCAGGTTATATAGAGCGATAATATCTCAAATTTTCTATCGACGGAAACTACTCTGGTTCTGAGAAATTTTCTATAGAAAATATTTCCTGAGAAAATTTCCATAGAAAATATTTCTCAGCAATTTTTTATAGAAAATATTTATAACGATATTTACTATAAAAAATATTATAGGGAAATTTTCTGTAGAAAACATTATATGAGAAATTTTCTATTAAAAATATATTCAAAGAAAATTTCTATAGAAACTATTATCAACAAAAAATTTTTCTACAGAAAATCTTATCAAAGAAATTTCAGAGAAATTTTCTAAAGAATATGTTATCCGAGAAATTTTCCAAAGAAAATATTATAAATTATGGTTTTCCACATAAAAAATCAAAGAAATTTTCAATAGAAATTTTCTAAAGAAAATAATATCTAATAAATTTCCTCTAAAAAATACTTTTTTAGAACAAAATTTCTTTCGAAAACATTTTTTGGGATAAAGTTTTCTAGAAATTATTTTTGGACAAATTTTTTATAGAAAATATTTTTTTAAAATATTTATAGGACGAAAATTATGCATATTTGGAGAAATTTTCTCTAGATGCAAATTCCACTGAGAAAATAACTCAGGTTATATTTATAGAGCGATAATATCTAAAATTTTCTATCGGCTTAAATTAGTCTGGTTCTGAGGAATTTTCTATAGAAAATATTTATAATGAAATTTGCTATCAAAATATTTTAGGGAAATTTTCTGTAGAAAATATTATATGAGAAATTTACTATAAAATATATTCAAAGAAATTGTCTGTAGAAACTATTATCAAACAAAAATTTTCTACAGAAACTGTTATCAAAGAAAATTCAGAGAAATTTTCGAAAGAATATATTATCGGAAAAATTTTAAAAAGAAAATATTATAAATTATGTATTTCCACATAAAATATCAAAGCAATTTTTAATAGAAATTTTCTATAGAAAGTAATATCTAACAAATTTCCTCTAAAAAGTACTTTTTTAGAACAAAATTTCTTTCGAAAATATTTTTTGAGATAAATTTTTTGTAGAAAATAAAATCGTTCAAATTTTCTATAGAAAATATTTTTTGAGTATTTTTATAGGACGAAAAATACGCAGATTTTGAGAAATTTTCTGTAGATGGCAATTCATCTGAGGAAATATCTCAGGTTGTATAAAGCGATAATATTTCAGATTCTGAGAAATTTTCTGTAGACGAAAATATTTCAGATTTTGAGAAATAAATTACTCAGTTTCTGAAAAATGTTTAACAAACAAATTACTCAGATTCTGGGTAACTTTCTAAAGAAAATATTTATAGTGAAGTTATCTATAAACAGTAGTTTAGGAAAATATTCAATAGAGAAATTCTATCAGAGAAATTTGAAAGAAAAATACTTCAGGAAACATAATCTGTGAAATTTTCTAATGAACATCAAAGAAATTCTCAATAGAAATTTTCTGTAGAAAATAATATCTGATAAATTTCCTACCGAAAATAATTTTTTAGACAAAAATTTCTTTCAAAAACATTTTTTGAGATAAAGTTTTTGTAGAAATTATTTTCGGACAAATTTTCTATAGAAAATATTATTGAGAACTTTTATAGGACGAAAGTTTCGCATATTTTGAGAAATTTTCTGTAGATGAAAATTCCGCTGAGAAAATATCTCAGGTTATATAGAACGCTAATATATCAGATACTAAGAAATTTTCTATAGACAAAAATTACTCAGATTCTAAGAAATTTTCTATAGACAAAAATTACTCAGATTCTGATAAATATTCTATAGACGAAAATTATTCAGATTCGGATAAATTTTCTGTAAACGGAAATTACTCAGATTAGAAGATATTTTTATATAAAACGAAAATTACATAGAATCAGGGCAATTTTCGATAGACGAAAATTACTTAGTATTAATGATTATTCAGGCTTCCTAGTCCATATTTAAGATGCAAAAAATTAAACAAATTTTTTCCTCATTTACCCGACGTTTCGCCCCGTTTCGTTATTAATATTAAAGAAAGAAATCAAACCAACGAATAAAATTATAATTATAAAACTTGCTGAGATTCTAAGAAATTTTCTATACGCCGAAATATTGCAGATTCTGAAAAATTTTCTAAAGACGAAAATTACTCAGATTCTGAAAAATATTCTACAAACAAAAATTACTCAGATTCTGAGGAATTTTCTATAGAGAAAAATTATGCAGATTCTGAGAAGTTTTCTATAGACGAAAATAACTAATGCCATTTTCTTTTCTGACAAAAAATGTCGCATTTTATTTGCACTTTTTTCGAAAAATGTATTTTTGATGTGTAAACATCTATACGCGCAGGGGGGTAAATTTCTGTTTCACAATACAATCACAAAAACAGCGTAACTTATATCGGTGTGAGCTGAAGGAGATAACGCTGTGTGACTTATGATTGTATTGGTGAAAAAATATTTTCAAGAGAAACTGTTCATGGGCAGTTACCCAATGCATTCGAAATTGGAATTGTGGTAGGAGAGACAAACCTAAGTAACTCGTGTTTTTAACACTTTTTTTAATTTTGAAATTAGCTCCATAGACCAAATATTTGATACCATTTTTTCTTTTTAAACATTTTCTTGAAAACTACCTGACCAACTATTTGTCAAATAGTGTACACATTATTTATTTTACTAGCCGACTGCATTTTGTGGAATTTTTGATGTGTATTTTTATAAATACTTTATTCCTCAATCAACTATAATTAAGTTTTTATTCACAAACCACAACGATTTGTAGAATTCCACCAAAATATTTCTGTATTTTCTTAAGTTTTATTTGAGTTCTAAAGAAATCTTTTTTTCTGTTTTTATTACGTACGAATGACGATGTAATAATAGAATGCAAGTAAAGATAATGCAAAAACAGTGTTAACTGACATGGTTGTCTTTGTTAGTACTTTTTTCAATATAGTTAGTTGGCAACGCCTCAGACCATATAAACAATTATATGTTAACAACTTTCATTAATAAACATTTTTAGTAATTATTACTATTAAGCATTAAACTGATTCTTACTAAGCATTAAATTGATATAAATTTGGAATATTTTCCAATAACTAGGATATAATATAAATAAATTTTGTTAATTGAAATTTTAATTAAATTTAATTAGTTAATAATAGCTTTAAGTTCCATTGTACATCATAAATCAATTTAACATATATTAGAACCCGCTCTGTTTGAAGTTCACATGACGACATCTTAATATAAAATGCAAATTATAATACCGTCTTCCAAGTAAGGAAAAGCGTAGGAATATCGTATCATAAAATAATACACTCAAACCTGTTTTTGTGCGAGGGTAGGGACCGCATTAAAAAAAATTATACAAAAAATTCTTAAAAAAGCTTCACGAGTAGTTATGAAAAATAGTTTTCGCGACGCAACTAAAAATTATTTGTTTAATGCGGTGAATTGGGACCGCATAAAAAAGTCTCATTAAGAAAATAACTCAAAACCTTACAAAACAACTAAACATTTTTCAATTGTCTTTCAGAAAACATCAATTGTATTTCAGAAAACATCAATTCTATTTCAGTAATCATCTATATAATTTCAGAAAACATCTTTTGAATTTCAGAAAACATCAATAGAATTTCAGAAAACATCATTCAAGTTTCAGAAAACATCAATATAATTTCAGAAAACATCAATTGTATTTCAGAAACCATCAATATAATTTCAGAAAACATCATTTGAATTTCAGAAAACATAAATAGAATTTCAGAAAACATCATTTGAATTTCAGAAAACATAAATAGAATTTCAGAAAACATCAATATAATTTCAGAAAACATCATTCGAGTTTAAGAAAACAGCAATTGAATTTCAGAAAACATCAATAGAATTTCAGAAAACATTAATTCAATTTCAGACAACATCATTCGAGTTTCAGAAAACATCATTTGAATTTCAGAAAACGTAAATAGAATTTCAGAAAACATCAATATAATTTCAGAAAACATCATTCGAGTTTCAGAAAACATCAATTGAATTTCAGAAAACATCAATAGAATTTCAGAAAACATCAATTGTATTTCAGAAAACATCAATTGTATTTCAGAAAACATCATTTGAATTTCAGAAAACATAAATAGAATTTCAGAAAACATCAATAGAATTTCAGAAAACATCAATTGTATTTCAGAAAACATCAATTGTATTTCAGAAAACATCAATTGAATTTCAGAAAACATAAAAAGAATTTCAGAAAACATCAATATAATTTCAGAAAACATTCGAGTTTCAGAAAACATTATTTGAATTTCAGAAAACATAGATAGAATTTCAGAAAACATCATTTGAATTTCAGAAAACATAAATAGAATTTCAGAAAACATCAATTGAATTTCAAAAAGCATTATTTGGATTGCTGAGAACATTAATTGTATTTCAGAAAACATCAATAGAATTTCAGAAAACATCAATTGTATTTCAGAAAACATCAATTGAATTTCAGAAAACATCAATAGAATTTCAGAAAACATTAATTCAATTTCAGACAACATCATTCGAGTTTCAGAAAACATCATTTGAATTTCAGAAAACGTAAATAGAATTTCAGAAAACATCAATATAATTTCAGAAAACATCATTAGAGTTTCAGAAAACTTAAATTGAATTTAAGAAAACATAAATAGAATTTCAGAAAACATCAATTGTATTTCAGAAAACATCAATTGTATTTCAGAAAACATCATTTGAATTTCAGAAAACATAAATAGAATTTCAGAAAACATCAATTGAATTTCAAAAAGCATTATTTGGATTGCTGAGAACATTAATTGTATTTCAGTAAACATCAATTGAATTTCAGAAAACATCAATTGCATTTCAGAAAACATCAATTGAATTTCAGAAAACAGCATAATCGACTTATGTTTTATGCACTGGAAAATATGATGTTGATGTTTTCTTTAATTATTAGATGTTTACACATCTCCCTTGTGATCGGACTCACATGATTTTTTTTTTTGTGTATTCTGAATTAAGAACACCCTTATCTTATACATCCATCAACAGATCTCAAACTCGACCCATTGTAAATCGCAAAAAATTCCAGTCACTGACTTCTTTCAAGTCATAGTGTGAGAATATTTCTACATTGTCCCTCTTTTTTTAATATTTTCTCCCTATGACTTCAAAGTGGATAATAATCTATTTTTTTTTTTTTGCTGTTTATGAACACAGCTCTTTGAGACCTTTCGATTGATGTATAAAATAAGGTTGCTCTTAATTCAGAATATACCAAAAAATACCCTATTCGAAAAAAGTGCAAATAGAGTGCGACATTTTTTGTCAGAAAAGAAAACGGCATAAGATCCTAAGAAGAAGAAATTACTCAGAAATTTCTTAAAGAAAAAAATTCTCACATTCTACAAAAAGTTGTTATTAATTGAGCTGAGTTCTTTTATTTAAAAGCCCTGAATTTAATTTCTTTCATTTCATTATTAAAAATGCCTTTTCAATTGCCATGAATAAATACTTGCAGTTAGTTGTCCAAAACAGATGTTATTTTAGTATTAAATTTTCTAAATAATAAAAAATTGGTTTTTGATAAATAAACTTTTACCAAACGAAAAATAGAGTTTTTCGTACGTAGAAAAAAAAGTCAATAAATTATATTTTTGATTTATTTTTAATAGACTCTTAAACAATTTTGTAGTCAAGTTGGAAAAATTGTGTTAGCATGTGTGTGTTTGTGTGTGTAAGTATGTGATGATTTTAATACTTCACTATTATATTATTATTGATTTTTGACACTCATTCAATTGAATTAAATATTTGATTGAGTATTTATAGGAGAATGAATAGTTTGGGATGAACACAACCCCATACAAACAAATATCAAGAACAAGCTTTTTTTAAAGGCGAACAAACATTTAAAATGATATTTAACTATGTTTTATTTTTCTTTTATTTATTAATAAAAACCAATATTGATCATAATTTGGTCATACTTAATTAAATGGTTAACCTTCAATTTTGAATAAGAAATTGAAAAGTCATTGAAATTTTATTGACATATTAAAGAACTTTAATAGCGTCAGGTTTGAGATGTTGCTAAAGAGAAATATTTTCAATACCACCACAGACCATATTTAACACATTTTGCAAATGAAAATAAAAATCCATAAGCTTAATTCAACAAATTTCGTTACAGCTTTAACAAATTAATTAAACTGTTCTGCTTTCCAGAGAGTCCAATAGGGAAAACACTCTCCTCCCTCCTCTAAAAACTAAAGATAAAAGTATGTCATATTTCATATTTGTGTCATTATAATGCTAGTCACGTAACAATTACTAAGACCAACAAGAAAAATTTCAAGTAACAATTCCTCCTTAAGGAATAGAATGTGAGTTGTGAAGTTAAAAACAACAATAATAAAACCAAAATGAATGTTAAATAAAAATTTATTTCTCGTCCGCAGCCTTGGTTTAGGCCTTTAAAAAATAACAACAACAAAAAACACCTAGAAAAAAATACTTGATGTATAATTAATACATTGTGACAATGTATGTTTATACGAGTATTATTTTAAAGAAAAATATTTTATGTTTTCTTTCGGTAAAAAGCAACAATTTACAGTATTTTCCTTATAGTAAAAACTGAAAATATTTACTGCTATAAGGACAACTTTTACGACTTGGCCTTGAACAACACTAACAATAACAAATTTATAAAGAAAATTAAACAAAATTCCTTAAATGAACAATGAGAAGACAAGAAAGCAAATCTATAGAAATAACTATAAGCAAGTTTTGTTCAGTTTTCAAAAGAATTTAAATAGAAAATCACCTTTTTTTCAAAGGAATTTTATTATAGAAAATATGCAAACTTAAAAATGGTTTCTTAGCAAAAAAAAAAAAAATCGGAATCTTAAACAAAAAGGAAATTAGAAATTCCATCAATATAATTAATAACAAAAGCAATTGTTGTGGTCGTCGGAATGTGGGTTGTGTATCACTGTTCTATAGATATTACCAATGGAATTGTTCTTCTGAGATTAGCGAACTTATTCCAAATCCCGAGTTTCGGTTCGCTCTACCCGCTTTTCTAGTAGATCACATCCATTTGTAGTCTACTGTCCAGTTGACCGCACAACGCATTACAGAGAGAATTCGTTTATCAGTCGAACTAGCCGTATGTAGAATAAATTTCCGGCAGAGGTCTTTCCTGACAGTTATAATCCAATAAAATTTAAGTCAAATATCCACGAACACTGCTCCCTCTCTCCTCCTGCCCATAACCTATTTTCATGAAATCAACACAATGCACTGCATTTATAGGGGCATCTCCTGAGTGTTGGTTGATTAAAAAAAAATATGAATAGGAATATATTCTTTCTGTTTTCTTATTATTATTTTTTTTTCTGTTATTTAGTTACACTAAAAATTTATATAAACGCAATGAAGCAATAAAATGTGCTCTTAATTCATCAGAATTATTTTTCAGCTAATAATCTAGCCCTCACATTCGTACTATGTCCTTTTTCAAAAAAAATACCTTTCAAAAAGTTAGGACACGTATTTTTAAATAGACTTCGCTAAAAAGAATTTTTATATTGATGATATCACAATGAATACAATCGTTTTATTATTAAGGTCTGTAATGGTGCAATGGTAATGGTAAATGTAATGGTAGTGCATATTCATAAACGTGTACACTTTGTTAATGAAACATAAGTTTTCTGGAAAAAAAAGTTAAAAATACTTTTTTTAAAAAGTACATTCTTTTATAAATCTGTGCATACAATAGTAAATTACCTCTTCTAACTAAAAGTACTTTTTCCAATAAAAAAATTCCCTTTCTTACAAGTATATTTTCGTAAAAGATTACATTTTCATAAAAAAAAAGTACCATTTCTTAAAAAAGTATATAAGTTGTCATTCCGTTTGTAACAATTAGAAAAAAAAATTCGGACCCCATAAAATATATATATTTGTGATCCTTATAACAACCGGAGTTGATATAGCGATGTCCGTCTGTCCGTCTGTGGAAATCACGATGACAGCATCAATCGGGCAGCTAGGGAGCTAGTTGGCATAAAAAATGATTCACTAACATCCTGAGAAGTTTGCTGTTTAAAATCGTCTGAATCGGTCGATTAGGGCCCTAGATTTGAATGAAGAACTAAAAAAAGTCTTGAAAAAATATGATTTTCTATGTTGTTCTTGTCACGATCACGCCCTCAATAGGATAGCTAGGGTGATCATTTTTAGTGAGAATGATTCTACAAGATAATGGGAAGATTTCTATTTCAAAAATTATTAAAATCGGTGGAACAGATCCAGGGAAATCTCTGTAAAATTCAAAAAAAAATGAAAAATATGATGTTTCTATATTGTTCTTGTTGTTATTCTAAATGTTGTATTGTTGTCATAGCTGGACTTGTTGTTTTTGTGGTCGTTGTGGTAATAATATAATAAAAACTAACCCTTTGTACATTTTTTTCATCAACTCTGGTAGAAAAATTTAAGTTTCCATTGTTTTGGCATCACTTAAAAAAATTTACTAGGTTATTTCTGTCGTTGCCACGACCCTGCATGCAAAGCTTCAGATCGATCGGGTCACGGGAAAGGGGCTAAAATCGATCCAAAATTTTTTCGACAAGCAGACACTACGAGTTAATATAAAGGGAGTAAAAATTCGCCAGCATTTAAAGCAAATAATGCTAAAATACCTAGTTGTTAATAAAACAAAACAATGTAAATTTAACAAAAAAAAATTTTATGTATTGATTTATTTTAAGAGAAAAACACAAAAATAACGTTTGATGATGTAGTTTGTGTGTGTAATATTTACATATACATACATACACATATTAAATAAAACAAATAATATACATATATTCTATATATGTATATCCATAATAACTGCATGTTAGAAATAAATCGGTATACTATTTTATTTACATCAAATTCTGCAATATTTTGTTGTGGGGAAAATACATTTCTTTTGCATTAACAGAGTGTCACTTCATTTTGCTCAGCGTGACTATGCCACAGTAGATGGCGCCACAAATTTTGTTCTAATTAGCTTTGCAATAGTTATTTCTATTTTAACATGAATGTCAATATTTTCAAATAGATATCATACAGAACAATGTTAAGAGTATACACGGACCACAGTGCTTTGACCCATAGACATAAATCAAAAAAAAGAAAATTGTCTCAAAATGTGATGAAAGTTATAGTGATCGATAGATAACAATACAACTCAAATAAATTTTAAGGAACTGGTTCCATTTGACTTTCCTAGACTGCACTAGAGGGCGCTAAAATCAGTGAAATTTAAGCAAAAATGAATGAATTAAAAACTGAATTTTATTGCTTCAAGAAAATAATTCCCAAAAATTCGTTTTTTTAAGAAAGAGCATGAAATTTCGATTTTTGTGTTATTCAATATGTTCTGAACGCGGAAAAGATAACTTTTATGTTGTTTTTGTTAACTAGAATTATTTTTAATCCCTCGTAAAAAAAAAAAATTTTCTAAAAAAATTTCAAAAATTACAAAAGTTTGATGGAATTTAAAAAAAAATCTGGAAAAATCCAACAGTTTTTTATTTTGTTTTTATTCAGTTTATAGTGTTGTTAAAAGGTCCAAAAAAAGTTAGAGCCTATTTTTTGCCACAACTTAAAAAAAAGAGTTTTAAAAAAGTTCTAAATTCACTTTTTTACTTAAAATGTTATTAATTATAGAGTGGCAATGTTAAGGTAAAAAAACGACCTATATGAAATAACATAAAAATTAAGTTTAAGCTGTAGCTTGAATGATTGATAATTATTACATTATTTTTTTTTCCTACTTACACCCATTATTTGCTGAAGGTTCCTCTGCAGTGATTCTATTTATAGAACATAAGAACAGAACGAATATTTGTTATTGTTCTCTTTTTAAATTTTGGCTAATATCAATATAAAATGGTAGAGCTAGTCGAAAAGTTAAAAAGAGAACAATAACAAACATATATAATATAATACAAAAAAAATTGTGTATTTAATCTGTGATCATGGCAATTGTTTTAAAAAACGCTGATGTTATTGATGTTTGGTTAACAGCATCATCGAAAAATAAAATATCGGCGACATTTAGGGCCATTATTACAACTTGCCAATAGCTAAAGTTAGGATGTTATCAGGCAGATTATTAGTTTTTCGTTATTACAACTATACTTTAAGCTAAAAGTGACCGATAAGCTAAAGGGAAGATATTGTTGCCTTTAACTTTTAACGTGAGGTTTATGTATTTAATATTGCTACATTTTCTGACCTATGAAGACGAAATTCACATCAATTTAGTTTTGGAAATAAATTTATTTATAGATACTTAAATATATGCTTGTATATTTTTAATTGTTGTTAATGTGTAATTAACATTTACAACAATTATGCAACTTATAATAAAGGTTTTTGGTTTTTATTCTATTGTTTTTATTGTTTATTTGCGAACAACTAAAGGAACGTTGCCACTATGTATTTTGATAAATCAATTCATTTGGTCAAAAGTAATCAGTGTTTCCTTTGGTGCTGCCACAATATCAAAAATATTAATTTTATTTTAATGGGAAGTTGTAATAACGAAAAGAAGTTAAAGGTAACTTTATTGTTCACTTTAGCTAAAGTTACCTTTAACTAACATTTACTTTAAAGGCAAGTTGTAATAATGGCCCTTAAATATGTTATACAAAAAATAGGCACTTCAAATTTTAACAAGAAAAAATTAATGAAAAGAATGAAAAAGAAAAAGTTTTGGAAAGAAAGTAAATACAATAGAAAGTTTTTTGAAAATAAGCATTCTAAATGGTAAAGTTACATATTTTTTGACGTGGATGATGTAAGTTTCATTGTACTTTTACATTAAAATAAACATATTAAATTTACAAAATAAAAACATTAAGTTGCCCAAAAACGTAGGTGCCGGGAACCTTATAGCAAACGAAATAGATGTAGACATATCAATGGATTCAGTATCTGGAGGAATTGACATAGAAATTGCAGCCACAGGAACCACAAAAAAGCGCTTCACACCAACCAAAATATTTGATCAGACTACAACGAAAACTAAAAATCGCATAGTTGCAGATTTAATTGAAAAGTATTCGCTTGAGGAGCTGGAATTTGCTGTAAGCAAAATGAAACGAAACGCGAATTCTGTTACCGAAAACAAGAACTGTAATCAAAAGTGTTTTCCAATAGCAAAAGCTTTGGCGCTTTATATAGATTTATATCTATCGGAAAGAAAATACATAGTTCTGCGTCAAGTAATCAACGAATTGCATCCTAATTGTTTGCCATCATTGTATGCGTTGCAAACCGAAAGGAAAACATTGCTACCACCTATAAGAGTAACTGAAATTTCAGCTGAAGTGGATTTAAAAACTTTAATGCGTAGAATAGCAGAAAGTATTTGTGAACTTTGTGATGTGCAAGATAAAGCATGTAAGCTTTCCTTGATTTGCAAGTGGGGTATGGATGGTAGCTCTGGCCATAGCCGTTATAAGCAAGCATTTGAAAATGAAAGTCAGACAGATGAATTCTTGTTTTTTATTGCATTTGTGCCACTAAGGTAACTAACCATGTGTTTAATTAGTAAATTTGTATAATTTTTAACATTAATTTTTCCGTTACAGACTGGTAAACTTAACATCAAAGGAAGATTTATAATAAGATTTTTAATAAGACTCCAGGTTCTACATTATTCTGTAGGCCTATTAAATTTATTTTACAAAAGGAGAATCCAGTCCTTGTTCGGAAGATTAACCGTGAGATTGGGGAAAGTATTGAGAATTTAGAGTGTGATGTTTTAGAAAGGAAAGGTGCAATTGTGGAAGTAACATACGACATACATTGTACAATGATTGACGGTGCAGTGACAAATATTTTAACTGACACAAATGTGGCAAGTAGGTGTTTTATTTGCAATGCAAGCCCTACTGAAATGAATAATCTAAATTTATCACAAATTCCAAATGCCGATAGCTACAAATTTGGACTTTCAACCCTTCACTGCTGGATAAAATTTTTTGAGTGTTTGATACATATTGATTACCGGCTATCTATTAAGCTTTGGCGAGTCGGTAAAGAAAATAGAGATGAGTTTATGGAAAATAAAAAAAAAATTCAACATGAATTCAAAAGAAGAACAGGTCTAATAATTGACCAAGTAAAACGTGGATTCGGAAACAGTAATGACGGAAACACTGCTCGAAGATTTAGCGTTTTTACGATAAAGGACATAAGACAAGTAAACAAATCCTATCATTGATTGAAATACAAATATGGAAATACAGTAATTCTTTAATGTTTATAACAAGTTTTGACCTTTTTTGTAGTTTTAGCTATAATTCCAGGATATATGAGAGGTATACATATAATCCTTGCAAAAATTTTGTTAACAATTTGTATTTAGTCTTGCTATAGTTGTAGAAAATAATTTTCCATTTTTCATATATCTATGATAACCCATTCTATTTTTACAACGTTTTTAAGAAAAAGGACATATGTCAGATTAGCGAGTCCTTGCTTGAATTAAAGGAAATATTGTCGCAAATAGTAAAATCTTTGATTCTGTAACCAATCTTAAAAATATTTTGCCAACTTTAGTAGCTTTTATTACACATATCCATATTAAGGATATATTGGAGATGTACGTATCCTTGCACTATTTTCTTATTAAATTTGCATTTATACATGCGCTTCTTTTATGAAAACCTATATTCGTCGTATTTTAACCATTTGTGACGCTATAATTACATTCTTAAAATTCAGGATATATGGGAAGTATGAGAATCCTTGCATTGATTTTTTTGAAATTCCGTATTTTTACTAATTAGCCCTACCTACAGTAGTGTACCAAATTTCATTAATCTACGATCACTCCTTCTATTTTTGTCCCAACGTTATATGGGGACAAAGCACTGCGCGGGCTGGTCTTATATTTCATGCGTTTTTTCATTATTCTTTTACAAATATGAACATAAGTTTGGCATGTTAACTTTTTGTTGTCTTTACAAAATAGAGTTAGCGAGTTCACCAATGAGTTTTTTGCTTTCAAAACAGTTCTACATAGTTATATAGAATTATTATTCTGCTTTAACTACAAAATATCTGATTGCGATTACATCTAATTTTTAAAAATTGTTTATAATTACTAAAGCATTATTATTCACATAAATACAAAATTGCACTTTTTAAATTTTCCATTCAAATTTAGGAAAATATCAATTCTAAAAACTGGAATTAAAATTTCCAATTATAAATTAGAATATATTAACTGAATTTCAGAAAATCATATCAAAATGTCGGAAATAATAATTTTAAATTTAGAAGACATCAATTGCATCTTTAATATACATATAAATTTTATTCGTTAAACACAAATTGAAATTCCAAAAAAAACACCAAATATGTGTACATTTAAAAAATGTTTACATTAAAAAAAATATATTGGCATTCAGGAGAAATTAATAGCTTTTCAGTAACTTCTTTTAACGATTGTCGAATCGTTAAAAAATAAAAACAAAATTATCAGTAAAATTTTTAAACGATATTCGCTATTGTTAAAGTCAGCTGTTGTTGTTATCTAAACGACAACTATTTTTGTGTTGTTTATTCAATCGATAAAAACTAAAATTTTTAGGTTGAAATGTCGTCATACATAAATAAAAATCATAAAATAGTGAAAATATTTTGCTCCTATTAAAAAACTTTTTTATATAAATAAAAAAATTAAATAGCATATTCAATTCATTATTTCATTTTCAAATAAATAAACAGAAATATTAGTTAAAAAAAATAGAGATATTAAACATAAACATAAAATCATCCTGTCAAACACGAAGTAATTTGTTTTTTTCTATTCTTCTTTGTATTTTTCGCTTATTTTAACAGAGATGCCACTCGTTTACAATTTAAATAAATAGAAAAATAGATTTATCGACTGTCGTTAAGATGTGTGTACTTAAGGAATCACTTAATCCTCAGTGCAAACAACAATAGCTGTCGATATATTTTGCGATTATCGGGTCGTTGAAATTCTATCGGATCGTTGAATTCGCACTACAGAAAACATTAATTTAAATTCAATGAATTTTAGAAAACCTCAAATGATATTTAAGAATTGCGAACATAAAAATTGTTACATAAATAAACGCAATTTGATGAGAATGTTATTTATACATATATTATTTTTCACAACTTTTTTTTGTATGAATATTTGAAGTTTTTCAGAAAATAAAGATAACAAATTATTTTATTTAAAATGTTTGGGACTTTTGGTTTTTTGCGTTTGGCATCCCTAATTTGATTATTTATTATTATAAATTTATTCTCTATGTTTTCCAAATTTGGCAATATTTTAATAAAAAAGTTGAGAGAGTTTTTTTTTGGTTATTATTTTGTTACTCCATCCGACCTATATGGCCGCAATGAAGAAATATTTCGCCAGTTAAAAGAAACTATACAGCCATCTCCAATTAGCACGATTTAATGCATATAGCCACCCTACACAACGATTACCTTTGCAATGGAGGTTAAGGCGAGCTATTTAATTAGCAAAAACTAAATTAAACGAGAAGTTATGTCATATAACCGGAAACGCATGCATATTTTTCCAATATTTTGTTTACATTTATTATCAATACTCAAACCGAGGTGGAGGGTATCAAAGATTCGGCACAGCCGAATTTAACACTCTTACTTGTTTTTCTCTATATATCGTTATAACACAAATATCGTCGTGCGATATGAGACAAATATCGTCAGCAAAATCCAAATCTTTTAGATAATTTTGGAGATCTAATACCCCTTCTTTTACTGCATACTTGTGTCATAAACTTGTCCATAACAACGGCGAATAATAGTGGAGATAGAGGGCAACCTTGTTTAACTCCAGCGTTTGTCGTGAATGATTCGCTGATCATTATGTCGAACTTGGAGTATGGTATTGTTGTTGTACATAGCTTTAATCAAGTTTATCAATTTTGTTGGTACACCTTTTGATTTTAATGCATCCCATATTGCAGTACGTTTTATTGAGTCGAATGCTTTTCTAAAGTCTAGAAATAGTAAATAAAGCTGTGCACGCCATTCGACCGATTGTGCTATTATTACACGGAGCGTAATGATTTGATCCATACAGTTGCGGCGTGGTCGGAAGCCTGCTTGCTCATTAGCTCAGTAGAGATTTTTCGATACTGTATAATCTGTTATTTATTATGGTAGCAATAACCTTGTATACAGTGTTGAGCAGAGTAATAAGTACCTATATAAAAGTACCTTTTTTAAAAAGAACCTTTTTTAATAAAGAACCTTTTTTCTTAAAAAATTTCCTTTTCTAATAAAAGTACCTTTTCTTAAGAACAAACTTTTCTTAAAAAGTGCTTTTTGTTAAGAAATACATTTTGTTAGAAAAGTAACTTTTCTTAAAAAAAAAGTAACTTTTGTTAAAAAAATGCCTTTTCTACGCTATTCGAAAAAAGGCAGAAAAAGGGCGACATTTTTTGTCAGAAAAGAAAACGGCATTAAAAAGTGCAAAAAAAATGTTAGTGTCTAGAATTTTTATGTACTTTTAACAAAACTTTCACTGTTTCCCCTTGATACATAAATTAGTTAAGTAACTATACGTTTAAACAATTTCGGCATATGCCTTGCGTATTTAAAAATACAAAAGTAGCCGTCAAAGCGATGGGAACACAAATACAAGCAGAATGAAATGAATAAATAAATAACTATCATGTTACATATTCGTCGTTGAATATCCGCTTCCTCCTTTCGACAATTGTTGGCCTTGCTGCTGTTTTCCCATATAAGCAGAAATCAAAAAGATAACACGAAATATCCAGAGCATAATTTCGTATACAGAACTCATCAAGTCGTGTATTAATAGGAAATATATATTTATACACGATTCCGCCCAAAAAAAAAAATAAAAATAAAGTGAAGAATAAATAAATTTTTTTTGAGGATCTTACACTCCTATACTAAAGTTATTTGTAGTGGGGTCCAATTGCAATATTTATGCAGTAATTTCCGTTTTGCGGAGGAAAATCTGAGTGGGTGAGTGTTATAAATATTATTTGCGACTCAACTACATGCTGTAAATATTTGGCACAGAAGTATATGAAATTTAAACCGAAAAATAATAGTACTAATTTAAATAATTTATTATAGAAATCTCTAGCAAATCCATTTCATTTAAAGAATTTAAGAGTGAGGAAGACATTTTGAATTTTAATTTTAATTTTAATATAATAAGACTTAATTTGTTTACAAACCAAAATTCAAGATTTTAGCTAAACTATCAAGAATTCTATACAACTTTTAATTACAAATGGCAACTTGGTCAATAATTAATATCAATTAGAT
Source organism: Cordilura impudica (assembly GCA_963682025.1). NCBI lineage: Eukaryota > Metazoa > Arthropoda > Insecta > Diptera > Scathophagidae > Cordilura > Cordilura impudica. Next base: position 210,726,457 of record OY821519.1, on the reverse strand, counting down.
GACAGCTATGTTTAATAAAAACACAATTTGAAAGGGCATATTTAAAGATCATGTTTTAGAGATTTAAAAATTACCAATTAATAGCCTTTTTATGTTTTTAAACCTTTTTTTATTTTTGCTTAATTAAAGAGAATATAATTGGAAACATTTCACTTTATTATTGGTTTTTTTAAATTGTGAATCATGTTATCATTAAATAAAAACATTCAAGGATAAATGGCTCAGGTCAGGTGTCTGTTTTAATTTACTTTTTTCGGTTTTGTTATTACTCTTTAATAAACACTAATAATAATAAAGAAATGTGATTTATATAAACTCGTTATTAATATTTTTCCTTTATCTTATTTTTCCTTTATCAACACTAATTAATATTTTTCCTTTATCAACACTAATTCTGAGGGCAGAATAATTCTTGTTGCGGACTATTACACTGGATTAGTACAGTAAAATTTCAAAGGTTTTTTAAATTTTTTTTTATTCAAATTATTATTTTTCCTTTTTTTTTTTTTAATATAAAATACTAGTGTACCCTGTCGTGCTTCACTACCACTTATAGTGAATATCAATTTTTTTCTAATAAATGTTTCCTATGTTCATTCCACGAAGTAGGTATAATACCAATAGAAAATAAAACTTTTAAAAAATGATTCTTGCTCATATCGAATATTGCTAGTTTTTTGATTCGGTGCGTAAATTATCAAATTTTTCGGAGTTCCTACTCTGGAGCAAGCTACATATAGTTGTCCATGAGAAAACATGTATTTTCTAAGTTTAATCCGGCGGCACTTAATGATTGACCTTGTGTTTAGATAACATTAACAACGAAGACTCTAACTATCCTAGTACTGTATTTACTTTGTATGAAAGGTGCGCACTTGTTTCATCACGCCCATTTTTAACATAACTTGTCCCACATATCATTCATGATCTCACAGCAAGTTTCAAGACTGTTCGGTTCATAATACTCCAGAATTTTTTTTTGTATTAGAGGCGCCTCGCCCACTGACCCAATCCTGCCCATTTTTTGTACAACTACTAATACTTACAACCAATTAAGTTGCACAAACTTAATTTCAGAACTCTTGCTATCATAGAGCTCCAGATATATGATGTTACAAATTTTTCATATATGGGAGGTGCCACGCACACTTCATATACTAAAAAATGTATAGCCTATTTTACTTTCCCTATACAAACATACACACTATGAAAATTTCAAGAAGATAAGTTCTATGGTTTAGTCACCTATCAATGTCAAACACACAAACAAATTTTCATTTTTATATAACTATATCGATTTAAAGGACCAGTTGGTGTTGTATAATTTCATTCAGCTGAATATTGTTATTATATAAAAATAAAATGCAAATAATGTTTGCGATAAAATTTAAGGGGCAAAACGTGTGTTAACATTCAATCTCACTCCTTGTTTCCCCAGTTCATACCTCAATTAGTTATGAAATTGGCTATATTTCCGCGTTATCTTTCGTTTTAACTCTATCACTAAATTTGCATATTTTGGTTCAAATCTCATGTGGTAAGCAAAAGATTTTGTCTTAATTTCCTATTCTAATATTTTTCCTAAAGTGACAAGAGATAAATTGGTTTTGAATTGAAAGTATTTTTAAGGCCTATCAGACGACTTAAATATGTGAAATGTCCACATTTGAGAGATCAAAGAGATCATGAAGAAACGGCGATCCCAATGTTCTAAGTCTCGTTCTGGAGAGCGCCGGGCAATAGCAAAGGAAGTGTTCTATGCTCTCCACCTCCTCCACATCCATGCAGCTATGACAGAAGTCATTTGACGAGACCCTGAGGCGTTCAGCGTGTCTCCCTATGAGGCAGTGCCCAGTGATAACAGCAACCACTGTTGAAATCTCCCCACGGGGGAGTGATAGTAGCGCGGTAGTACGCCTATGTCTTAGAGCCGGCCAGATCTGTCTCGTGATCCTGCACGTTGCTCCATTAGCCCAACTGTTGTCGGTTATGTCGGCCGTGTGAAGCCGTAGTTCCAGCTTGCAAGATTCCAGGGGTATACCAACACATTCCAAGTCCTCTGGAACCCGTAAGGTATATTCCTGTGCCCTGGGACCCATATGAGTCTGATGTCGAACTGTTTAGCCATCTCATTTAAAGACGTGCGGCAGCTAAGGGTGGTTCTTGTTTTCAGGAACATTGATTCCAAGGATTTTACCGCGGCCTGCCCAACCAGTCAGCAACTTCCTTTATTGCCAGTACCTCTGCCTGATAAAACACTGCAGTGGTCTGGCAACCTGCGATCCAGATTTAGTCCAAGCTCCTTTGAATAGACTCCGAAACCAACTTGACCACACAATTTCGATCCGTCAGTATAGAAATTTATCGAACGCCTGCTACCTGGAATACTGCCTGACCAGGATTCCCTGGTCGGTATCAGAGTTTTGTAGCGCCTTTCGAATACACTCCTCGGAGTAGTGTAATCCACGTTCAATGGTAAGTTCCTGTTATTCAGGATCACTCCATGGCTACAGTTATGACCACGCCATTGTATTGTGCTTCTTAGTCGAATGGCCGATGAGGCCGCCAACTGCTTTCCTAATATGTCCAACGGTATTAGGTGTAAAAGGATGTTCAAGGCATCTGTAGGTGTAGTACGAAGGGCACCAGTGATACACATGGAAGCCATTCTCTGTACCCTTGCAAGAAGGTTGGTATTAGAGGCCTTCTCTAGAGCAGGCCACCAGACGATGACCCCGTACTGCAGTATTGGGGGAACCACCGCTGTGTAGATCCAGTAAGCAATTTTCGGGCTGAAGCCCCACCGCTTACCAATGGCCTTTTTGCAGGAGTATAAAGCTATAGTTGCCTTCTTCGCCCTTTCCTCCAAGTTCCGTCTGAAGTTCAGCTTCCTGTCCAGGAATTCGCCAAGATACAGCAGTATTGGGCGAACCACCGCTGTGTAGATCCAGTAAGCAATTTTCGGGCTAAAGCCCCACCGCTTACCAATGGCCTTTTTGCAGGAGTACAAAGCTATAGTCGCCTTCTTCGCCCTTTCCTCCAAGTTCCGTCTGAAGTTCAGCTTCCTGTCCAGGAATACACCAAGATACATGGCTCCATCAGCACCGTAAAGAGAAATAGGGTCGAAGGTAAGTATCTTATACTTTCTCGTGAAAAGAACAAGTTCCGTTTTGGTCGGATTTACCCCCAGACCGCAACTACTTGCCCAGCTAGATAGCATAGTGAGAGCCCTCTGTAAAATGTCTCTAAGTGTGGATAGAAACTTCCTATTTACGGCTATGGCCACGCCATCAGCATAGGCGACCACGTTGCAGCCTTGTCTCTCCAATGAAAGTAGCATTGAGTTCAGCGCTAAGTTACATAGAAGTGGTGACAGAACGCCTCCTAGTGGCGTTCCCCTGTTCACGAATCGGGATATTAGAGTCGCTCCCAATTAAGACGTTATCCACCTGTTGGCAAGTAGATTTCCAATCAGTGAGATGAGCACGGAATTCACTCCTAGACTAGATAGTGCCGCTAATATCGAATCCGGTGTGACATTGTTAAAAGCTCCTTCTATATCCAAAAAGGCAGTCATGGTGTATTCTCCTACCGAGAGCGATTTTTCGATGGTACCCACAAGATCGTGAAGAGCTGTTTCGGTTGACCTTCCCTTGCTGTAAGCGTGTTGTCGCGCCGACAGCAGTTTAGGATCAATAACTCTTCGTAAGTAAGAATCTATCATACGCTCCATTGTCTTCAATAAGAACGATGATTGACTTATTGGTCTGAAGTCTTTTGGGACAGTGTGTGAACTTTTTCGAGCTTTTGGAATGAACACCACTTTCGCCTCCTCCACTTCAGGGGTATATAAGCTAAGTTGATACAGCGAGTGAAAAGCCTACATAGCCAAGGGGAAATGTAGCCCGACACGTGCTGCAATTCAGCTGGAATGATACCATCAGGTCCTGGAGATTTGTAAGGTTTGAAACTTCTAATCACCCAGTTCAGTGTTGGTATGTTGACTATCTCCGAAGCAATATCAGTCGCACTAGCGTCTGAGTATTCTGACGCCTGAAGCGACGTATGGGAGTTGCCCGGAAAATGGCTATCCAGTAGCAGGCTAACTGATTCCCCACTAGAGGTAGTCCACACCCCCCAATGGATCTTTCAGATAACCTAATGTTTGAGGGGTAGAAGCCAGAACGTTTCGCAACCTGGATGCTTCGGAAACGTCTTCTATATTATCACAGAATTTTTTCCAAGAATCACATTTTGCCGTTCTAATCTTCTTCTTGTAGTTCCGTAGCTGCAGCTTGTAGGCCAACCAATCCTCATCCGCTCTTGTCCCCTTACCCTTATATGTAGTTTTTATCGCAAGGAATTATCTTATGTATGGGGTTTATTTGTGGACTACTAATAAATGGATGTAATAAGCATACTCAAACCTAATTTTATCGAGATTCATATGATAATTTAGGTCTTATGGCAATTTAAGTCGATCTCATAGGGGTCATTTGTATACGAACTAAGTCTGAACATGCACCGATTTTCACCAATTTCAACAGCGTTTGTCCTATAGCCGATAGAAGCTTATATACCAAATATCATTAAATTATATTCATGTTTGCGACCTGTAGTTTGATTACAAGGTTTTCATGGACTCACAGACGGACAGACAAACAGACGGACAAGCGGACTGACATCGCTAAATCGACGCAGATAATGATTCTGAGTGGATCGGTATAATAAAAGATGGGTCTAGATCAAGTACTTTTGGTAGTTACAAAAATCAGCACAAAGTCATTATGACCTAACCACATAGTGGTATAGGGTATAAAAATGGCTTGGTTTTTTTGAAAACCATTATTTTATTTAAATAATATCTTCTAATTTATGGCCTGAATTAAAGGTTAAAAGGATCATAATAACAGAAGAACAGGTGGAAGGTCTTATTAGCCTCAAGGTCGTCTAAAATAAATACAAGTTCTAAATACCTTGTATACTGTAGGGGATCATATAACACGAACACCAGACACAATTAAAAGTCTATGTCACATATAGTTTCCACCCTTGTTTTTATATAATTAATATCGCATCAACAATGACCTTTTCGTCGCTATAACTGCTATAAACTTAATTAATAAAACTTAATTGGCTTAAAGAAAGAAAATACATAAAACCATTGACATAACATATAATTATGTATTAATTAAATAAATATTTAATAATAACAGTAAATTTAATTATAATGGAGCTGGCCTTGGCAGAATATACCAAATGTCATTAAAATATTTATTTTATATCTGTGACCTGTAATTCGATTGCAACAATCACGTGGATACAAAGACAAACAGATGGCAGGGCAGAGAGACAGGTCAACGGACGGATGGAGGGACATCGTTAATTCGCCTCAAACAGTGATTATGGTTATGTCAAATTTTCAATATACTCTTGCCACAGAGTGATATAGGAAAAATTATTTTGTCCCGCCAATGGTCTTTTTCTATACATTTCTGAAGAGCTGGACTATATTTGTATATCCTATACCACTCTGAGCTCAGAGTATAATGAGTTTGTGCTGATATTTGTAACTTTTTTTTTTAAGGCTAGTTCCGCGAAGCCAAGTGGCTTGTCTGCAGATTCTAACTTTTGGGTCCAGGGATAGGCCGGACTTGGCTAATTTTTTGCAGCGACAGACCAAAGCCTCTGGTCTGATAGGCGAGCACGCTACCTACTCACCTACCGGGGCGCTTACTAACTAACAAATATATCCAACCAAGACCCAAATTATATTTTACCGATCGACTTAGAATCATTGTCTGAGTCGATTTAGGTCTATCCGTCTGTCCGTCTGTCTCTGTATCCAGGTCGCCAATATTTATATATTTTGATTAAATCTGATATATAAGCTTCCATCGGCCACAGGAAGTTCGGTATTGGAATACGTTTAACTCGCTATATTTACAGACCAAGCCCCCATACCTTTAATCCCTCCAATATCGACTTAAATTGCCATCATTTCCAACTTATCATATAGATCTCGGTCAAATTGGGTTTATGCATGTTTATTATACCCATTAATCATTAGTCCAAAAATAAGTCATGTAGGCCCTTTCCAATGAATAGTCCCTATATAAAGCTGCTTACCGTTTTTTGTGAAAAATATGTGGCTTTACCAAATATGGTCATGATTGGTCGAATTTTCGACCTATTTCCTATATAAAAATAACATACGATAACAACTTTTTCAAACAAATTTATACCAATGTTACTCAAACTTGATTCTTTATTCAATTAGTTGGACATAACACCCTTTCAATACCTACATAGTATATCTGTGGTCACAAGAAATAACCGCCTAAGTCGACTTAAGAACGATTTGAGTTATGTATGCTATCATATTCTACTAAACACGCCATTTCTCTAACATTGTTTAATAACAAGTTATTAACGAAAACATTCTGACCTAAGGTCGTAATGAAGCCCCATTACATTTATATAAAAAGTTATTTTTCTCAAAAGCATGATTTTCGACTTAGGCGGTTAATGCTTGTAACCACAGATATATAGTTGGTCTGGAACGAATATAGTTTTCTTACTTGTTCATTTTAAATTTGTACCGGGTCAGCTGATCCTGATATATATATATAATTATATATACCAGCGCTCGAAATTCGAGTGCAATTTCTAGGCAGCTTTATTTTTCACTTTAGCCAATTCACAAACCAACAATTTTATGGTTAATTATTATTGTGAATGAAGACGACAAACTCATTAACAAACACATTAAGAAATTTAATAAAACACATAGCATATGTATAATTTTGTGTATGTGTTAGTAGCAACTTTAAATGGTATTTACCCAAAATAAAAGAAAAAATTTAAAAATCTGCAAAATGGCTAAAAGGAAATACCTTTCAAATAATATACGTTTGGTCAAAATCGGGATAAAACGGTAGAACAAAACATCGGTCACAAGAAACCGCCTAGCCTATTAATATATATATATATATATATAATATGTGAAGGTAAATTTTTTATATAATATGCGGGAACGGAGGAATGTGAAAATTGGCATAGTTATAGTTCATATGGAGGAGAAGCTGAGAATGATACAATTTATGTTTAATCTGTCTTAAAATATATTAAATTAAATAAAATAAAATATTTATAACAATTCGTCACACCCTGTTAATGCGAATGATTTAAATTATATATCAGACGCCCTGTGTTGAATTGTGAATTGCTAAAATTGATTAACATACCTTTAGGCTCATTTAAATATTCATAATTTTTTTATATATGGGGCGTTCATGTCAAGTGATCGAACTTTTAAAACCGATGTTTTCCGATCGGGATGAAATTTGCACCAAGGTTGGTCCTATTGGATAGTAGTTAAGAAACAATTTTTCAATAAGATCGGTCCAGAACTCTCTGAGTTAGAGTGGGTCAAAATTAGAATTTTGACCAAACAGGTGTTTTTTCTCCTCCATGTAACTTATTACCTATTGTTCTAAGCAAAATTTCTCGAAAATAGTTTAGATAGCTATTTCTTCAGTCTTTCGGAAAAAAAATTGTAAAAAAAAATAAATTTTTTGACTTTTTTGAAAATCAAAAATTTTTTTGACTTTTTTTCAAAAAAGAAAATTTTTTTTTTGGCTCAAAAGAAAGCTTAGGTTTTTTCCTTTACGAGCTTTTTGGTCGCTTAGTGGGATGCGAGTGGGATATCTATCAAAAAAAATGTTTTGTAACTCAAGACAACGGTTTTTCAATTTTAGGCATTTGCACTAAATTGAATTTTTTCCTATTAGTGTGTAAGTGTTTCCAAAACCTTAAAAATAAAGCATACACTGAGAAACTAGACAAATTAACTTTTCCGACGGTATGTAACATACCTAACTAAAATTTCATACCTTCGATACTGTAATACACGAAATATGTTAACCTCAGGAAAAAAAATCACTTTTGTATAGAAATGTTGAATATTAATTTTTTTATTTATTTCTTATAATAATTAAATTAATATAAAATAATAATAATAAAAAATCGGAAGACATCGGTTTTAAAAGTTGGATCACTTGACATGAAACGCCCCATATATAGATTAAAAAACATTGAAAGACAAAAATTTTATGAAAAAATAATATTTCCTAGAATTTGCACTCGAACTCCGAGTGCTGGGCTATATTAGTATATATTGACTTATAATGGTTTACCCGTGTCGTTCACGTATAGCCAGCCACAATAGAACCTTTTCTAGGAACATCGTTCTTTAAATACATTTGGACATTTTTGGGTGCTTCAGGACCGAATGACTGTCTTCAATTAAACTGAGTGGAAGCGTATAAGTAAGTATGGAAAATTTGATAAAACTCTTTTATTTTTTCAATGCCCATCAATTGTAGATTTGCCTTATTGTCTTTGTGGCATTCGAATCTTATTTCCAACTCAAAATACGATTTTGCACTGAGGCTCATAAAATTTCGGTTTTGCAACATTAAATCTTATAAATCCGATATCCCTACAATGGCGAACAATTTCATTTTAAATTTTGGACACACCTAAGGTGATAAATATTTGGCACCAATGATGCGAAATTGCTGAAATAAACGCCATTTTGACATGTTTAAGAAATTTTTTTATTTTGAAGTTCAAGAAATTCCAGAACCATGTCACAATGTGCATCGAGCTAAAGGAGAATATGTTGGAAAATCAAAACTGAATTAATCCAAAATAATATAAATTTTCATTGTTATGAAAGGATTTTTCAAACTGGCCTCATAAGAATACAAGCATTAAGTATATAGACATCTATAAGTTTAATAAGCTAGGCGATTTCTTGTGACCGATGTTTTGTTCTACCGTTTTATCCCAATTTTGACCAGACGTATATTATTTTAAATGTATTTTTTTAGCCGTTTTGCAGATTTATAGATTTTAAATTGCATTTAAAGTTGTTACTAACACATACATAAAATTATACATGTACTATGTGTGTTTTATTAAATATATTAATGTGTTAGTAACAAAAATGAGTTTGATTTTTGTGTTGATTTCTGAATAGGTTATAATTGATAAGCATACCTTTAGTGTCTTATTTAGTGAAAAAATAAAATTTCCTAGAATTTGCACTCGAATTTCGAGGGCTGGAATCTGCTAGTATAAATACAATAAAAAATATGTAGAAAAATTTATTAATTACTCACTGACTCAAAGACGTATTCTGTAACGTTGTATAATAAAAATTTATTTATAGCTTAAAACTTGAAATTTTGAATGTTGTTCCCCTACCGGCCTAAATGCTCGCTGAGAAGGAATTTTTGCTTTAGATTTTTTTTGTTAAAAAATGATTCTAGATTTTTATTAGTTTTTATTGGGCCGGAATAACCGGCCAAAAAGTCAATTTCCATTCCACAAAAAATACCTCTTTTTTCAAAAAGTGGATTTTAATACGAAGCACTTTTTCTTAAAAAATAGTACCTTTTCTTAAAAAGTAAATTTTTTAAACAGAACCTCCTCTTAAAAAAGGCCTTTGCTTAAAAAGTGTATTTTCTTTTAAAAAATACATTCACTAAAAAAACAACATTTCTTAAAAAAGTACCTTTTCTTAAAGAAAGTACCTGTTCTTTATAAAGAGAGAATTACTTCTCAAAAAAAATTTACACAAAGTATATTTTTCAGCAAAAGTACCTTTTCCAAAAAAGTACTTTCAATTAAAAGTTAATATTTTCTTAAAACAGTGCCTTTATAAAAAAAATGGCCTTTTCTTAAAAAAAGGATCTTAGAAAATAAATTTTTGTAAAAAATCAATTATTTTAAAAGTACCTATTCTTAATCCATTTTCCGATTCTTAAAAGAGCGTCTTTTACTAAAAAAGTAGTTTCTTCTTAAAAGTGTCTTTCCTTAAAAATGTATTTTTATTGAAAAATACCTTTTCCTAAACAAATATATTTTCTTAAAAAAGTACCCTTATATAAATCAATACCTCTTTAAAAAGTTAATCTCTTACAATAAGTACATTTTCTTAAAGAAATGTTTTTTTTTAAATAGTACGTTTAAGAACCATTTCCTAAAAATAATCATTTACTTAAAAAGTACCTTTGCTTAAAAAAAAATACTGTTTCCTATAAAAATATTTTTTTAGAAAATTGCTTATTCTTCTTAGAAAATCATCTTTCATAAAGAAGTTATTTTTCTTGAAAAAGTACCTTTTCGTATAACAAAAAAAAATGAATGAAAAACAATTCTAATGTTCTTTTCAATCAAGTTTGTGAGTTAAATAGTTGGAGCTGTCTTTATTTTTTTCCATATATCTTTTACATTATAGAAATGTACCTCTTCTATTTTGATATCTCCAACCGAAACATAGATTAAAGTACTTCTTAAAAAAATTATCTTTTCTCACAAAACTTAACTTTTCTTACAAAAAACCGTTTCTTAAAATAAGTACTTTTCCTTAAAAAGTACCTTTTCTTAAAAAATATATTTTTTCTTAAAGAAGTAATTTTTCTTAAAAAAATGTACTCCTACTTCAAAAAGGATATTTAAAAAAAGTAGCGTTACAAAATAAGTACCTTTAAGAAAGTACGTTTTCTTTAAATTGTACCATTTATACCTGGTATTAAAAATTACCTTTTACCAACCGAAACATAGATTAAAGTACTTCTTAAAAAAATTATCTTTTCTCACAAAACTTAACTTTTCTTACAAAAAACCGTTTCTTAAAATAAGTACTTTTCCTTAAAAAGTACCTTTTCTTAAAAAATATATTTTTTCTTAAAGAAGTAATTTTTCTTAAAAAAATGTACTCCTACTTCAAAAAGGATATTTAAAAAAAGTAGCGTTACAAAATAAGTACCTTTAAGAAAGTACGTTTTCTTTAAATTGTACCATTTATACCTGGTATTAAAAATTACCTTTTATTAAAAAGTATCTTTTATTAAAAAGTATATTTTATTAAAAAAGTACCTTTTATTAACAAAGCAAATTTTATTAAAAAACCACCTTTAATTAAAAAAGTACCTTTTATTAAAAAAGTTCCTTTATTAAAAAGTACTTTTTATTAAAAAATGTTCTTTTATTAAAAAGTAAAAAGTATTAATTATAAATTACTTTTTATTAAAAAAGTACCTTTGATTAAATTGTATCTTTTATTAAAAAGTTCATTTTATTAAAAAAAATCTCTTATTAAAAAAAAGTACCTATTATTAAAAAAGTTATTTTTATTAAAAAATTACCTTTTATTAAAAAAGCACTTTTTATTAAAATAAAAGTACTTTTTCTTTTAAAAAGTACCGTTTCTTTAAAGAGTACTTTTACTTAAAAAAGTTCTTTTACTTCACATAAAATTACTTTTTCTTCAAAGGTTACCTTTTTTATGAAAGTACCTTTTTTAGAAAATTACATATACGTTTCGTAAAAAGTCTCTTTTTTTTAAAAAAGTATATTTTCTTTAAAAGGAATTTTGTTTTAAAAAAGAGTACATTTTCTTAAATAAGTATTACCTCGTAAAAAATTATCTTCTCTAAAAAACGTTTTTTATTAAAAAAAATAGTACATTTTCTTAAAAAATTAAGTTTTCTTAAAAAGTACCTTTTAAAAAAAATACCTATCCTTCAGTAAGTATATTTTCTTAGAAAAAATCTTTTCATAAAAAGTTAATTTTCTTTAAAAAAAACCTATTCTTACTAAAAAAAAAGTACATTTTCTTACATTTTCGTACATTGTCTTAAAATGTACTTTTTCTTAAAATGTACTTTTTCTTAAAATGTACTTTTTCTATCAAAAGCACTTCTCATAAAAAAGTTACCTTTTTTAAAAATCCTTCATAAAAAAATATTTTTTTCTTTATTTAGAAAAGTATTTTTTCTTAAAAAGTACCCTTTCTTCAAAAATATACTTTTCTTCAAGAAATATACATTTTCATTGAAAACAGCAACTTTTCTTAAAAAATACTTTGTCTTAAAAAAATACGTTTTCTTTAAAAAAGTACAGTTTCCGCACATTCTCAAAAAATTACATATTGTTTAAAAATTACCTTCTCTTAAAAAAGCACCTTTCATAATAAAGTACTTTTTCTTAAAAGAGTACATTTTCTTAAAATAGTTCCTTTTCTTATGGAAGTAGCTTTTCTTAAAAAAGCACTTTTTTGAAAAAAGTACAGTTTCTTGAAAAAATTAATTTTCTTAAAAAATACCCTTTCCTGAAAAAGTAATATTTCTTAGGAAAGTACCTTTGCAAAAAAAATTAATTTTCTTTAAAAAAAAGCACCCGCCATAAGCAACTAACTAGTATGTTAATAGTTGCCAAACAAGAATAAAATTTTCATTAATTAAATTATTTGTTTACTCAAATTTGTGTGTACAAAAAATTTATGATAGTTGCCCCAAGTACTATTATCTCATGCTTGCATAGTTTAAGTAGTTAGGAATAATATTTAAAAATAACATATAACATAATAACATATCAACGTCCTTAAAACATACATGAAGTTTTTAATAAGAATAGTTAAATTGATATTAAGCTAAATGTTTAAAACCAATTGGAATAGTTGCAATCTTTTTGATGATTAAAATAAAAATTCATAGAAAAGGCAACATTAAGCTTATTGAAAATATCGACCTCATAGTTTTAAATAGTTTTAAAAAGAAGTTAAACTTTTAAAGAGCAATAGCTAAAACATTTATAACCATTAAAAACTATTAAATTTCTAAATCTTTATCAAAAAGAATAAAATTTACCTTGAAAAATGTAGCACATGTAAAAAACTCTTCGTTGTCTAACCTTTAACTTTCCCTAAACATCCTCTATTACAATCACGTTTTCATATTTTCCAGGTCACAAAACTTTGTCATAAATTTTACAGAGAAAAAGTAGTTTATTTTTTTTCTTTTTGCTTAGAATTATATAAAAGATGTCATCAAATATTATGACCTTTTCATATAGTTACAAAAATTAAAGTTTAAAAAACGCATAAAAATTGGGAATTTTTTTCTTAGAAAGCAAATAGATGAAAGAAACCATTTCAAAGAAGAAAAATAAGGCTCAAATATTTTTTTTATAAAGCATTAGGTAAGGAACCAAATAGGAAAACACTTTGATATTGAAATATATTAAAAACTGAAAGAATAATCTTTAGCTGTTCTTCCAAAAAATTTGTTCGCCTTCAAAGTAATCCCCCCATGATACAATACACTTATGCCCTTATTTCTCCCAATCTACAAATCAAGTGTTAATGTCGAATAACTGTTAAACCGTGCTTGCTTTTCTCTTCTCAATCTATTCAAAACGGTGTCTCGGGAGTTGTCTTTTTTTTTTAAATATACAGAAATAACATGGTGCTAGATCAGATGAATATGGTGGTTATGGAATATTATGAGAAGGGAAGTGGTCGCGAAGAACCAATGCAGCGTGAAACTATGCTTTATCTTGATGCAAAAACCAAGAGTTGTCTGCCCATACTTTTTGCGCCTTTTTCCGCATAGCTTCACTCAAATCACAGATAACAATGAAAAAATATTCCTTGTTAACAGTTTGGCGGATGGAATGCATAACACACTACGCCAAGATAATCGAATAAATCAATTGAAATAAAACCTTGATTTTTCAACGACTTAGATTAGATAGTGAAGGCTCTACGCACTGCAACCAGTTTCAACTTTTGTGCAGGCTATGGTTGTCCTAAAGATTAAGGCTTCTTATAAAGTCAACTACCCTATTTGGCTTTAGATTCCATATGTCCCGGGGGGATACAGTGTATCCTCCGAGTGCACCGATTCTCTTGCCACTTAGTCTTGGACATTCACGGAGAATGTATTCTGCCGTTTCTACCTCCTGCTCGCAGAACCTACATGTGTCTATAGCGGATTGTCCTTTTTCTCGTAGATGATATCTAAGATTGCAGAGTCCTGTAAAGAATCCCGTCAAGGTCCTTAAGTCCTTCTTATCAAGGGTAAGTAGTCTTTCCGCTTGAACACTGGTTATAAATCTCTTAGCCTACCGTTGACCTGGACTTTTGTCCCAGTGTTCGGCAATTTGTGATTTTCTCCACTCCTTCATTTTTTCTTTTACGTGTCCGACTGGAACACCACAGAAAGGTTCCGGACCGATGAAGGACGACGGGCCTTCTGCCGTTTCTACCTCCTGCTCGCAGAACCTACATGTGTCTATAGCAGATTGTTCTTTTTTCGTAGATGATATCTAAGATTGCAGAGTCCTGTAAAGAATCCCGTCAAGGTCCTTAAGTCCTTCTTATCAAGGGTAAGTAGTCTTTCCGCTTGAACACTGGATGAAGTTATAAATCTCTTAGCCTGCCGTTGACATGTACTTTTGTCCCATTGTTCGGCAATTTGTGATTTTCTCCACTCCCTCATTTTTTCTTTTATGTGACCCACTGGAACACCACAGAAAGGTTCCGGACCGATGAAAGGACGACGGCCCCCTCGATTGGCTAGGCAATCGGCCCTTTCATTCTGCACGTGTCTTCCGAGTCCCGGAATCCAGCAAAGAGTTAGTTTGTTGCATCTGCCTAACTCGTTTAGCTCTTCGATGCACTCCAAGACCAGTTTAGACACGTTGTAGGCCATTATTGGCTTTAGTGCAGCCTGACTGTCCGATAGTACATAAATGAGTGCCCTTTTTGTCATTCTTCTGAGATATTCAGTCACGCATATATAGATAGCGAAGACCTCCGCTTGGAAAATGGATGGGAATTTACCCATGGGTAAGGCACGTTGGAAATTGGGACTAAATATGCCCGCGCCCGTGTCCCCATTTGATTGTTTTGAGCCATCTGTAAACTACACATGACAACCCTGCTCCGGCTTGCAGGTATTACTGGTCCATGCGCTCCGTTCCAATATCATGGTTTCAAATTCTCTGATGAATCTCTTTTTTGGTAGCATTCTATCCGTGACTCTCGCCACCGGGTCGTGGATGAAGAGCCTTGCGACTCTCATGTGACCCTTTAGGTCACCGTCCTTCATGCTATCAAAATCCTGAAGTCGTACGGTACTCATGCACGCATCTTCGATGATCGTTAATGTTAAGCATGATACCGAGCATCGGTTGGACACATTCTGTTCGCCCCTGTGATACCAATAAAGCCAATGCGGTACACCTTGTTCAGGATTGCTTTCGCATTAGTTTGCTCAACCTTTAGCCACCATGCAAGAGCAGAATAGGTAACCATTGGTTTTACAATAGTTTGAAACGACCGAAGATCATGTGGGGATTTAAACCCCACGTTCTACCAAATTAGTCTTTGATAGGCATATAAAACCCTGGTGGCCTTTTTGCTAATTTATTGAGGGTGACCCCAAGATACTTGACCACATCCGAGAACCCTATTGTCAAGCCGTTCAGACTTGGTTCCACAAGATTGCGTTTCCTTCGTTTAGTGAAAGGTATCAGTATGGTTTTTGATGGGTTCATAGATAACCCTTTTCTATGACACCAATTGAGGGTATAATGCAGAGACTGTTGCATACGCTCCATTATTGTGCTCTCGTCGAAGCCGGAGACAGAGATAACAAGATCGTCTGCGTAGCTTAAGGTTTTTAATCCTAAGTCATTAAGTTCCCCCGGCAGCTCATCCATGACCAAGGTCCAAAGCAGTAGCGGTAGAACGCCTCCCTGAGGACAGCCCTTAGTGGCACTTATGGTCCTAAATACACTGCCTATATTCAGTGTTTTCAACGACTTTGGCCCGATCTTCTTTGGCCGTACACGATATTCGCTTGATTGATCGGTTGTTTTGGGGTCGTAGGCAAAAACCGAAATGTTAGCTTCCACAATTATGCATCTAATTTCCTACTGGTAATCAGAAAGCAATGCTTCGGACATATTAATGTGAAGATCTTTGTGAAAAAAAGTGTAGTCTTTCTGAAGCCAATCGTTTTAGGTCCTGATATGTTTTAAAATTTTCTTCACTGATCATTTAAATTTTAATAGTATCAGAAATATTTGAAGTTGTCAATTGACGATTTTTCAGCACAGAAGTCCCACATCTTCCTGAAGTGATGATGTTTTTTCTAGTCCGGGGCGCTCTTTCTCTTATAGCTTTATCTACCTTCCCGAATATGTTTGTACCACTTGTAAACTTACCTTTTTCCGATACAACCTGGTCATCTTCTGCTATATCCTTAATATTTCTGCTACAGAACTGCCATTTCACAATCAATATGTAATTGGTTTTTTTTTTCCAATAAAGTCAGATATTGTTATTGAACCAATGAAGATATGGACATAAAATTTGGCACAGATATCAAAAACAGAATTACTAATCTGAATGGCTTAACGGCTGTTAGCTTCACAGGTAATATATTTCCAGCGTTGTTAATTAATCCCTGCAGTTTTTATAAAAAATAGTTATGTCAGCATCAAATTGACTTCCACAATTTCATTCTAGTGCTTGAACTGCATTTTACTCAGAATACAATAGAGAATCTAAAGATATTTGCAGATAATATAATTCACTATCATCTCTGTTTTACGATCATCGAAACCGCAGTAACTAGAGTGAGAAGTAAGACCCTTCCTTTTCAAGTGAAATGTGATTCAGACAGTAACCATTAACTAACCCGGTACGATAGTCCTCTCTAGGAACTGGCAATAGATTACCTGTCTCCTGGAGGTCGTGGGGAGGCTACCGCCATCTGCCTTTCATATTTTAAGGCAATCTCTGAGAGTTCGCAAGTATTGAATTGTGGTATTCATCAGCACTAAGATTTGCAAGTTCATCTGGTATCTCGTTGCCTTCGAGACTCTTGTTTCCACATACCCAGATTAGTGTGACGGATGCTTTTGGCACTTAGTGTCCTTAGAGCTTTTAATGTGGCTCAACTATCTCCAAAAATATTGATGGTCCCCCAGTTACTTCCGGAAAATATTCGACATCTTCGCTTGTTGCAACTATTTCAGCTTGAAAAATGCTTCAGCTTTCCGGCAAAGTAAATGGTTTATGTACGTCTCGGCCGTTCATAGTTTAACCATTTCCTACACCGGTTGAATATTTGCAGCCGACTGTAAAAATAATTATAGCATTCAAAGGATCTGTTTAGCTGTTATGCCCTCCATATTCATTGACAATGATATTAATATTGTCCGTCTGATTGCATCCAAAATTACGCTGACTTAACCACTACGTAGTCTTGAGTCTAAAGCACACCTTATAGGCCCCGCTCAGACCAAAGATGTCACTTGGTATCAGAATTCAGTCAGGAGACTGATGTTTTTTCCAATATTTAACCCACGAGACCATATACTCCTCGGAATTTATTTAACGTACCTTCCCTCCATAACCCAATAAAGTAAGATTGGTTTTACTGCAGAGGTATAAATCAGTACTTGAGCCTTCTCTTCAATCCCCAAGTTGAAATTATCATTTTTTTTAATCAATAGTAGGCGTTATTGCTTGCTTGATTCTCTCTTTTTAGTTCATGTTCCAAGCCAAGATGATACCTAGAAATTTTTAGAGTGTTGGAGAGGTGGAGAAGCGGGGAATCGATACCAATGATGTCTACTTTCCTTATACTTTCCACTTTATTCTTCGTGTGAAAATGACCATGTATATTTTCTGTTTGTGTGAAGGTATTTACCGCACATTCCGAACGAGCTAAGGGTATGTAGT
The DNA here is from genome assembly GCA_963682025.1 of Cordilura impudica. Lineage (NCBI taxonomy): Eukaryota > Metazoa > Arthropoda > Insecta > Diptera > Scathophagidae > Cordilura > Cordilura impudica. Next base: position 210,708,846 of record OY821519.1, on the reverse strand, counting down.
GGTAACAGAACTGAGGCGCTCCTCTTGTCGTATATTTGATAACTGGATGGCTCCTATTCGGCGTTGCTACTATGCATACTCCATACTAACATTGTTGAATACACCTCATATATCAAAAGGAATCGGTCAGTACGTATTGTCTGAAACACAAAGAATTTTAAATAGTCGACGTGAAGTGCCGTTTTAAAATTTTTTCCATGCGTATATGTGTATTGCGTAGAGATCTATGATCCGTTCCATTGTAACTGATTTGGTCCCATTTGGTAGAAGAAACTACTTTCCGCCATGATTGCGGTATATAGCATAATTTTGAACATGCGCCATATATGTTTGAAAGGTGAGCTAATAATACGTCTGTAGTATTCTGCAGCATTGCTCGAAACATACCATTCAGTTCTGGAAATGTATACCATTCCTCAGAAAAAAAATTAATGGGGTGGTCGGTTGCTTTTAAATTTGAGTAGTCGAATAGCCTGGAAAGTGGACTGTAAGAAGAGTAGGTTTCTTCTCTGTAGAGCTTTTAGTTTTAGTAAATAATTCCTCCCAGCTAAACTACTTTGCTTTGCGTATAAGTTTCTTAAAAATCTTAACCTTTTCGTCTTAAATTCTTACATACTGAGAATAATTTTTAATTTTTCCCGTACTGAAAATTTCTCAGATCCTAAGACTTCATTTTCACTTATAGAAACTTACTCAGATTAGGAGACTTAGTTTTGCCTTATAGACATAATATTCTAAGACGCTGATATTAATTTTATCGTTATAGAACAACTCACAGATTCTAGGACTCTTTTTTTCCCTTATAGAAAAATTTTGAGATTCTAAGGCTGATTTTTCCCTTAAAGATCAATTTTCAGATTTTGAGACTCATTCTTTCCTTATGAAAAATTTCTTAGATTCTAAACCTTATTTTGCTCTAATGGAAAATTTCTCAGGTTCTGAGTCTAAGTTTTATCGTGTAGAAAAATGCTCAGATTTTGAAACACGTTTTTCTATATAGAAAATTCGGGGACCAATTTTTCACTTATAGAAAACTTCTTGGATTTTGAGAATCATTTTTCAGTTCTTCCGTATCGCAAAACTCTCAGATTCTGAGAGATAGTTTTTCGTTATAGAAAAATAATAATTTCTTTCATATGGAAAAATAATTTTGGATCCTGAGACTTATGCCGTTTTCTTTTCTGACAAAAAATGTCGCATTTCACTTGCTCTTTTTTCGCAAAGTGTATTCTTTCATATATTCTGAATTATAGCAACCTTATCTTATACATCAATCGCAAGGTCTCAAAGTGCTGGGTTCACAAAATGCAAAAAAGAATTCACCCTCTTCATCGAGTGAAAATATTTTTAAAAAATGCGAACAATGGGGAAATATACTCACACTATGACCTGAAAGATGTCAATGGTTGCAATTTTTTCTGATTTGCGAGCTCTCGACTTTGAGAACTATCGATTAATGTACAAAATAGGGTTGCTCTTAATTTAGAATATATAAAAAAAATACACTTTTCTAAAAAAGTGCCAATAAAATGCGACATTTTTTGTCAGAAAAGAAAACGGCATTACTTTTTACTTATAGACAAATTATTAGATTTTGGGCATCATTTTTCAGTTCTTCCGTATCGGCAAATTCTTAGATTCTGAGAGATAATTTTTCCTTCTAGAAAAATTCTCAGATTCCTAGAGAAAAAGAATAATTTCTCGCTCATAGAGAATCTGATAATTTCCCTCTTATAGAGAAATTTTTACGTTCTGAAACTCATTTTTCTCGTATAGAAAAATGCTTAGATTTTGAAACCCATATATAAAGAGTTATTTAAGAATCTGAGATTTATTCTTTCTATATAGAAAATGCTGAGACGCATTTCTCCCGTATAAAAAAATTCTCAAATTATGAGACTCATTTCTCCTGTATAGGAAATTTTTTTGGTTCAGAGACTCATTTTATTATGGACAAATTCTCACATCCAAAGACTAATTTTTCTCTTATAGAAAAAATCTCAGATTCGAAGATTAACTTTTTCCGTGTACAATAATTTTCAGAATCATAAACTCTTTTTTCCGTATCGAAAAATTCACAAATCCTGGGGCTTAGTTTTTCCTTTAATAAAAAAAAATCACAGGTTCCGAAACACATTTATAGAAGAGTTCTTAGGTGCTGAGACCCATTTTTCCCATCTAGAAAAATTCTCAGATTCAGGGACTTATTTTTCTGTTAAACAAAAATTCTCAGATTCGACGACTCATTGTTCCCATGTAGAAAAATTCTCAGATCCTGTGATATCGTTCATTTGGTCCTGAGATTTTTCACTGATTCTTCCTCGTGCACGTCCATACAGCTCCTACAGATGACGGTTCCTAGGACATTCTAACATCCGCCCTATTGCATAGTGTCCAGCTGGCTCTCCTATAGTAGGCTAATTGTACCTCTACCAAATCCAAGGAATGTTTTAGTTCGCTTGGGATTTGACAAAGGAAAGATGTTAGTTTGTCAGTTTTGTCCAGCGCGTCATCCATTTGAGGTCAGTCGGCTACTAGATAATGTTCAACAGCTCAAATAAAGGGATCCAAATATCAGAGTCAATTGTCTACTCCACCGATTCGGAGACCTTCCGTGTACGCTCGTCAAACAACTCATTCCTCATGACCCTCTATGTCCTTGACCCCACATATTAGCCTCAAGGTTCGTTGTCATATTCGGTTGCGAAGCCCTATAAATTACTTTTCACATTTTAACCTTACCGTCATCGATTTTAAGGTTTTGAGACTATTTACATGAATATTAATGGTTGGTCCATATCCCGTTCCTCAATTATTTTAGTTGTTAAGTGAATTGCATGAATCTTGGCCTGAAAAACACTACATACGCCAGGAAGTCTACAAGACGTCCAAATTTTAAACTCCTCCCCGTAAACCCCTGGCCCTCTCCCTGTTGCCATCTTCGAACCATCAGTATTGACTCTGTCTCTGACGTTATATTTTCCCCAAGGTTCAATCGAATTCCCTGCATCCCGAATAGCTTTCTTCCAGACTATGTGAATCCCAAAAACGGATAACAACCCTCGCCGCTGTCCTCTAGATGAATATTTCCAAAGGCATGACATTCAGCCTCAACTGTGGAGCCCAAACAGGTATCATGCATAGAAATTTTCATAGTCTTAGACAACATTTCTTGCATACAAAAATTCTTAGATTCCTCCATTCCTTTTGCTGTATCATTTCCCCCATAGAAAGATTCTCAGATACTAAGACTTATTTTTTCCATATAAATAAAAATTCTTAGATTATCAATCAAAAAAGATTTTCGCTAAAATAATTTTCGAATTGCTACCTTGTTTTGTAAAAAATATCAAAGATTTTCCAAATTTTCTAATAAGTCTAGAACTGACATCTCCCCCTACCCAATATTTATACCCTATACCACTATGTGGCTTGGGTATAATGACTTTGTGCTGCTGTTTGTAACAACCAAAAATATTTGACCTACACCCATCTTTAATTATACCGATCGAATCAGAATCACTATCTGATTCGATTTTACGATGTCCGTCCGTCCGTCCGTCCGTCCGTCCGTCTGTGTGTCCATGTAAAGCTTGTAATCAAACTACAGGTCGCAAATATGAAAATATTTTGATGAAATTTGGTATTTAATCTTTTATCGGCCATGGGATGAACGTTATTGAAATTGGTGAGAACCGGTCCATGTTCAGACCTAGCCCCCATACAAATGACCCCTATGAAATCAACATATATTGCCATAAGATCCAAATTATCATACAAATCTTAGTCAAACTGGGTTTGTATGTATATATTACATTCATTAATAGGTAGTCCAAAAATGATCCCTATTGGACAACTCTTAGTCATAGGCCCCGTATAGAGCTGCTTTCCGATCTTCACTTAAATCTATCAAAAAAGAAAAATATTACACTGATTCTTCTCAAATTTTGTTTGTATATATTTTTGCAAAATGCAAGAGACTTTACCAAATATGGTCAGGATCGGACCATTTTGGGCCTAGTCCCCATATCGATATAACATCCGATATGAACTTTTTCATATCTGCAGCCTTAAAAAATTAATAAAAATCCCACTCAAATTTCGTTTATGCTTATTTTCTATATCTAGTTGGGCCTGAGAGATAGGGTGTCTAAATGCATGGTATAGGGCATCGTATAGTCGGTCTAGACCGACTATAATTTTCTTACTTGTTTTCTTTTTTTGTTTGTTTATCCATATTTTTGTAATTTGAAAAAAAAACTTCGTTTATTTTTTCTTCTTGGTTTATAAGGAAAATTTTAGTTTTTATTTTTGTGGTCACTCATTGGTCACGAAAATATTTTTTTATTTTCAATTTAGTTTTTTTTTCGTTATTTTTATATTTTTTATTCTTGCTTTGTTTATATTATTGTCGCTTTTTGTGGAACCAAGTATGAAATGAAAATAAATGCCTGAAATGCTATAATGTCATTTTTATTTCAATTTAGTTTCTTTCCTTGCGAAATCTTTTGAAGGCATATAACAACAACAATATTTAATACAACCACAATAACAGGAACATGGTCCATTGCAACAAAATCTTCATTCCATTCAGCAACAATACAATCAGCAATATTATTATAAATATTTTCAATTTCTTCTGTATACACAGGAAAAAAAATTAATGTGGCCAACGAATTTAATGCCAACCGAATTATATTGAAGTTGATAACCGAATTTCAGCTTGATTAAAATTAGAAAGTTGTTAACAATAAATATTAAATCATAATAAAAATTGGTAGCTACTATTAAAAACAGTTGTTCAACTTTAGAACAATTCAGTTAGCTATGTTTTTCTCTGTGTGCATTTTTTTCTCTGTAAAATTCTTTATATTGTATATTTCCGTTATGAAAAGATCAAAAAAAAAATGTGCATATTTATTTGTTGGGTTCCTATTGGTTGGTTGATTGGTTTTTCAATAGAATGTTTAGATTTATTATGACATTTACGTAGCTCCATGTTGGATTTGTAAAAGTTATACTTTTTTCGAACACTCAATTTGTTTTTTTTTTAACATTTGGTTTCAATCATTAAAATTGGGAAAATAATTTTGTAGTTTTTTGTATAATTCATATAATAGAATGATTTCTTTTTTGTTGTTCTTTTTAGCCCAAGCTAGAAATGGATTTTTTAGATTTTGTAAAGAGAAATAAAATTACTGAAAATTTTTCTTAAATTAACTAAAGTCTCATCAAGTTATGAAATTTATATATTTTATAGAAGGTTTAAAAAATATTTACTAAACTAACAGAATTTGGGGGAAAATATGAAAAGTTTATCCAAAAAATTCACAAAAACTTAAATTTAATTTTGGTTTCAGGCAACATCTCTAATGTATGTAAAAAGTGCAAAGTACAATGGACGCAGGTTTAAATCTCAAGGCCGCCCTTTTTGAAAACTTTCAAACAGTCTAATGAATTATGAAATAAAAATTATTACTATGCTTAATAAAATCACATATGAAGGCTTAATGCCAGAAACCGGTCTGAAGAGGAATATTTATTTTTTAGAAAAATATATCCTCTCTTCTTCTTCTTTTTCCAGTCTATGACAGCGTCCTGGTTCATCTGGCAATATAAAAATAATAATTATTTTTTTTAGTTTACGTACTCGATAGACTTTTTTGGCATTATAAGAACTCCCTTTAAAAAATTAGCAAAAGTAAAAAAATAAATTAATATAAAAAATTTATATATGAAAATTAAATTTTTCAATAGATAAATGTCCAACTTAGAAGAACAGATATATAATTTTAAAAGTAATATGATAAAGTTTTGTGTCTGGTTGGCCTACCCATATATATTGAAAATCAATACGAGTATTCTTCTACTTTGGTATTTAGAGTGCAGTATCAAAATAAACGTTTCATTTTTCAATTTATTCTGAACTTTTGAACCCTTTGACAGACAGTGCTCGCCCTAATCGGGTTTTCTTATATATTTCTTATCCTACATACCAGTGTAATAATAATAATAATATGAAAAAAGTTTTCACTCCATACAATTTATACAATTCTGATCCTTATATAAACAAGCACAATTGAAATAGCGATGTCCGTCTGTCCCCCTATAGAAATAACGAACACGCCGTCAACAGGTCAGCTGGCATGTTAAGTTTTTGTGAAAATGATGCATTGACATTGGTTCAACAGGTCCCGAAATTTCAATGGAAATGTAAAAAAACTTGAAAAATATGATTTTTCTATGTTGTTCTTTTTATTGTAAACTTTGTAATTGTGTGTCGCAGCTGTAATTGCTGTTGTGTTTCTGTTTAGTTTAGGCTGGTATTGCCACACCTTTCTTAGATTCATATTGGCGATTCCATTAATATCTGGACTTATTGCACTCTTATAATAAATTTAAACAAAATATTTGAAAAGGTAAACAATTCGATAAACTTAATACTGAATTATCTATAATATTAATACGCAAAGCGATTTCTTGTGACCGATGTAACTTTCACAGTCTTAACCTGATTTTGACAAAAAAAATTATCATTTGAAAGGTATTTCTTTTTAGCTGTTACCCAGATTTACAGATTTTCATCATCTGGAATATTTTTTTGGAGTTATGATCGTTTAAAGTTGCTACTAACACATACATAAAATTATACAATGCTATATGTATATTTATTAAATTTGTTAATGTGTTTGTGTTATTGTGTTGAGTTTGTTTTCTTAACTTAAAATAAGTTGAATTGTGAAGCATACCTTTAGGGTCTTTAGTAAATGAAAAATTAAACACACTGAATTTTTAGAATTTTTTTAGAGGTGTTTCCATATTTTAGATCATATCTCGGCGCAATGATGACCGATTTACCCCATTTTTAATATCAACCTGCTAGAAATAATGGCAAATAATATTATCCTAAGTTTACCCTGGTAAATAGTTTATATTATGAATGAGCGTGACAGACAGACGGACAGACGACGGACGGACGGACGCAGAGACGTACATCACTATATCGACTGGAGGTGTTCTAGTAATGACGAATATACATATATACTTTATGGGGGTCACCAATTCATTATCATTTTTCATTATCATTTCCCAAACTGATGTATATCCTCTGCACAGTGGTGTGCAGGGTATAAATATAATAAATATGAAATTATTAAAAATTGCTAAGATTCGTCGCAGACGAATTAAACGCATTTAGCAGTTTTTCCCAGTAGTTATATTATGGATAATATTGTGAATAGTGAATATAAAATAATTCACAAAATGTTACGTATTTCGATGTTGTCAATTCGGTTGGGATCTTTTAAAGATGGGAAAAATATTAATAATTCTTTTTTGTTCCAGGGGGTGTAACACTGGCATGGGTGGGTCGGTCCTCCGAAGTAAGTGGGGGTCGATCCCACATTTTGACTCGATTGGGGCACTCAAAATGGGTCAAAGTGAGACAGACAGACAGACAGGTCAAAAGTCGGGACATCAGAATTCGTTTTAGAGGTTTGGTTCCTCGGGCAAAGTTTCTTATTTTGATCCCTAGAATACGATTTTCCTTCTCACTTGGGCAATTTTTAAATCGACCCGCCCTAATGAATACCAATGGAAAGCTACATACTTAAGCTAATAAATGGTGAAAGAATTGAGTTTATACTGCCCATTGGAAAATGATTACTAACAGTTTAACAAAATGTTTTTTTTTTCATTCACAAAAATGTGGTCGGTTGTCGGCACCCTAAGAAAATCCAACAGTATTCAAATAAAACAAGTAAGAAAATTATAGTCGGTCTAGACCGACTATATGATACCCTATACCATGCGTCTAGATACCCTATCTCATTACCCCAACTAACTGGACATAGAAAATAAGCATAAACCAAATTTGAGTGGCATTGTTATTAATTTTTTTGGCTGCAGAAATGAAAAAGTTCATATCGGGTGCTATATCTATATGTGGACTAGGTCAAAAATGGACCGATCCTGACCATATTTGGTAAAGTCACTTATATTTTGAAAAAATATACACAAACTAAATTTGAGAAAAATCTTTGCAATATTTTTGCCTTTTTGATAGATTTAAGTGAAGATCGGGAAGCAGCTCTATATGAGGCCTATGACTAAGAGTTGTCCCATAGGGATCATTTTTGGCCTACTGATTAATGGATGTAATAAACACACACAAATCCAATTTGACTAAGATTTATATGATAATTTGGATCTTATGGCAATTTATGTCGATTTCATAGGGGTCATTTGTATGGGGGCTAGGTCTAAACATGGACCGATTCTCATCAATTTCAATAGCTTCATCCTATGGCCGTTAAAAGCTAATACACCAAATGTCATCAAAATATATTCATATTTGCGACCTGCAGTTTGATTACAAGCTTTACATGGACACACAGACGGACGGACGGACAGACGGCCATCGTTAAATCGAATCAGATAGTGATTCTGATTCGATTGGTATAATAAAAGATGGGTCTAGGTCAAATAGTTCTGGTAGTTACAAACAGCAGCACAAAGTCCTTATACCCAAACCACATAGTGGTATAGGGTATAAAAAGGAAATGTTTTTATTTTAATGACAATCAATGGCACTTTTCACATTAATCGTCATCACTTACCTTTTCGATCGATTTACTGCACTTTAAAACACTAAGCAAATCACCAATATAATACCTCAAAGTTAAATTTCACTCGATAAAAAATATTTTATCGGTATTCGGCGCAGTAAGAACGTGCTACTAAAACGCACATTTGACATTTGTCAGAATGACCGTATGATCTTTCTGTGAAAAGCTAACGCGTGGTGCCGACAACCGACCAGTAGCGGCAACCGACCACTTTCTCCTATATATACTAGCAGATCCCAGCCGTTGAAAATCGAGTACAAATTCTAAAAAAATTTATTTTTTAATTTTATAAAGATCCTAAAGGTATGCTAATCAATTTTAGCCAATTCACAATTCAACACTTTTTAAATATTCATTGCGTTATTGGTTTATGTCCAATAATTGGTTTGTGTTCAAAATTATTTTTCAATTCAACACAATTATTATTGTGAATGAAGAAACCAAACTCACAAAGCCATTAACAAATTTAATAAACACACATATAGATTTTACATACATATATTAATTTTATGTATGTGTTAATAGCAAATTTAAATGCATTTTACTCCAAAAAAAGTATAAAAATTTAAAAATCTGTAAATCTGGTGGACAGCTAAAATGAAGTACCTATCAGATGAGATAAGTTTGGTCATATCCGGGAGAAAACTGTTATCAAATCATCGGTCACAAGAAATCGCCTTACCTATTAATATTATAGACTAGCAGATTACAGCACTCGAAATTCGAGTGCAATTTCTAGGCAACTTTACTTTTCAACTTAGCCACTTCACAAACCAACACTTTTTTGGTTTATTATTGTGAATGAAGATAACAAACACATTAACAAACACATTAACAAATTTAATAAACACACACATAGCATATGTATAATTTTATGTATGTGTTAGTAGCAACTTTAAATGCAATTTACTCAAAAGAAAGGAAAAAAAATTAAAAATCTGGAAATCTGGAAAACAGCTAAAATGAAATAACTTTCAAATAATGTACGTTTGATCAAAATCGGTATCAAACGGTAGAACAAAACATCGGTCACAAGAAATTACCTAGCTTATTAAAATTATAGATGCTTTTCTTAAAAAGGTACATTTTCTTTAAAAGGTAAATTTTCTTCAAAAAAAGCACCTTTTCTTAAAAAAGTAACTTTTCTTAAAAAAGTTCATTATCTGAAAGAGTATCGATTCTTAAAAAGGGTATTTTTCATTAAAAAAAAAAAAGTAGCTTCTCTTACCTTTTCTAAAAACAGTAAATTTCCTTAAAAAAGGACTTTTTCTTAGATAAGTACCTTTGCTTATATAAAATACCTTCTCTTAGAAAATATCCTTTTCTTATATAACTAAATTTTCTTAAGAAGTTCCTTTTCTTAAAAATTACCTTCTCTTAAAAAAGTAATTTTTCTTATAAAAGTATATTTTCTTATAAAAAAAAAAGTATCTTTTTTTGAAAAAAGCATCTTTTCTTTAAGGGTACATTTTCTACATTTTCTTTAAAAAAAAATAACTTTTATTAAAAAATGGCCTTTTCTTAAAAAATCCAAAAAGTAGCTTTTCTCAATTAAAAACGTCCATATTTTTCCCTTTTCTGCTTGAACTTTCGAAAATGGCCAAATTTTTTTGTATCTATATTTTTTCCCAACAAATTTTGCTGATTCTACTTGTCTACTTTTTTCTTTTTATTTTTTTGTTTTCATTACAATCAACCACAACCCACTCTAAATACCATTTACAGACTACAAAGCACATAAAGGTGTGTAAAACACATTTTTCCCCAACATTTCTTAAAAGACTCAGTCAAAAGCTATAAAAATATAATTTCAGCAAATCATATAAGGAAATTTCATATCAATTGCCATTGATTACAATTGTAAGTAAAAATAAGTTAAAAAAAAAATAAAACATTTATAATATATAATTTATATACAAACATGAGGTAGACAAATAAAATTCAGTAAGGAAACTTTGTCTTACAGCCAACGCATGAATATGAAAAATTATCGTTAGTAGCCACAAAATGACATTTTAAATAACAAAATGTATAAAATACAAATATGCATAACAAAATTAAAAAAAAAAAAACTAAATAAAAAGAAACAAATAAAAAATCGACAATATAAAAACATAACAACAATACTAACCTAAGTCAACAACATGAATGAGAACAACAATAGTTCCAGCTCACCAGCAGTAAGAAGAATAACGCCAACAACAATAAACTAAAAAAACACACATTACCAAAATGTTGATCACTATCATTTTTGAGTTCTTAAATAAGCTATTATTCAATCTGTAAATCTGGTGAACAGCTTAAAAGAACTACCTTTCAAATAATATATAAGTTTGGTCAAAATCGGGATAAAACGGTAGAACAAAACATAGGTCACAAGAAATCGCATTACCTATTAGTATTATAGATTTACATGTTATCAGGTGTATAAAAAGTTAAAAGTTTAACAAGCGATGAGATGTTGTGAACGATGAGATCGAATCTGTAATTGCTCTTTAGGTTATATTTTACAAAAGGTTTATTTTGAAAACAACAAAGAGTTAGACAAATGAGTACACTAAACCGCACAAGTCCCTTAGTTTCATTGCCTAAATTTTTTTAAAATATTAGTAATGATGTTAATAATTTTATAAAAGAAATTTGAAAGTTACAAAATAAATCAAAGACTATATAAATTGCCTTTACAATTTAAAGCCACATAAAGGAAAATATCAAGGCAAAGCTGATACGTTTCCGATTTAAATAACTAAATGAATTAATATCCGTCCCTTTAAATTATCAAATTTCGTTGTAGAAATATCCTCTTTTCTATACTCAAACGCTCAAGTCGAAGGAGTGCTCAGTAAAATGATTTTTTTTTTTAATTCTTTAACTTCGTTAATGCTTTAATAAATATAAAATATGGTTTAAAAATAAATGTTAATTAATAGAATTAATTACAAAAGTAAATGGCCAGCAAATGAAAACATGATACATTTTGATTTAAAACCAAGTAAGAGTGTTAAATTCGGCTGTGCCGAATCTTTGATACCCTTTGATACCTCGGTTTGAGTATTGATAATAAATGTAAACAAAATATTGGAAAAATATGCATGCGTTTCCTATATGCATGCGTTTCCTATATGCATGCGTTTCCGGTTATATGACATAACTTCTCGTTTAATTTAGTTTTTGCTAATTAAATAGCTCGCCTTAACCTCCACTGCAAGGGTAATGGTTGTGTAGGGTGGCTATATGCATTAAATCATGCTAATTGGAGATGGCTGTACAGTTTCTTTTAACTGGCGGAATATTTTTTCATTGCGGCCATATAGGTCGGATGGAGTAACAAAATAATAACCAAAAAAAAGCTCTCTCAACTTTTTTATTAAAATTTTGCCAATTGTGAAAAATAATATATGTATAAATAACATTCTCATCAAATTGCGTTTATTTATACAACAATTTTTATGTTCGCAATTCTTAAATATCATTTGAGGTTTTCTAAAATTCATTGAATTTAAATTAATGTTTTCTGTAGTGCGAATTCAACGATCCGACAGAATTTCAACGATCCGACAATCGTAAAATATATCGACAGCTATTGTTGTTTGCACTGAGGATTAAGTGATTCACTAAGTACACACATCTTAACGACAGTCGACAAATCTATTTTTCTATTTATTTAAATTGTAAACGAGTGGCATCTCTGTTAAAATAAGCGAAAAACAAAAAGAAGAATAGAAAAAAACAAAGTACTTCGTGTTTGACAAGATGATTTTATGTTTATGTTTAATATCTCTATTTTTATACCCTCCACATCTCAGTGGCAGAGGGTATATATAGGTTTGTCATTCCGTTTGTAACGCATCGAAAAACTAATTTCCGACCCAATAAAGTATATATATTCTTGATCCTTATCACAGCTCGAGTCGATATAGCGATGTCCGTCTGTCCGTCTGTCCGTCTGTCCGTCTGTCCGTCTGTCCGTGTGTCTGTTGAAATCACGCTCATTCAAAAAAAAAAGCATTTACTTAGGTCAGGTTACGAAAAGATTATTTGCCATAATTCCCACCAGGTTGGTATTGAAATCGGAGTAAATCGGGAGCCTCTGCGCTGAGAAATGAACAAAAGTTTATAGATACCTCTAAAAAAAACATGAAACCTAGTGTTTTCTTGTAATAGTTTAGTGGTTGAACATACAACAACATAAAAAAAGCCACAAAAAAAATGTGATTCATACATATTAACAATAACAAGAACACAACTACCATGAGCTATGTTAATAGTATTGCCACAAACCGAGGTGGAGGGTATCAAAGATTCGGCACAGCCGAATTTAACACTCTTACTTGTTTTTACTAATATTTCTGTTTATTTATTTGAAAATGAAATAATGAATTGAATATGCTATTTAATTTTTTTATTTATATAAAAAAGTTTTTTAATAGAAGCAAAATATTTTCACTATTTTATGATTTTTATTTATGTATGACGACATTTCAACCTAAAAATTTAAGTTTTTATCGATTGAATAAACAACACAAAAATGATTGTCGTTTAGATAACAACAACAGCTGACTTTAACAAAAGCGAATATCGTTTAAAAATTTTACTGATAATTTTGCTTTTTTTTTAACGATTCGACAATCGTTAAAAGAAGTTACTGAAAAGCTATTAATTTCTCCTGAATGCCAATATTTTTTTTTAATGTAAACATTTTTTTAATTGTAAACATATTTGGTGTTTTTATATGTATATTAAAGATGCAATTGATGTCTTCTAAATTTAAAATTATTATTTCCGAGTTAATATTTTCTAATTTATAATTGGAAATTTTAATTCAGGTTTTTAGAATTGATATTTTCTTAAATTTGAATGGAAAATTTAAAAAGTGCAACTTTGTATTTATGTGAATAATAATGCATAAGTAATTATAAACAATTTTTAAAAATTAGATGTAATCGCAATCAGATATTTTATAGGTAAAGCAGAATAATAATTCTATATAACTATGTAGAACTTTTTTGAAAGCAAAAAACTCATTGATAACTCGGTAACTCTATTTTGTAAAGACAACAAAAAGTTAATATACCAAACTTATGTTCATATTTGTAAAAGAATAATGAAAAAACGTATGAAATAAAAGACCAGCCCGTGTATACTCTTAACTTGTTATGTGTACTATCTATTTGAAAATATTGACATTCATGTTAAAATAGAAATAACTATTGCAAAGCTAATTAGAACAAAAATTGTGGCGCCATCTACTGTGGTATAGTCACGCTGAGCAAATGAAGTGAATTTTATGTAAATAAAATAATATACCGATTTATTTCTAAGATGCAGTTATTATGGATATACATATATAGAATATATGTATATTATTTGTATTATTTAAAAATACAACATCAAACGTTATTTTTGTGTTTTTCTCTTTAAATAAATTAATACATAAAAATTTTTTTTGCTAAATTTATATTGTTTTCTTTTTATTAACAACTAGGTATTTTAGCATTATTTGCTTTAGATGCTGGTGAATTTTTACTCCCTTTATATTAACTCGTAGTGTCTGCTTGTCGAAAAAATTTTAGATCGATTTGAACCCCTTTCCCGTGACCCAATCGATCTGAAACTTTGCAGGCAGGCTCGTGGCAATGACAGAAATGATCTAGTAGATTTTTTTAGTGATGCCAAAACAATGGAAACTTCAATTTTTCTACCAGAGTTGATAAAAATGTACAAAGGGTTAGTTTTTATTATATTATTACCACAACGACCACAAAAACAACAAGTCCAGCTATGACAACAATATAACATTTAGAATAACAACAAGAACACTATAGAAACATCATATTTTTCATTTTCTTTTTTACTTTTTCAGAGATTTCCCTGGACCTGTTCCACCGATTTTAATGATTTTTGAAATAGAAATCTTCCCATGAATTTGGAGAATCATTCTCATTAAAAATGATCACCTTAGCTATCCTATTGAGGGCGTGATCGTGACAAAAACAACATAGAAAATTATATTTTTTCAAAACTTTTTTTAGTTCTTCATTCAAATCTCGGGCCCTAATTGACCGATTTGGACGATTTTAAATAGCAAACTTTTCAGGATGTTAAAGAATCATTTTTTATGTCAGCGAGCACCCTATCTGCCCGATTGATGCCACCATCGTGATTTCCACAGACGGACAAACGGACATCGCTATATCAACTCCGGTTGTTATAAGGATCACAAATATATATATTTTTTATGGGGTCCAAAATTTTTTTTCTAATTATTACAAACGGAATGGCAAACTTATATATACCCTCTGCACACTGGAGTGGAGGGTATAAATAAACAGTTGTAATAAAAAAATTGTTGATGCTTTTTGCGCTCTTCGTTTTATTAAAGCCTCCGAATTCTTTATACATATTTATACATTTTTTTTTAATTTAGTAATTTAATTTCATTAAAAATTTTTTTTGAAAAAAAAAACTTTGGAAATTTATCATAAATAAGTGAGAAAATTATAGTCGATCTAGACCAACTATACGATATTCTTTACCATGCGTTCATAAACCAGGTTTGAATGGCATTTTTATTAATTTTTTTGCCGTCGCATATGAAAAAGTTCATATTGGATGCTATATTTATATGGGGACTAGGTCGAATAATGGACCGATCCTGATGATATTTGACTAAGTCACTTATTTTTTCTAAAAGATATACAAACTAAATTTGAGAAAAATCTATGCAATATTTTTGTTTTTTGATCGATTTAAGTGAAGATCGGGAATCTGCTTCATATTGGAACTATGACTAAGAATTGTACTATAGGCTTTATTTTTGGACTAAAGATAAATGGATGTAATAAACATATACAAACACAATGTGTCCGATGTCCATATGATAATTTGAACATTATGGCAATTTAAGTCGATCTCACAGGAGTCATTTATAGGTCTGAGCATACATCGATTTTCATCAATTTCCTTAGTGTTCTTGCTATGGCCTATAGAAGCTTATGTACTAAATGCCATCAAAATATATTCATATTTTCGACATGTAGCTTGATTGAAAGGTTTACATGGACACATAGATGGACGGACCGATGGACGGACATCATTGGTATACCACAAGGCATAGCCTTCTTCTTTTCACTTTTCCATTGCACAAGAGTTGAATAGCAACTAAAGCAAACTTTTTTAGGGGCTTAGTTAACGTCAGTGGTAAACTCTTGCGAGAAATATTGTTTATAGGCTTGCTATGAAACGTCCACAAACATTACAAAAATGGTCCATTTTACATTTTGGTTCCGACATTTTTAATACAATATATATTATACAATGTTTTTTTTTGTTATTTTTATGAAACAGATGCACTTAACTTAAATTACTCACAAAATGAAATAAGAGTCTTAACTGAATCTTCATTTTTGAAATTAGTTCGCTTGTACGAAATAAAAAAAAATCGCTACGTGTGCGGTGGTTGAAAACAAACAAGTAAGAAAATTATAGTCGGTCTAGACCGACTATACGATACCCTATACCATGCGTTAAGAGACCCTTAGGCCCAACTAACTGGATATAGAAAATAAGCATAAATCAAATTTGAATGGAATTTTTATTAATTTTTTTTGGCTGCAGATATGAAAAAGTTCATATCGGATGATATATCTATATGGGGACTAGGCCCAAAAATGGACCGATCCTGACCATGTTTGGTAAAGTCTCTTGTATTTTGCAAAAATATATACAAACAAAATTTGAGAAGATTCAGTGCAATATTTTTGTTTTTTTTTTATAGATTTAGGTGAAGATCGGGAAGCAGCTCTATATGGGGCCTATGACTAAGAGTTGTCCCATAGGAATTATTTTTGGACTATTGATTAATGGATGTAATAAACACATACAAACCCAATTTGACTAAGATTTATATGATAATTTGGATCTTATGGCAATTTATGTTGATTTCATATGGGTTATTTGTATGGGGGCTAGGTCTGAACATGTACCGCTTCTCACCAATTTCAAAAGCGTTCATCCTATGGCCGATAAAAGCTTATATACCAAATTTTATCAAAATATATTCATATTTGCGACCTGCAGTTTGATTACAAGCTTTACATGGACACACAGACGGACGGACGGACGGACGGACATCGTTAAATCGAATCAGATAGTGATTCTGATTCGATCGGTATAATTAAAGATGGGTGTAGGTCAAATATTTTTGGTAGTTACAAACAGCAGCACAAAGTCATTATACCCAAACCACATAGTGGTATAGGATATAAAAAGTTGTTTTACTAATTCCTAATTCTTGGAACTTCCCTTTTTAATTACTTCTACCTAAATCCCTATTTATTTAATGGTTTTGGGATTTTTAACGCAAATTATCGACTAAGACCATTTTATTATCAAATGAAATTTATTGAAGAAACTGAGAAGCAAACAGAAAGCAAAAAAAAACTTAGTTTTGTGGAAAATATTTTCAAAAAGCATGAAAAAAAATAATTTTTCCAACATTTTGCTTCATAAGCACCACAAAAATTTATTAAATCAATTTTTTTTTTTAATTTTAATTGTTGTACAAGCCTCTAGCAATAATTATGCTTTTACAGATTGAAAAAATATCAATTAGTCGACGAGTTATAGCCAAAAAACCATATAAACAATATGCTGAAAATCGGCATTTGACTGCAAAGTTCGAAGGTCGATTAAAAAAAAATTCGAACATAAACAAACGCCGCACAGTGGCGCCCGTAGAGCAAACGAGGTTGCAAAAATCAAAATTTTCATGTGCGCCGACGCAGTTTTGAATAAACCCATCTTATAGGAAACTTTTCAACGATTTCAAATATGCTACTCTTAATAATATCACATTTTTAGTTTAGAAGATATAACCGTTCAAAGTTGACCGACTTTCGGTTTTCAAAAAAACACACAATTTTTAGTCAATTTGTTGCGATTTCAGGTGTAATATCACGAAAAATAGGTAACGAATCGCCTTATTATTTGTTTGTATTGATTGATGTATTTATTAAATGTATAATGATAAAAAAAAATTAACTGTTTCCTTTGTGTTTCTCCTGGTAAATCACTATTTAAAAACTATCTGTTTTTTCACTATTTTTCAACTTTGACGGAAAATAAAAAAAAATCCATATTTTTCTATATTTGCCATATTTGCAAAACATGTTCTTTGATTATTTCTTTACATAATTCAAAAGGTTTTATCTGCCCGTACGTGCCCGTTTGGCTTCTAGAGGTAAAAAAGGTTAAAAAGACATGGTTGCAGAAATTGTATGGCGTGCATCCCTTACATGTTTTGACTGACAGTAGTTTGATCTAATAGTTTGAAAATTGCATTTTAAGTCGGTTCTCTACCTGTGAGCCTCTGCCAAAGTCTACTCCCAATATTCTGTTACAGACACAGGATTCACAAAAAACTACTCATTGAAATTCGCAGGTACGCACCTCACTTAAAAATTACTTTGGAGTACAAATGGTCAAGAACAATATTGACTTATGGTCCCTCCAGGTAGGCACAAATCTTATTTAGACACGAGCATAATATCAAAATTGCATAATTCAGCCTAAATCCATATGTATGCAGGGAACAGGTAAATTTTTAGGCATGGTAGCATAAGGTATATATTGCATAATAAGCATAATGCCTGGATTAGTCTACGACTGAAAGTTGGCGCAACAAGTACTGAAACCATGGCGTTAAACAATTTAAAATTATTTGAACTGTTTAGAAGGTCAACCACACCAAAGTTTTTCAAGGAAGCTGCTTTAGAAGAACTTGATAGCTTATACGGAAATATTGAGAGAAGCGAAATTAAAAAAAAATTATTTTTATCTGATATATGCAAATATTAAGGCAAAATGGGTGAAATCTAATCGAACCATTCAGAACTTCAACTCCAAATACGAGGACTGGCTTAATGAAGACACCATCCTGGATATATTAGCAGTAGATAAACCCACCACATCAACCAGAGGAGCAAAAGGAAGGCCAAAAAAAAGTATTGAGGAGTGTTCAATTTTCACAAGAAAGACGAAACTTGCCAATGCCACCAATGACTTGACCACGAAGCATTTATCGGACGCGCTGTCTATTAAATATACAAAGGATAGTGAAAGAGTTAGGTCGCAGATTACAAAATCTGTTGCTTGGCCTTGTTTATGGACTTACAACTTTCCGAAGAAAAATATGAGATACTACGGGGATCCTTGATGCGACACGGGGATGACGTTTTACCAGGATACAAGCATATTACGCAAGCCAAAATAAATTCACGACCACTGCATACGGAGTTTACGGAAGTCTCTGTGAAAGCCAATCTGCAAGATCTCATGGGCCATACAGCAAAACGGTTGTTGGAGAGTCTTCCTGAAAATGAGGTGAAAATTCTTCCTGAGAAACTGACATTGATTAGCAAATGGGGCTGCGATGGATCATCCGGACAAAGCGTTTATAAGCAAAGGATATCTTCCGATGACGCTACAATATCGGACGGAAATATGTTTATGGCATCTGTTGTTCCTTTGCGGCTAAAATCTGATGTTTCCCTACACTGGAAAAATCCACGTCCTTCATCATTATTGCAGACCAGTAATGTTTCAGTTTGCAAGGGAATCGGCAGAACTCATAAGGACGACGGTGAAGGAAGGACATTGAAGAACAAATAAGCAAGATTAAGCCTACAAAGCTGCAAATGGGAGAAGGAAAATATATTGAATGCAATTACGAGTTCCACCTGACCATGGTTGACGGAAAAGTCGTAAACGAACTGACAGTAACAACCTCAACATTGTCATGCCCGATTTGCAAAAAGAGTCAGAAGAACTTTGGTAATTTAAACGATTCTACAAACGAGGAGAATTACGAATATGGAATGTCACCATTGCACGCAAGGATAAGGTGTATGGAGTTCTTGCTAAAACTGGCGTATACCCTACCACAAGAGGAGGAAAACTTCGATGAAAATACATCAATAAAGGATAAGGAAAAGCTCAGAGAGAAGCAAATACAGGATGCTTTTTTTAAACAAGTTGGACTAAAAGTAGACTGTCCCAAGCACAGATACGGTAACTCAAACGATGGAAACACTTCTAGAAGATTTTTTGAAAATGATGAGGCAGTAACTAGAATCACTGGAATTGACAATCAAATCGTGAAAAGATTGGAAACGATCTTGAATGTTTTAAACTGCAAAGAAAATGTCAATTCTACAAAATATGGAGAATATGCATCGAAAACTGCATCTCTTTTAGCAGAAATGTATCCACAGAAGAAGTTGAACCCGACCGCCCATAAAATATTGGCGCATGGCAAAGATATAACTGATTACCAGTCTTTGCCAATTGGAGAGCTTTCTGAAGAAGCACAGGAGTCTCTTAACAAATTTTATAAAAAATATAGATTGCAGAACACATTCAAAGCATCAAGGGTAAAGCAAAATGAGGACCTCTTTAACATGTTGGCAGCATCTTCCGATCCACTTATTTCTTCCCTGCGGCATGTGAAGTCACGAATAGAGTTAGAAAATAATTATAGTTTAGAAATGATTAGTCTTTTAGATATACCTTCTCTTACGAATTGTGATGAATATTTTACAGAAAATTGAAAAAATAAATTTAAAAAAGAAGTAATTTTTTTTTTAATTTGTTGGGTAATAATTTAAAACATAAAACCCTAAAGAAAAAAAATAAAAACAATCTAAAAATGTAAAAATAATTTTTTTTTGTTACCATAAAATTGATTTTTCTACAAATTTTAACTTTGATAACCCATAAGCAGGCCCCTACAAAGCGTAGCACCCTTTCCAAACGCTCATTTCATAGGCTGAACAGTTATCAATCATATACTGTTTAAACTGTTCAATTATGTTATTCGGTTCAAAAGATATGATTTTTGCAACGAAAAAACTCAAATGGCACCACTGTGCGTCGTCCATACTTGTTTTATTTTAATAATAACTAAATTTTCTATTAAAATGCACTGTTATTTACCTAATTCAACAAAACAGCTGTTCACAGTCAATAAATTTATTATAAGAACTTTGTCAGTGGTGTAAATTTAATTCAACAAATTTTGATCAAAATTTAATCAAAATATTTTGAAAGATATTGAAAGCATATTTGGATCAAATTTTTTAATCGTGAAAATAGAACATCAAAATTAATTTTTAGAATTTTGAAGAGCCTTCAATCGTGTAAATGAAGCTTTACAAACATCAGCACAAAGTCATACCACATAATGGTATAGGGTATAATAATCCCATGAGTCGTATGAGTAATGTAAACTATTTTTATATCTATTAACATCTGCGTTTAAAAATCATCATATAACTTTTCCAAAACTTAATTAATTGCTATGAAATTTTTAGTACTTTAGTTTAGCAAACTTAAGTTAACTTAATTTTATAAACTGTATTTGTAACAAGAAGTTTCTCTTATGATTTTATGGATTTAAAGTTTCAGCTTTTACTCCATATTTAAGAAATTTTCGTCATTAAAGAAAATATTTTTAGTTTTTCAAGTAATTTAAGTATTTTCAAGTATTTTAATATTGCACAATGTTTATGCTGGGTTATTTAAATATATATAAGAGTTTTATAAAATATCTATGTTCTGTTCTTCTTAGCTGATCATATGGGAGTAAAACTACCTCACCCCTCGACATCGTATCTTTTGTAATGTGCCAGTCGAACTTGTCTTATTTATTTTTTTGTTGTTTTTTTCCTTAAATCAAATAAACCGTCATATGGCACTAAAGCTCTAATGACAACAAAATTTTCCCATTCTTTTTTGCGTTTTTTCACTTTTCCCTCTGTGCTGGATAAATTGGAAAAATATTCACAATTTTCCGTTGTTTGTTGGTGGGTTGTTGTTAGCAAATATCTAAGTGGTACGTATATGCACTTCATACATTTGTAAGCCATTGAATATATTTTCCAACAATCAAATGTATAGCTTGTTGAAGAATTTGTTTTTGTTTTTTTCCGTGGAAAATTTATGCATATGACTCTTCTCTCCATCTCTTGGCAATTCTGGCATATTTAGCATTCCGTATTTTGCAACATTTTACATTCAGACGGCGCTCCATGCTTTGTTGTTGCTGCTCTATTGTTGGCAGCTGTATGGCAAATTATATGCCACATATGAATGTCTGTGTGTCTGTGTGTGGTAGTAAGTGAATGAATGTATATTTGCTATTACCATGAGTAAGTACTTTTGTAAGAGTGCATACTTAATAGTATATCAGCATTTAGGTAAGTTGGCTTAAGTATTTTTGGTTTATTCCCTGTTAAGCATATACAAAAGACTTTCTTAGGTAATATGAAAACTATTTTAAAGCTTTGAGCATAATGTTGGTTTGAAAATTTATTAAAATAGCAGGAAAATGCAACTTAAATTTTTTTAATGAATTCAAGAATGCCATAATATAATGGAGATATTTATAAATATTTGAAAGTTTAAAATTGTTGTATTAACTAACATATTGGTAATTTTTGGCCAAAATTTCAATAAAATTTATTAATATTTAATGAAAATATCATTATTTTTCTAACAAGGTTTTCAAAACAACACAATTAATATCAGTCATACGTTCATAGGGCAACAATTTTACTTGACTTTCTCTATAATGAATATCGGTGTCAAACTTGTACTAATTGTGACCAATAATATTCATAGACTTCCTTAATTAAGTTTTTTTGTTTTTTAGCATATCTTCAACTCTTTGAATCCCCAAACAGAACGATATTAGAAGAAAACACTTTCAATTCCTAAATTTGTGTAACTCTTCGTAGAACAGTTTGGCTGGAAATGATTGCAGATTATTTTAAAGCTTTGTGGGTAATATTTTGTCAAAAAGTAGCCTGAAATTTTATTAATTTTTAACGAAGATGTGATCCTTTTCATAACGAGGTTTTTAAAACAATATTAATCAAAACAAGTAAGAGTGTTAAATTCGGCTGTGCTGGATCTTTGATACCCTCCACCTCGGTTTGAGTATTGAAAATAAATGTAAACAAAATATTGGAAAAATATGCATGCGTTTCCGGTTTAATTAGTTTTTGCTAATTAAATAGCTCGCCCCAATCTCCATTGCAAAGGTAATGGTTATGTAGGGTGGCTACATACATTAAATCGTGCTAATTGGAGATGGCTGTATAATTTCTTTTAACTGGCGAAATATTTTTTCATTGCGGCCATATAGGTCGGATGGAGTAACAAAATAATAACCTAAAAAAAGCTATCTCAACTTATTTATTAAAATATTGCCATATTTTGAAACCATAGAGAATAAATTTATAATAATAAATAATCAAATTAGGGATGCCAAACGCAAAAAACCAAATGTCCCAAACATTTTAAATAAAATAATTTGTTCTCTTTATTTTCTGAAAAACTTCAAGTTTTCATCCAAAAAAAATTGTCAAAATTTATAT
Organism: Cordilura impudica; assembly: GCA_963682025.1. Lineage (NCBI taxonomy): Eukaryota > Metazoa > Arthropoda > Insecta > Diptera > Scathophagidae > Cordilura > Cordilura impudica. The sequence goes on along the minus strand of OY821519.1, from coordinate 210,685,781 downwards.
ATAAATAACATTCTTGTCAAATTGAGTTTATTTATGTAACAATTTTTGTGTTCGCAATTCTTAAATATCATTTGACGTTTTCTAAAATTCTTTGAATTTAAATTAATGTTTTCTGTAGTGCGAATTCAACGATCCGACAGAATTTCAACGACCCGACAATCGAAAAATATATCGACAGCTATTGTTGTTTGCACTGAGGATTAAGTAATTCACTAAGTACATACATCTTAACGACAGTCGACAAATATATTTTTCTCTTTATTTAAATTGTAAACGAGTGGCATCTCTGTCAAAATAAGCGAAAAACACAAAGAAGAATAGAAAAAAACAAATTACTTCGTGTTTGACAGGATGATTATATGTTGATGTTTAATATCTTTATTTTTTTACTAATATTTCTGTTTATTTATTTGAAAATGAAATAATGAATTGAATATGCTATTTAATTTTTTTATTTATATAAAAAAGTTTTTTAATAAAAGCAAAAAATTTTCACTATTTTATGATTTTTATTTATGTATGGCGACATTTCAACCTAAAAATTTAAGTTTTTATCGATTGAACAAACAACACAAAAATGGTTGTCGTTTAGATAACAACAACAGCTGACTTTAACAATAGCGAATATCGTTTAAAAATTTTACTGATAATTTTGCTTTTCTTTTTCAACGATTCGACAATCATTAAAAGAAGTTACTGAAAAGCTATTAATTTCTCCTGAATGCCAATATTTTTTTTTTAATGTAAACATTTTTTAAATGTAAACAATTGATGTCTTCTTAATTTAAAATTATTATTTCCGACGTTTTGATATGATTTTCTGAAATTCAATTAATATTTTATAATTTATAATTGGAAATTTTAATTCCAGTTTTTAGAATTGATATTTTCAAAAATTTGAATGGAAAATTTAAAAAGTGCAATTTTGTATATATGTGAATAATAATGCTTTAGTAATTAAAAACAATTTTTAAAAATTAGATGTAATCGCAATCAGATATTTTGTAGGTAAAGCAGAATAATAATTCTATATAACTATGTAGAACTGTTTTGAAAGCAAAAACCTCATTGATGAACTAGGTAACTCTATTTTGTAAAGACAACAAAAAGTAAATATACCAAACTTATGTTCATATTTGTAAAATAATAATGAAAAAACGCATGAAATAAAAGACCAGCCCGTGTATACTCTTAACATTGTTCTGTATGATATCTAGTTGAAAAAATTGACATTCATGTTAAAATAGAAATATCTATTGCAAAGCTAATTAGAACAAGAATTGTGACGCCATCTACTGTGGCATAGTCACGCTGAGCAAAATGAAGTGACACTCTGTTAATGCAAAAGAAATGTATTTTCCCCACAACAAAATATTGCAGAATTTTATGTAAATAAAATAATATACCGATTTATTTCTAACATGCAGTTATTATGGATATACATATATAGAATATATGTATATTATTTGTATTATTTAATATGTGTATGTATGTATATGTAAATATTACAAACAAAAATACAACATCAAACGTTATTTTTGTGTTTTTCTCTTTAAATAAATTAATACATAAAAAATTTTTTTGCTAAATTTACATTGTTTTTTTTTATTAACAAGTACGTATTTTAGCATTATTTGCTTTAGATGCTGGTGAATTTTTACTCCCTTTATATAAACTCGTAGTGTCTGCTTGTCGAAAAAATTTTGGACCGATTTTAACCCCTTTCCCGTGACCCAATCGATCTGGAACTTTGCAAGCAGGCTCGTGGCAATAACAGAAATGATCTAGTAAATATTTTTAGTGATGCCAAAACAATGGAAACTTTTAAATTTTTCTACCAGAGTTAATAAAAAAAATGCACAGAGGGTTAGTTTTTATTATATTATTACCACAACCACCACAAAAACAACAAGTCCAGCTATGACAACAACACAATATTTAGAATAACAACAAGAACAATATAGAAACATCATATTTTTCATTTTTTTTTTACTTTTTCAGAGATTTCCCTGGACCTGTTCCACCGGTTGTTATGATTTTTGAAATAGAAATCTTCCCATAAATTTGGTGAATCATTCTCACTAAAAGTGATCACCTTAGCTATCCTATTGAGGACGCGATCGTGACAAGAACAACATAGAAAATTATATTTTTTCAAGACTTTTTTTAGTTCTTTATTCAAATCTCGGGCTCTAATTGACCGATTTGGACGATTTCAAATAGCAAACTTCTCAGGATGTTAGTGAATCATTTTTTATGTCAACGAGCACCCTAGCTGCTCGATTGATGCCGTCATCGTGATTTCCACAGACGGACAGACGGACATCGCTATATCAACTCCGGTTGTTATAAGGATCACAAATATATATATTTTATGGGGTCCAAAATTTTTTTTCTAATTATTACAAACGGAATGACAAACTTATATATACCCTCTGCACAATGGAGTGGACGGTATAATACTAAATATTTTCTAAATGTAGAATGTCAGATCACAAACATGTGCTATAATCCTTAACAGTATTTTAATTTTTTACTCCCCAAGCTGGGAGACATTAGAAGAAGAAACCATTTCACTTCCCAATCCTAATTTGGCACTAGTCGCAACTAGTTCCAAGAATTTAAAAAACTCATATACGAGCATTATGTATTACCATCTCCTTTATAAGCGTATTCTGGAAACATTTAATGGTTTCTAGAATAATTTATTAAAACACTTTTCAACACTTCCCCAAAAACAATTAATTGCAAAAAATTATTTAGGCATTTAAACTATATTTTGTATGGTAAATACGTCATGCAGGGGCTCCTTAGTTTCGACAGTTTCACCTTACACTAACCAAACGTTGAGGATTTAACGTAAGGGCTTCGATATCGAGTAAAATCAATCGAAATTCCATATTTGATTTATTATTTAAAGAAGACGGACAATCGTTAGACCTCGTTTCACTTTTACTATTAACTATGGAACATAACTCTTTAGCGGTGAGAGATAAAATTACTCTTAGTATTTTATTTTGGAAAATAAAAAAATAATTTCGATCGAAAAATTTCGATAACGAATGCGACGATTCGCCCCCTGGCTTTCGGACAAAGTCCCCATTTTCCCAAAATTCCATTTTCTAAATCGCATAAATTCCAGCCTCAAAACCAATGGCATCAAATTTGCGATATTGTAAATCCAATTTTATTGGTATCGACTCGGGTTTTTATGACTAATATTTAATTTCACAAATAATTCATCTTCTAATAAAGGTACTTGCTCTTAAGGACTTAAAAAAGTACCTTATGCGATGAAAGTACTTTTCTTAAAAGATCTTTTCTTGAAAAAATACATCTCCTCAAAAAAGTATACTTTCATTGAAAAAGGTAATTTCAAAAGGGTATAATTTTTTCTATTTCTATTTCAAATATTTGGCAAGAACAATCAATAGGTAAAAAGTTACATGGAAGAGAAAAAACACCTGTTTCGTCAAAATGTCAAATTTTGACCCCCTCTAACTCAGAGTGTTCTGGACCGATCTTGTTGAAAAATTGTGCCTAAAACGCCCCATATATAAAAAGTAAAAAAACTTTATAAAAAAGTTATATTTAAATTTAAAACATAAAAGAAAAAAAAACAAGTAAGAAAATTATAGTTGGACTATAGAGAAAGGGTCTTAGATCCAACTAATTGGATATAGTAAAAAAGAATAAACCAAATTTGAGTAGCACTGTTACTAATTTTTGTGCCTTCGGACATGAATATGATGCTAGAAATATATATGGGGACTATGTCGAAAAAAGGACCAATCCTGACCATATTTCTTAAGGTTACTTATTTTTTGCATACAAATATACAAACAAAATTTTAGAAAAATATGTGCAATTTTTTTAATTTTTTGATAGATTTAAGTGAAAATCTGGAAGCAGCTTTATATGGGGGTATGATTAAGAATTGTCCTACAAAGTTTATTTTTGGACAACTGATTAACAGGCGGAATAAATAAACATGCATAAACCAAATTTGACCGGGATCTTTATAATACTTTGGGTCTTATGGCAATGTAAGTCGATCTCATAGGCAATACTTGTTTGGGGACTTGGTCTGAACTAGGGCCTGCAATACCGGAGATAATTATCAATACCAGTATTCGGTATTGAATTTCAATAAATACCGGTATACCGGTATTATACCGGTATTGGTGAATTATTTAAAAAATTAAAAACAAATTGTATAAATTGAAAATTTTTTTAATTAATACAAAAATAAACTTTAAATTAACATTCATTTTAAATTATAATATATATATTTCTCTTTCCTCTCAGTAATTCATTCGGGAAAAAATAAAAATAAAAAAAATCAATTTTGCTTTGATAACTAGTAAATAACTTCTTAAAAAGCAAAGTGTGTCCAGGGATTCATCACTTAGAGATGACCTGCTTTTGGAACAAATTTTTCCAGATGACGAAAACACTCTTTCAGCCTCGACGCTGGTTGGCGGAATAGTATTTAAATAATCATATGCTTTTTGCAAATTTCGTCCGCGATATCCTCCTTCTTCGAAAATAGCCATTTCTTTATTAGTTTTGTCCAAATTTACAGATTTTTTTGTTATAACTTTATGGTCCATTTGTTTTTCTTTATAAATTGCAAAATTTAATCTTTCCTGCATTGTACAGTCCATTTCTAAGTCCGAGGAATCTGAAGAAGATGATGATATGTTATGAGACGATGAAGTATTTAAATTTGAATCTGAAAAACGTTTAACTATAGTTGATATCAAATTAGCAACCTCTTTTTTTGATAATTGTTCTATGGACAATTCATTATCTTGATGTTTTGATTTTATTTGTCCTTTGTGAAGATATTGAAGCAGACTTGATAATTTGGTTCGCCTATCGTTAATTCTACGTGCTAAAGAAATTTTAAATTCACCGCTTAATTGTCCAGTTCCTAAATTATTAATCATAGGAAAGTCGCATCACGACGACACAATGATTCCACTGCTAATGTTATTGGCAACAATGTTGAAATAATACCAGCAGTAATATCCATTTCTGCCTCTTCAAATGATATAGTGGAACATAAGTCTATTAAAGATTTTAAAATGCAATTTCTTAGTTGCCAAAAGCGCTGTAGCATAAAAAATAAGCTATTCCAGCTAGTTTTTGTATCCAGAATCAGCGAAATTTCTTTGTTAAATTCAGCTTTGACATATTTTTGAAGTATAACGTCATTTTTTGTGGGAGAACGTCGAAAAATATTTACAACTTTTCTTAACTTATTTATAAGTGGACGTATTTCCGCTTTCAAGTCCATAGAATCATCATAAATTTCAGAAATTTTAAATCCATCTACATCGTTTTCCTCAACATCTGATTCAGCATCACTTTCGCTATTTATTTCTCTTTCTCCCTCAGATTCCAAATTTGTTGCATTTTTTTTATTATTCTTGCAGTACAAAACGTCTAGCACCGCCAGTTGAATACCATGGGCATAACAAAGCTGCTGATGGCATTTTACTATCCGTCCTACTTTTTTCATCATAGAAGCGCCATCTGTAGTTATACATACGATGTCTTCATCAAAAGTTCGTAGATGCGTATGAAGCCCACTAGTTGATCCACCGCATGTTTTTATTTTATTGTCGCATTTGGTACATTTTGCCAAATTTCCTGATCTATCTCTCAGAAAATAATGCCAAACGGAAGTTTTGTCTGTAACGCCTTTTTTGACTGCTTCAAATTCCATATTAAGGCTATTAAAATAAAAAATATATCCCAATAATTAAAAAACTCAAATTTTTACATTGAAATGTACCTCTGTATTAAATTTGAAATATAGAATATAATTTACTTACATTCAACAATATCGATAAATAATATGAAATAATATTTTGGGCAATATATATTTTTTTAAAACGCAAACTTTATTAATACAGCAACAGAACAATTAAACTGAACAATAACTAGCCACAAAACACCAGCACAATTCGATTTGTATTTTAAAATTTTTTGTTTTTATTTAACTTTTAAGGAATTAAGAATTTTTTTGAATTTTTGAAGATGACTTGATTTTTATAAGATTTAAAAAAGCTGAAATATATGACATTTAATTAAATACAGAAATACCGGTATTTATACGTCATAATACCGGTATTTCGGTTTTAAAAAATAGGTATACCGGTATTGCAGGCCCTAGTCTTCAATTTCAATAGCGTTCAGCCTATGGTTGACAAAAGCTTACATACAAAATTTTATCAAAATATATTCGTATTTACGACCTGTAGTTTGATTAAAAGGTTTACATGGGCACACAGACGGACATACGATGGACGAACATGGCTTAACCGACCAAGAAAATGATTTTTTTTTATATACCAATTGTTAAAAAAGTATCCATTGTTAAAAAATTTACCTTTTATTATAAAAGTACTTTTGGTTAAAAACAAGTACCTTTTGTTAAACAATAGTACATTATGTTAAAAAAGTATCTTTTGTTAAAAAAGTACCTATTGTTAAAAAAGTAAATTTTGCTAGAAAAGTATATTTTGTTAAAAAAATAACCTTTTTTCATAAAAGTACAAGTACCTTCTGTTGAAAGGTACCTTTTTTCAAAAAATTACCTTTTGTCAATGAAGTACCTTTTATACAAAAAGTACCTTTCGTTAAAAAAAAAGTACCTTTTATCAAATAAGTAATTTGTTTTTTTAACGTAAATAGTTTTTAAAAAATACTTTTTTTAAAGAAGTTCCTTTTGTTAAAAAATACCATTTATTAAGAAAGTACCATTTGTTAAAAAAGTATCTCTTGTTAAAAAAAGTACCTTTTGTTAAAAAAAAACATTTTATTAAGAAAGTGCCTTTTGCTACAAAATCACCTTTTAAAAAATGTACATTTTGTCATAGTAAAAATAAATTTTGTCAAAAAAAAATCCTTTTCTTGAAAACCCCCTCTCTTAAAAAAGTAGCTTTTCTTAAGTATTGCCTTTTTCTAAAAAAATACATTTCCTGAAAAAATTACCTTTTCTTAAAAAGTTCACTTCGTTACATGTTCCTTTTATTATAAAAGTATCATTTTTTAAGGTGCTAAAGTTTTAAAACCCTTATTTGTTGCATTTTTTTCTGAATCTACAACATTTCGATAGTGTTGTTTCAAAATTTCAAGTAAATCGGAGCAAAAGTTAAGAAGATACAGCGTTTCTAGCGACCGGCCTCATACGGTGTATCATATATAAATCAGTTTTTAAAAAAGTTTAAATCGATTTTCTCGCAAAAAAGTGGTTGAAGTCCGTGAACATCATAACTCAAAATGTTCTCAACCGATTCTTTTCAAATTTTACACACTATTTACACCAGGTAACACTAAAGACTTTTTTTTTATTTTCCATTTTCTTCCTACCTTTAAATAAGTGTCTTTAAATCAAAAAGAGTGTTTATTTAAAAAAAAAAGTACATTTTAATAAAAAAAGTACATTTTATTACAAAACGTACTTTTTATTAAAAAAGTATATTTTAAAATAAAATACATGTTCTTAAAAAAGTAGCTTTTTATAAAAAATATTTCCTAAAAAAAAGTACATTTTCTAAAAAGAAAAACTCTTTGAAATCACCACAACCGATTTAATTTTTTTCACCAGTTTAAAGAAATAAAGAGAAATTTGCACCTTGTCGATAATAATGAAACTTCAAACACCACTGACAAAATGTTCAAGTTACGCAAACTTTCAGATGTTCTTATCAAAAAGTTCAACCAATTTGGCATTTTCCATGAAAATATTTCTATCGATGAGTCTATGGTTAAATATTATGGTCGTCATTCAGCAAAGCACTTTATTAGATGCAAACCAATTCGGTTTGGCTATAAAAATTGGGTCGCAGCAAGTTCCTCTGGATACTGCTACTCTTTTGATATTTACTGTGGCAGATCAAATAACTCTGTTTCTGAGCCATTGGGTACTAGGGTTGTCAAAATGCTGCTTGATAAATTATCGACGAACCCCGCCAATCACAAAATCTATTTTGATAACTTTTTTACAAGTTGTGAGTTGCTAAATGATTTACGTAATGTAGGTTATCATGCTAACAACAAATTCCCGAAATTTTATGCCAAAAATCGTGTTATTCACTTCAAAATGCTACCAAAAAAAAAAACAAAATTCAAAAAATCTTCGGCATTACCTTGAGAAACATATCACCTTTTAAACGCATTTCGATTTTTTTATTTCTCATAATCCGGTAACGAGTTATGATGTTCACCGCAAAAAGTATTTTTTTTAGAAGATAACTTTTGCTAAAAAAAATGTACATTTAAAAGTTACATTTCTACAAAAGCATGTTATTTAAATAATCACTTTTTCGGAATAAGTACATTTTGTTAAAAAAATTATCTTTTGTTTCTAAAAGTACCTTTTGCTTTTAAAAGTACCTTTTATTAAGAAAGTACTTATGTTATAAAAGTAACCTTTTGTTAAAAAGGAACCTTTTGTTTAAAATTTAGCTTTTACTAAAAAAATAACCCTTTGTTAAAATAGTACTTTTGTTAAAAAAGTACCTTATGTAAAAAAATACCTTGTGTAAAAAAGTTCCTTTGGTTAAAAGAGTGCCTTTTGTTAAAAAATAAAATTTATACATTTTCTTCAAAAAATACATCTGTTTTAAAAAATTATATTTTCTTTGAAAAAGGTACCTTTCTTAAAAAGTATCTTTTCTTAGTGAATTACCGCTTGTTAAAATATACCTTTTATTAAGAAAGTACCTTTGTTAAGAAAGACTTTTGGTTAAAAAAATACCTTTTGTAAAAAAAATGTTTTTGTTAAGAAAGTCACTATAAAAAGACCTTTTGTTAAAATAGTACTTTTGTTAAAAAGTACCTTTTGTTAAAATATACCTTTTGTTAAAATATACCTTTTGTTAAAAGAGTACCTTTTGTTAAAAAATTAAATTTAATACATTTTCTTTAAAATACACATCTTTTAAAAAAAAGTATATTTTCATTGAGAAAGGTACCTTCCTTAAACATGTGCCTTTGCTTAAAGAAATACCTTTTATTAAAAAACACATTTTATTAAGAAAGTATCTTCTGTTAAAAAGTACATTTTGTTAAAAAGGTAACTTTCTCTAAAAAAAAAAAGGATCTTTTGTTAAAAAAGTACTTTTGTTAAAAAAGTGCCTTTTGTTATAAAAGTGCCTTTAGTTAAAAAGGTACATTTTGTTAAAAAAAATACATTTTATTGAAAAGTACCTTCTCTTAATAAAGAACGTCTCTTAAAAAAGTGATTTTTCTTAAAAAATTATCTTTTGCTAAAGAAGTTTTTTTTGTTAAACAGTATAATTTTGTAAAAAAAGTACCTATTTTAAAAAAGTAAATTTTGTTATGAAAGGAAATTTTATTAAATTTTGTTACTTGAAAAAGTATCTTTCTTAAAAAAGTACCTTGTCTTAAAAAGGACAATTTCTTAAGTAATGCATTTTTTTCAAAAAAGTACATTTTCTGAAATGTACCTTTCGCTATAAAAGTATCTTCTCTTAAAGAAGTACTATTGCTTAAAACGATCCTTTTGTTAAAAAAAGTATCTTTTTTAGAATGTACCTTTTTTTAAAAAAGTACCTCAAAAATTTACCTTTTTGCAAGAGCATCTTATCCAACAAAGCACCTTTTCGGAAAAGGTGCTTTTTGTTAAAAAAATTTACTTTTGTTACAAAAAGTACCTTTTGTTAAAAAAGTTGCTTTGGTAGAAAATTTTCTTTTGTAGAAAAAATACATTTCCTTAAAAAGTACATTCTCTCTAAAAACAAGTATATTTTTATTAAGTAAGTACATTTCCTTATAGAAAAAGTATATTTTTATTGAAAAATGTACATTCCGTTAAAAAAAAGAACATTGTCTCAAAAAAGTATCTTTTCTTTAATAAAGTGCAATTTCTTAAAAATTATCTTTTATTGAAAAGAATAAATTTTCTCTAAAAAAGACATTTTCTTAAAATATTAAATAAATAAATTGTTTTTAAAAAAGTATATTTATATTAAAAAAATGCATTTACTTAAGAAAAAGAATACTCACTTTAAAAAGTACATTTTCTTTAAAAAAAAAAAAACGAAAGTACCATTTATTAAATAATATTTTTTCTTAAGAAAGTACATTTTCTTCAAAAGCTTCTTTAAGGAAGCAGTACATCTTGAAAAAAGTAAATATTCTTTAAAAAAATAGCTTTTGTTTAAAAGTACCATTTCTTAAGGAAGTATGTTTTTTTTCTAAAAATTTAGAAAAGCTAGATTTTTAAAGCAGCTTATACTATACTTTTGTATCCCAAAAAAGATAGTAGATTATAATCCGACAGGACAAAAAAAGCAAGAAAAATATATTGAGAGAAAAGATAATTCTTCAAAGACATACAAAATTTTACCACTTAAATTTTTTGAAAGACGAAATTATTATAATTACACAGTTTTTGTTTTTGTGTGGTCATCTGAATAGTAAAAATGAGTAAAAAAAATACTTTTTACTACTTTTATTACTGAATTGTAATATAATGTATCAAAAAAATATTCCCACAAATCTAACTATATAGGAAATTTATTTCATTACAGCAAGTCTTGTTTAAATTAGTATTTCCTTAAATAAAAAATTAGTGTAATTTTCCTGTATTGTATTCTTTTTTAATGCATTTTTTTTATATTTTCTTGTATTTTATAACCATTTATTTAAATCTTTTTAACAAAAAAATATATTTTTTTGTATTGTATGTAAATAAAATCCCTGCAAACATACTATTTAAATGGTTCGTTTTTAATTTATTGTCATGTGTAAGTAAATTAAAAATATGTTCAAAAAAGTTGCACCAACAAAGGATATGGCAATAAAGTTAACTTTTTATAACCCAGGGATATAATATGAATTAAATAATTTATCAAACTAAAAGGTTTTTTTTTAATATTATTAAAAAAAAGAGTTTAACTTTTTGAAAAAAAAAAAATTTATAAAAAAATTTATGTTTGAACTAAAAATAGGTCATTTCTCAGTTTTTTTTTCTACCAATTTGGTTTTGTTTTCATTTGCACTCTGTAGCTCAGCGATAGTGTCACTTTTGTTTAACAACAACAACAAAAAAATTAAACACACATAAATAATATTATTACCGGAAGTCATCAAGTTGGTTTGTGTGTGCGTGTATGTGTGTGTGTGTGGCTTTGTGTATAAAATATGACATACATAAGGGCTACTAGCCTCCATGTGCGTCGTAGTTGCACATTTGCATGAGCCTTGTGCCCTAAAACGAAAAGACAGAACAGCAAAATGCATATTTGTTTATTCCATGGAAGTCCTTTTAGAAGTCTTTAATGGTTTCATATACAAAGTGTTCACACCTGAACGGAATTGACTAACTGCTGGGAAAAGAATACTCTACAAAAATACAACAAAATTTTTGGGATTTTACGATTTGAACGATTTTATTATTTTTTTTTTTTACTTTTTTTGATATATACATATTTTTTAAAAAAGAAAAAAAAAGTAAAAACAAGTGTTAAATTCGGCAAAATTCGATTTAAATTTTAAGTTAATTGCTTTTAAGTTTGACCAGCTTCTATTATATTTTCTTGTTATAATAATCTAAAGGCCTAGTTAGCCACACGTAAGCTTAACCAAACGTGTCAGCTGTTTGTTTGTGTTACATGAAAAAGCATTTAGAGCAATCTGTTGAAAATAGATTTTTGCTAGGTTTGTACGCGACATTTGTGAACAGCTAATAAAGTTTGGTTAATTTTACACAGCAACATGCTGCTTCGTTTTTTACGTTCCATAACTGCACCAAATTCCAACGTTACATTTACGGTACAGATACATTTTAACAACGTGTGGCTAACTAGGCCTTAACCCATAAAAACAAAGTTTTTATTAAAACTATTTCTTTCCTTATGCATATGAGTTTTGAATATCTCAGTGACTGTGTGTGACTGTGTGTGACTTTAAAATTAATCTTTGGCCACAACAAGTCTATGGACAAAGTTTCAGATCCATCGGATGAGGGGAAGTGGGGTTTTAATCTATCCGTGACTGTGCGTGACTATGTCAAAGTAAATCTTTTTTCACAGCAAGTCTATCGACCAAGTTTTAGATCGATCGGATAAGTGAAAATGGGTTTTAAATCACTCCGTGACTGTGCGTGACCATGCGTGACTGTGCATGACTAAGTCAAAGTTAATCTTTTTTTCACAGCTGGTCTATCGACCAAGTCTTATATCGATCGGATAAGGGAAAATGGTTTTAAATCACTCCGTGACTCTGCGTGATCATGCGTGACTGTGCGTGACTCAGTCAAAGTTAATCTTTTTTTCACAGCAAGTGTATGGACCAAGTTTCAGATCGATCGGATGAGGTTAAATGATATTTATATCACTCCGTGACTGTGCGTGACCATGCGTGACTGCGCGTGACTAAGTCAAAGTTAATCTATTTTTCACAGCAAGTGTATGGACCATGTTTGAGATCGATCCCATGAGGGGAAATGACATTTAGATCACTCCGTGACTGTGCGTGACCATGCGTGACTGTGCGTGACTATGTCAAAGTTGATCTATACTCTTTACAGCAAGTATATCAACCAAGTTTCAGATCGGTCGGATGAGGGTAAATGACATTTAGATCAGTCCGTTACTGTGCGTGACCATGCGTGGCCACGCGTGACTAGGCGTGACTAAGTCAAAGTCAATCTTTTTTTCACAGCAAGTGTATGGACCAAGTTTGAGATCGATCGGATGAGGGGAAATGACATTTAGATCACTCCGTGACTGTGCGTGACCACGCGTGACTATGCGTGACTACCCCAAAATTAATCTGTAGTCACGACAAGACTATGGATCAAGTCTCAGATCATTTGGACAAGGGGGAATGGGGTCCACCCATGGCAGACAGACAGTCAGACAGAGAGTATGAGTTAAAAGAAAGAATTTAAAAACAATGATAGCGTCTTCTATAGAAAGAATTTATTACTATCTACAAAATTGTATTATATTTCTCTTACTAGAGTAGAAAACCTATAAGTTCCCTAAATACTTCACAGAACACCAATGAAATACTATATTTAATGCAATCGGCGCACTGTGGACCATATTTAAAAATGCGGCCAAAAATCATTTTTTTATGGTTACCGATTTTAAGGTTATGTTATTCATTTGAAAGTAAATACCAGTGAACCTCGGGAGCCAAAAAATTGCGACTCTATTTCAACTATATCACAGCGAATAGGGTCTTCGAAAATGGACTTAGAAACATAGTCACTGAGTCATTTAGAAATTAAAAAAAAAATTAAAAAGGTCAAAATTTCGCGAAAATCTCCTGCTTAGTACAGCATAACTCCTGCCCATCAAAAGCCATAAAAGAAAATCTTGCACTCTTCTGTAGTCCGAAGCCTCTCCTACACTCTTATACCCCATTGTATATCCGCCAGTTTCCGCCCGTGTGCACTGAAACAATTTTTCAGATATTTTGTGCAAAATTTATGAACACAAAGTTTTCCACTATGTGGTTAGGGTATAATGAGTTTGTCCTGATGTTTGAAACTACCAAAAATATTGGACCTATACCCACCCATCTTTTATTATACGCATCTATTCAAAATCACTTTCTGAGTCGATTTAACAATGTCCGTCCGTCCATCTGTGTGTTATGAATACAAAAGTTTGTCGTACCGGTGTATTTCTTTTGCGTGAGTTTATTTGTTTTTTTTTATACTGACAGAAAAAGGAAACGGTAGAGTTGACACGAGTTGTTATATAGCCGCACTTATAGAAAAGGGTTGAGACATAACGCGCTTAATTGTTAAATTATATTAATGTGTAAAATCTTTTTTGTTTTGACAGGTACATTTACATAGGTATTTTTGAAAACATTAAAAGTCGGAACTTGAGTTATATAAAGGGTCCGCCATCTAACGTTTTTTTTTTCAACTAGTGCTTATTTCGTGAATGGTAACACTTAGCTCATGTCTGATTTGACAGATAATTAGTTTTATCCTTCCGCTGAACGAATATGGTTGTGTATACGCTTGAACAACGCTGGGAAATATTGCGACATTATTTAAAAATCATGGTAATGTTGCAGAATGTGTGCGAAAATTGCGTACGGATTTTGGAAAAAGAGAAGCACCGTCAGCTCCGTATGTTCGTTATCTTGTGAAAAAAGTGAAAGAAACTGGCATCCTCATCGACAAACCAAAGCGTGAAAAGCCAAAAACAGTGCGTACCTTCGAGAATATTGCTGCTGTGGCAGAAAGTGTGCGTGAAGCGCCATCAACATCAATTCACCGACGTTCTCAAGAATTGAACATTTCGGAGGCATCATTGTGACGAATTTTGCATGAAGACCTTGGTATGACGCCATACAAAGTACAATTGGTTCAGGAGTTGAAGCCAACTGACCATCCAATGCGTTTTCGCTTCGCTAAGTGGACCTGCGATCGACTTACAAAAGATGCCGATTTCGCCAAAAAAAAATCATCTTTTCAGATGAAGCTCATTTTGATATTGGCGGGTATGTAAACAAGCAAAATTGTCACATTTGGGGCACAGAAAACCCGCACGCATACATTGAAAAGCCGATACACCCAAAACGAGTCACTGTTTGGTGCGTATTTTGGTCCAGAGGCATAATTGGGCCATTTTTCTTCGAAAATGAGCAAGGAGTGGCCGTTACAGTCAATGGCGATCGTTATCGGGCCATGTTGAACGATTTTTTGTTCACAAAAATTGAAGAGGAGGATGTTGGCAACATTTGGTTTCAACAGGACGGCGCTACGTGCCACACAGCCGAAGCTACACTCGATGTTTTTCGCCCTGTTTTTGAAGATCGCATTATCAGCCGCAGAGCTGATGTCGTTTGGCCACCTCGGAGCTGCGATTTGATACCGTTGGACTATTATTTGTGGGGTGCCCTCAAAGATAAGTGTTACGCCAACAAGCCAGAGACAATTGACGCTTTAGAGGACAATATTCGTGAAGCCATTGTTGAAATACAGCTGCACACAATCGATAATGTGCTTAAAAATTGGACCGATCGTGTAGGCTACTGCATGGCCAGCCGAGGCAGCCATTTGAATGAAATTATTTTCCATTATTAACCGGAAGGATTGTACTTTCAAATAAAAAAAGAAATTTGAGATAATATTCAGCAGTTTTTTTTTGGAATTAAAAAAAAAATTATTTGGCGGACCCTTTAGTTTAAATACCTGACAAAATGGGGAAAAAAATTAAATAGGAGGTAAATGGTAAAAAAAATATCAAGCCAATTAAGCCAACCCCCACCACAAGACGATAGTTTTCAGGAAGCCTACCAAGTTGGAATGTCCCCTCTTTATGCTGGACTACATTTTATGGAGCATATTCTTAAATTGAGTTATGATTTGGAATTTGGTCCTTTAGGCGTAGCAGTGAGAAAAAAAAAACAAAGAAAATGAAGAAAAAAAAGCAAAATAAAACAAATTCAACAAAAATATCTATCTATCTCATAATGACCAACCAAAACAAGGAGAAGGAAACTCAAATGATGGTAATGCTGTAAGGAGATTTTTCCGATCCGGAAACTGCAGCATCTATCACAGGTGTGGATCATGAATTAATAAGATGATTCAAAATCATATTACAATTTGGAGAGTATGCCAATAAAACAGCTATACTTTATAACGAAAAATACTCTTGGAGATAATATGCCATCCACAGTTCATAAAATTTTGTACCATGGGGAACAAACAATTCAAAACAATATGCTACCAATAGGAGAACCATCTAAAGAAAGATTCTTTCGCAAGCGCAACACAAGAAAAATATCTAGATGTTGCACTAATGAAGACCTTATAACTATTTTGTTCTGCACTTCAGAAGTTAAACAACTTCCAGAAGATGAAAATCAAAGTAATTTAGAAGAAATATTTACTAAAATTGTTTGATTTAAAGTAGATTTTCAGTACATTAACAATAAGTTATACTCTTTTTTTATAAAGTTAACAATTTTTCTTGATTTAAAAGTTTATGTATTTTATAAATTTACAATAAAAATTGATATAGAAATATTTAAAGAGACAATGAAAAAAATTTTTAACTAATATAAAACCCTACGACTTTTTCATTGAAACTTCTCTATCTTGAACCAATATCAGGTAAATTTTACGTTCGCTGCTTAATAAATTATACTTTAACTCAGGATCTCTCAAAAAAAAAAAACAAGTAAGAAAATTGTAGTCGGTCTAGACCGACTATACGATACCCTATACCATGCGTTTAGAGACCCTATCTCTTAGGCCAAACTAACTGGACATAGAAAATAAGATAAACCAAATTTGAGTGGGATTTTTATGAATTTTTTTGGCTGCAGATATGAAAAAGTTCATATCGGATGCTATATCTATATGGGCACTAGGCCTAAAATTGGACCGATCCTGATCATGTTTGGTAAGGTCTCTTGTATTTTGCAAAAATATATACAAACAAAATTTGAAAAAAAATCAGTGCAATATTTTTGTTTTTTGGTAGATTTAAGTGCAGTTCGGGAAGCAGCTCTACATGGGGCCTATGAGTAAGGGTTGTCCCATAGGGATAATTTTTGGACTACTCATTAATGGATGTAATAAACGTATACAAACCCAATTTGAGTAAGATCTATATGATAATTTGGATCTTATGGCAATTTATGTCTATTTCATATGGGTCATTTGTATGGGGACTAGGTCTGAACATGGACCAGATTTCACCAATTTTAATAGCGTTCATCCTATGGCCGACGAAAGCTTATATACCAAATTTCATCAACATATATTCATATTTGCTAGCTGTAGTTTGATTACAAGGTTTACGTAGACACACAGACGGACGGACGGACATCGCTAAATCGACTCAGAAAGTGATTCTAAGTCGATCGGTATAATAAAAGATGGGTCTATGTCAAATATTTTTGGTAGTTACAAACAGCAGCACAAAGTGATTATATCCAAACCACATGGTAGGTTATAAAAACAGACTATAAAACACAAGAAAATTAACAAAATTAGTTTTTTTTAAACGGAAAAAATAAAACTTCAAAATAGTTTCAATTTATGACCGCAAGTAGAGATCATTTTTATACCATATACCACTATGTGGTTTGGGTATAATGACTTTGTGCTGCTGTTTGTAACAACCAAAAATATTTGACCTACACCCATCTTTAATTATACCGATCGAATCAGAATCACTATCTGATTCGATTTAACGATGTCCGTCCGTCCGTCCGTCCGTCTGTGTGTCCATGTAAAGCTTGTAATCAAACTGCAGGTCGCAAATACGAATATATTTTGAAAAAAATTGGTACATAAGCTTTTCTCGGCCATAGGATGAACGCTGTTGAAATTGGTGAGAATCGGTCCATGTTCAGACCTAGCCCCCATACAAATGACCCCTATGAAATCAACATATATTGCCATAAGATCCAAATTATCATACAAATCTTAGTCAAATTGGGTTTGTATGTATATATTACATCCATTAATCAGTAGTTCAAAAATGATCCCTATTGGACAATTCTTAGTCATAGGCCCCATATAGAGCTGCTTCCCGATCTTCACTTAAATTTATCAAAAAACAAAAATATTGCACTGATTCTTCTCAAATTTTGTTTGTATATATTTTTGCAAAATATAAAAGACTTTACCAAACATGGTCAGGATCGGTCCATTTTTGGGCCTAGTCCCCATACAGATATAGCATCCGATATGAACTTTTTCATTTCTGCAGCCGAAAAAATTAATAAAAATCCCACTCAAATTTGGTTTATGCTTATTTTCTATATCCAGTTAGTTGGGCCTGAGAGATAGGGTCTCTGAACGCATGGTATAGGGTATCGTATAGTCGGTCTAGACCGACTATAATTTTCTTACTTGTTTAAAATCGCCATAGATTCTGAAAGAGCCCTTCAATACGAATCTATTGGTATATGACAGTATTGGTCTCCGTCGACTCTAACATGCAGGGTTTTTGATTTTAAATTTTCTGGATAACTGTTATTTACGGTCCCTGAAAAATATTGTACTTAGTTTTCTCAAATTAGGTTTTTATATGTTTTTGCAAAAAAATTACTTTACCAAATATGGTCAGGATCGGTCCATTTCTCGACCTAGTCCCTATATAAATATAATATCAATATGAACTTTTTCAAATCCGAAGGCAAAACAATTAATAACAATGTAAGAGATTGGGTCTCCAAACGCATTGTATGGGGTATCGTACAGTCATCTAGACCGACTATAATTTTCTTACTTTTTTTTTTAAAGCGATGATATAGCGCTTTCAAACCCTATACTCACTTTTTGTGGAATATTTGTTTCAACTGTTCGTCAATTCAATCATTTCGTCAAAAAATCATTTATAAATATTTAAATTTCAATAGAGATTCATTTGGAATTCTTTAAAATTTGCGAAAAGATTTCGATTATTAATTAAAAAGCCAGATAGAAATGATTAAATATTTTAAAAAAAGTAGTATAGAATAGTAAGTCAGATATGGCTCTCAATGTCCAGAAAATATTTGGAATACAAACCGACCACTGTTAGTTCTAACTTGTGGTGTTTGTTTTCGCTCTAAAAACTAAAATCAAAACTCCAGTTACTATATATAGTCTTTGCCGAATTGAGACAGACTTTGCACAACACTACTTCAAGCCAGTGAAAGTTATACACACAGAGTTTGTACATGCATGTGAATAGAAAACTTTTTTATCTCTGTCCAATAGGAAAATCTGAAGAGAGAGAAAATATGTACTATATGCAACATTATATTGTTGAAAGAATAACCGTCATATCGACAACCACAAAAACCATAACAATTTGTTGTTTTGTTGTTCTATAGAAGAAGAAAATTAAATGCAAAAAAAAAAGGAATGGAAAAAGTATGTTTTTAAAAAAGAAAAAAAACAGCATTTCAATTGAAATTGTAAAATAAAATAGTTTGAATGCGTTGAACCATGAAAAAAAGTTTCAAACATGATAAAACTTTGTACATAAATTTTACAACAACTGGTATAAAATGTTGGTTTATATATGAAATCAATTTTAAATTAACCTCAGCCAAAGAAAGTTTAACATAATTTTATTTGTTGCAGAAATGGAGTCAGATCCAGAGAGGATGCATTCGGAAATTGACATGAAAATAAATATTCCATTAATAAAATGCTACGCAAACAGGCGAGAACTAAATCTGCCAAAGTACTAAGGCGAAAAGTTTCAGCGTCTTCATGCTAATGCTCTTTCTGCTCCTCAGGCCAGCAAGAGTTTTTGGTTATTTGTTAAGCGATTAAAAAATAATGCTAGTTCTGCTATCCGTACTCTTATAATGAATGACGAAATAATGACTGACCTGGTCAACTTCTTTGCAATTCTCCGTATACCCTATACCACTATGTGGTTTGGGTATAATGGCTTTGTGCTGCTGTTTGTAACTACCAAAAATATTTGACCTAGACCCATCGTTTATTATACCGATCGACTCAGAATCACTTTCTGAGTCGTTTTAGGGTTGTCCGTCCGTCCGTCCGTATGTGTGTCCATGTAAGCCTTGTAATCAAACTACAGGTCGGTCATAGGATGAACGCTATTGAAATTGGTGAAATTCGGTCCATGTTCAGATCTAGCCCCCCATACAAATGACCCCTACGAAATCGACATAAATTGCCATAAGATACAAATTATCATATAGATCTCAGTCAAATTGGGTTTGTATGTGTTTATTATATCCATTAATCAGTAGTCCAAAAATAATCCATGTAGAACAATTCTTAGTCACTTCACTTAAATCTATCAAAAAACAAAATTTTGCACAGATTTTTCTCAAATTTGGTTCGCACATATTTTTTCAAAATATAAATGACTTTACCAAATATGGTCAGGATCGGTCCATTTTTCGAACTAGTCCCCATATAAATATAGCATCCGATATAAACTTTTTCATATTCAAAGAAAAAAAATTAACAACAATGCCACTCAAATTTGGTTTATGCTTATTTTCTATATCCAATTAGTTGGGCCTAAGAGATAGGCCAAAACGTATGGTATATGTATATAGTCTGTCTAGACCGACTACAATTTTCTTACTTGTTATACCCTCCACTCCAGTGTGTAGAAGGTATATATAAGTTTGTCATTCCGTTTGTAATAATTAGAGAAAAAATTTTGGACCCCATAAAATAAATATATTTGTGATCCTTGTAACAACTGGAGTTGATATAGCGATGTCCGTCTGTCCGTCTGTCCATCTGTGGAAATCACGATGACGGCATCAATCGGGCAGCTAGGGTGACATAAAAAATGATTCATTAATATACTGAGAAGTTTGCTATTTAAAATCGTTCAAATCAGTCGATTAGGGCCCGAGATTTGAATGAAGAACTACAAAAAGTATTGAAAAAATATAATTTTTGGATAGGATAGCTAAGGTGATCATTTTCAGTGAGAATGATTCAATAAATTCATGGGAATATTTCTATTTCAAAAATCATTAAAATCGGTGGAAGAGCCCTGGACCTCTGAAAAATTAAAAAAAAAATTAAAAATATGATGTTTCTATATTGTTCTTGTTATTATTCTAAATGTTGTATTGTTGTCATAGCTGGACTTGTTGTTTTGGTGGTCATTGTGGCAATAATATAATAAAAATTAACCCTTTGCACATTTTTTTTATCAACTCTGGTAGAAAAATTTAAAAGTTTCCATTGTTTTGGCATCACCGGTTAAAATCGATCCAAAATTTCGTCGACAAGCAGACACCACGTGTTAATATAAAGGGAGTAAAAATTCACCAGCATCTGAAGCAAATAATGCTAAAATACCTAGTTGTCAATAAAAAAAAAACAACATAAATTTAGCAATAAAATTTTTTATGTATTAATTTATTTAAAGAGAAAAACTCAAAAATAACGTTTGATGTTGTATTTTTTGTGTGTAATATTTACATATACATACATACACATATTAAATAATACAAATAATATACATATATTATATTTACATATATTCTATATAAATATGTATATCCATAATAACTGCATGTTAGAAATAAATCGGTATATTGTTTTATTTACATAAATTTCTGCAATATTTTGTTGTGGGTAAAATACATTTCTTTTGCATTAACAGAGTGTCACTTCATTTTGCTCAGCGTAACTATGCCACTTTAGATGGCGCCACAATTTTTGTTCTAATTAGCTTTTCTATTTTAACACGAATGTCAATATTTTCGACTAGATATCATACAGAACAATTTTAAGAGTATACACGGGCTGGTCTTTTATTTCATACGTTTTTTCATTATTCTTTTGCAAATATGAACATAAGTTTGGTGTTGTCTTCACAAAATAGAGTTACCGAGTTCATCAATGAGCTTTTTGCTTTCAAAACAGTTCTACATAGTTATATAGAATTATTATTCTGCTTTACCTACAAAATATCTGATTGCGATTACATCTAATTTTTAAAAATTGTTTATAATTACTAAAGCATTATTATTCACATAAATACAAAACTGCACTTTTTAAATTTACCATTAAAATTTTAGAAAATATCAATTCTAAAAACTGGAATTAAAATTTCAAA
This sequence comes from Cordilura impudica, assembly GCA_963682025.1. Lineage (NCBI taxonomy): Eukaryota > Metazoa > Arthropoda > Insecta > Diptera > Scathophagidae > Cordilura > Cordilura impudica. Next base: position 210,664,191 of record OY821519.1, on the reverse strand, counting down.
TTATAAATTAGAAAATATTAATTGAATTTCAGAAAATCATATCAAAACGTCGGAAATTTTGATATGATTTAGAAGTCATCAATTGCATCTTTAATATATAAATTTTATTCGTTAAACACAAATTGAAATTCCAAAAAAAAAAACCAAATACCTGTGTTTACATTTAAAAAATTTTTACATGTAAAAAAAATATTGACATTGGCATAATAGCTTTTCAGTAACTTCTTTTAACAATAGTCGAATCGTTAAAAAAAGGAAATAGCAAAATTATCAGTAAAATTTTTAAACGATATTCGCTATTGTTCAAGTCAGCTGTTGTTGTTATCTAAACGACAACCATTTTTGTGTTGTTTATTCAATCGATAAAAACTTAAATTTTTAGATTGAAATGTCGTCATATATAAATAAAAATCATAAAATAGTGAAAATATTTTGCTTTTATTAAAAAACTTTTCTATATAAATAAAAAAAAATTAAATAGCATATTCAATTCATTATTTCATTTTCAAATAAATAAACAGAAATATCAGTAAAAAAATAAAGATATTCAACATAGAGATAAAATCATCCTGTCAAACACGAAGTAATTTGTTTTTTTCTATTCTTCTTTGTGTTTTTCGCTTATTTTGACAGAGATGCCACTCGTTTACAATTTAAATAAATAGAAAAATAGAGATGTCGACTGTCGTTAAGATGTCTGTACTTAGTGAATCACTTAATCCTTAGTGCAAACAACAATAGCTGTCTATATAATTTGCGATTGTCGGATCGTTGAAATTTACAGAATCGGACTACAGAAAACATTTAAATTTAAATTCAATGAATTTTAGAAAACCTCAAATGATATTTAAGAATTGCGAACATAAAACTTGTTACATAAATAAACGCAATTCGATGAGAATGTTATTTATATATAAATTTTCACAATTTTTTTTTTATGAATATTTGAAGTTTTTCAGAAAATAAAGATAACAAATTATTTTATTTAAAATGTTTGGGACATTTGGTGTTTTGCGTTTGGCATCCCTAATTTGACTATTTATTATTATAAATTTATTCTCTATGTTTTCCAAAAATGGCAATTTTTTAATAAAAAAGTTGAGTGAGCTTTTTTTTTTGGTTATTATTTTGTTACTCCATCCGACCTATATGGCCGCAATGAAAAAATATTTAGGGCGAGCTATTTAATTAGCAAAAACTAAATTAAACGAGAAGTTATGTCATATAACCGGAAAAGCATGCATATAGGAAACGCATGCATATTTTTCCAATATTTTGTTTACATTTATTATCAATACTCAAACCGAGATGGAGGGTATCAACTATTCGGCACAGCCGAATTTAACACACTTTCTTGTTTTAAGTTGCCTTAATGTTCACACAGAGAAATTTGTTTCGTTTTCTTTTTCTTCCAAATTCTTACTTTTTTGACAGTTCATTTTAATTAGTTTGTGTAAAAAGTATTTATTTTTGGTTTAAAGTGAAAAATCTATTTGTGTGAAAAGATGGAAGTCAAAGCAAAAATGAAATAATAAAAAAAAATAATAAAATAAATGAAATGTCAAAAAATAGCTCGCAGCTAACTTCGCGTTTATAACTACGAATGGCACAACAAAACGAGTTTCCAAGTACAAGCAGCTCCGTAGCAACTACCACTCTTTTTTCCTCTCTCTCATACAAACTCAAAAGTTGCGCAACAAAAATTGCCTCGTGTGAACCGGGGCTAATCTTTTAGCTGAATTCTTTGCTCGCACTTGTAAGAGATATTCTTGCAAAGTCTTGCAATTAAAAAGACACTTTCGGATCTCAACGTAAATAAGTTTTCGGGGCCATTGGCCAACCTGTGTACCTCCTCATAGCCTCTTGCAGGAAGGTCGCCAATGTGCAACCAGTCCCTAAAAAAGGTGAGGCAAAAACCCTGAAAATTACCGTCCAGTTGTAAACTGCTCGGCGCTCTCAAAGGTGACGGAGAGCATGACTAATAACCATCTTGTCATCTATCTAGGGCCAACTCACTTCTAAATTATAGCCGGTATAGCTTCCGTAAAAGTCATTCTACGGAAGACCTGTAAGTTCTTCTTCCTGAGCCATGTGGTCGATCCATTCACAATTTTGGTGAAAGTAAAGTGGTTGCTTTAGATATTTACATTAATATCAAAGCTTATTACATTTGGGGTCGGCATTGACCTCTCTCGATTTATATAGAGTTTTCGGAGAGATGAGTTGAAGATTAATTCAGGGGTATCCCAAGGTTCTGTTTTTTCTCCCTTCCTTATCTTTCTGTATGACCTTCTTGGTCAAATCTTCAATCCTTTAATCTCTTTCGCAGATGACACCAATGTTATTAATTTTCCTTCAATTTTAGACCAAGACCAATGACCAAGACCAATGAATGACACACAATCTCCGAGTGGAGAAAAGCGAATATGGTTGGTTTTAATACGCAGAACACTCAATGTTGTTTGTTGACCCATGTGGTCTTGGATTCAACTATGTTAGATATTAGGGAATCGGATACTTTTGATGTTCTGGGCATGAGAATTCAATATTCAATATATCTTAAGTTTCGAAAGAAGTATTCAAGTGTCTTGGTTTTCTAAAACGGTGCAAAAATTAATTCACTCTTTCTGATCACTTTAAAATCTGTACCACTTACATACGAACGAAAATGGAGTACTACTCCTATATATGGGCAGGGGTTATAAAGTCTATTTTGGACTTACTAGACCATGTACAAAGGAAGGCTTTGATTCTTATTCTTGACTTGCTAGAATATCGTCTGAATGTGGATTGTGTAACACTGTTCTATAGATACTATCATGGTGATGATTCTTCAGAGATTAGCGAACTCATTCCAAGTACCCGAGTTTCACTTCATTCATTCGTTTATAGTCTATTATCCAGTTGACAGCACAACGCATTACAGAGAAAATTCCCCACAGAAGTCTTTCCTGACAACTACTCCCTCACAAAGTGTTTAATTAATACTATTAATTTTCTAATTTATTAACAACTTCGAATATTCGCAATAAAAATAAAAAAAGTTTCATTGTCCTATTTTATGCATAAAAATTTTATAAAAAATTCATTACTATCATGATGATATTTGTAACAATATAGTACCTTTTTCCACGTTTATGAACAAGTTTAAGCATTCATAGCTTTAATGATTCCATGCAAAATTCATAAAAATTGTAAACGCTACTCTTTCGGTGTAATTTTTTTTCGCATTTATGATTCACTTGAAACATTCATAAATTTAATGAAAAGTATAATTGTCTCATTCATATGGACATAGATTAATTTAAAAAAATTTATATTCATTCTTATACTATATATAACGTTTTGCAACGCATGTGAACAATTTGAAATATTCATTCTTTTAATGAAAAGTTTTATTAGCCGATTTTATTATGAAATATTTAATGATTTTATGCAAAATTCATTAATATTATGAAAACTATTATTTCACTGCAAGTTTTTCTCTCATATATGATCCACTTAAAACATTCATAAATTTAATGAAAAACTTCATTGTCTTATTTTATAGATATACATTAATTTTATACAAATTTATATACATACTTATACAATATAGTGCGTTTTTACATATACATGAACAATTTTCAATATTCATAATTTTAATGAAAAGTTTCGTTGGCCGATTTTTTGTTTTATGAAATATTGAATTATTTTATGAAAATTCATTATATCATGACAGCTCACGCTGTGATCTTGATCTGAGCACATCGTTGTCGTAAAGTCAAGTTCCCGTCGGTTGTGTTACTTGCAAGGATAGCTTGAATTTATACAAAAAAATAATACATATAAACAAAACATAAAAATTAAGAGAACATTACAGAAAAATGAGACTAATATCCACTCACAAAATCACGTGATGAAAAAATCGAAAAATAACAAGTAAGAAAATTATAGTCGGTCTAGCCCGACTATACGATACCCTATACCACGGTTAAGATACCCTATCTCTTCGGTCCAACTAATTGGATATAGCAAATAAGCATAAATCAAATTTGGGTGGCATTTTTATTAATATTTTTCGCTGCAGATATGAAAAAGTTCATATCGGATACTATATCTATATGGGGACTAGGTCGAAAAATGGACCGATCATGACCATATTTGGTAAAGTCACTTATACTTTGAAAAAATATATACAAACCAAATTTGAGAAAAATCTGTGCAATATTTTTGTTTTTTAATAGATTTAAGTGAAGATCGGGAAGCAGCTCTGTATGGGGCCTATGACTAAGAATTTTCCTATAGGGAGTATTTTTGAACTACTGATTAATAGATGTAATAAACACATACAAACCCAATTTGACTGAGATCTATATGATAATGTGGAACTTATGGCAATTTATGTCGATTTCATAGGGGTCATTTGTATGGGGGCTAGGTCTGAACATCGACCGATTCTCACCAATTTCAACAGCGTTCATCCCACGGCCGATGAAAGCTTATATACCAAATTTCATCAAAATATATTCATATTTGCGACCTGTAGTTTGATTACAAGCTTTACATGGACACACAGACGGACGGACGGACGGACGGACATTGCTATTTCGATTCAAAAAGTGATTCTGAATCGATCGGTATAATTAAAGATGGGTCTAGGACGAATATTTTTGGTTGTTACAAACAGCAGCACAAAGTCATTATACCCAAACCACATAGTGGTATAGGGTATAAAAACGGCTATGCCGTAAACAATACAAATTATTTTCAACCATTACAAACTTTAGAAACTGATGAAAACGAAGATATTGTTGTAACAACAACTGTGAAGAGTAAAATCCGTCCTATTACAATATTGAAAAGTAAATTAGAAAGAATTATGTGAAACTAACAAAATCAACGGTTATGCATTGAAAAAAATTTCAATTGGCTTAAAACTATTTTGTAATAATCAAGAGGACTATGATAAATTTATAAATATTTTAAATAAAAAAAAATTGAATATATTACTTATGCAAGTAAAAACAAGTGAGAAAATTATAGTCGGTCGAGACTGACTATATGATACCCTATACAATGCGTTTAGAGACACTATCTCTTAGGCCAAACTAACTGGATACAGAAAATAAGCATAAACCAAATTTGAGTGAGATTTTTATTAATTTTTTTGGCTGCAGATATGAAAAATTTCATATCGGATGCTATATCTATATGGGGACTAGGCCCAAAAATGGAACGATCCTGACTATGTTTGGTAAAGTCTCTTGTATTTTGCAAAAATATATACAAACAAAATTTGAGAAGAATCAGTGCAATATTTTTGTTTTTTGATAGATTTAAGTGAAGATCGGGAAGCAGCTCTATATGGGGCCTATGACTAAGAGTTGGCCCAGGGATCATTTTTAGACTACTCATTAATGGATGTAATATATACATACAAACCCAATTTGACTAAGATTTGTATGATAATTTGGATCTTATGGCAATATATGTTGATTTCATAGGGGTCATTTGTATGGGGGCTAGGTCTGAACATGGACCGATTGTCACCAATTTCAACAGCGTTCATCCCATGGCCAATAAAAGATCAAATATCAAATTTCATCAAAATATATTCATATTTGCGACCTGCAGTTTGATTACAAGCTTTACATGGACACACAGATGGACGGACGGACGGACGGACGGACGGACATCGTTAAATCGAATCAGAGAGTGATTCTGATTCGATCGGTATAATTAAAGATGGGTGTAGGTCAAATATTTTTGGTTGTTACAAACAGCAGCACAAAGTCATTATACCCAAACCACATAGTGGCATAGGGTTAATGAGCGTCCTTACAAGGCATTATTGTTTGGTCTTGATAGAATGGACCCCAATCTGCTAAAAGATAAACTAATTAATATTGGCCTAGATTGTTTAGATGTTAAGCTGATTCAAAGAAACGGACAGTTCAATCAAGAACGAATAATTTATGTTATTTACTTTAAACGCCAAACAATAACAGTAAATGAACTTTAAAAAAAAATTTCGAATATAGACTACATTAGAGTAAGTTGGGACTATCAAAATCGTACAAACTATGATGCGAATTTCCCCAACTTCTTATGTCAGGAAACAAATTCAGCGTCAAGTAAATGGAACCAACAATATGTTAACACAAATATACACACAGTGATAAACTTTTCGCTCTAGAAGAAATGCAGTCCTTAACATTTGAACTTATTAATAGTTTGAAAAATTTTAAATCAAAAGCTGAACAATTTCAAGTGATCACTAGTTTAGCTTGTAAATTTTTGTATGAGTGAATTAATATAAAATAACATGGAACGCCAGGGGCATTCGAAATAAAACAAGAGGAATTGTTTAATTTTTTAATTAATAATAGTATACATACTTATATGTTTATTAACGGAGACATGGTTAACTCCAAATATACCCATTAGACATAGCGCTTTTTATATTTACCGATACCATAGAGTCTCTAGAGGTGGTTGAGTGGCTGTGATTGTGAGAAAAAATCTCATTCATCAGATTCTTCCTGCGATCAGTACACATCTAATTGAGAACGTTGGAATCAAGTTACAAACAAACAATGGTTTCGTAAATATTTTCTCTTGCTACTTTCCTGGAGCGGCTGCAGGTAGTGATAACTCAAAAAAAGTTATATTTGCATCAGATGTAGAAAAACTTATAAATAACAACAACCATAATAAATATAATTTGGGTGGTAATTTAAACTGTAGGCATCAGGCATGGGGGTGCTTAAGATCATGTAACGGTACGGCGGTGGTGGAAGATCCGCTTCCGTTTCCCTGAGCCTTTGCTGGTCGCACGTGCTGGCGTAGGGGCCTAGCTCGCCGGATGGGTGGGGTCTTGCTCAGGCCCAGGGAAACCGCACTACAGATTTTCACGTGCGATTTAAAAAAACAACTGTCAAAAAAAACGGACGCTAAATGGGACGGATGGCCATACTTACCTTGGGATTGGGGACGAGGTGTTCTGCCCCTTTTGCCCTCCCTACCATGTTACCTCGACTCCATCTTAGTTGGAGGTAACCCACATAAATTAATAAGAGTTTGGTTTGGTTTGGTTTTCTACATTGGGTATATACAAAAAAGTTTATTTTTATTTACCCTTCATTTTAAGGTGTTCAAAATTTAAATTATATTTAACAAAATTTAATTTTTAGGGAAATTTTAATTTTAGGAAAATTTTTAAATATAGCTCAATTTTAATTTTAGAAGAATTTTTAAATTTTAGCAAAATTCTGTTTTAGGAAAATTTTAAATTTAGGGAAATTTTTAAATTTAGGAAAATTTTTAAGTTTTAGGAAAATTTTAATTTTAACAAAATTTTAACTTTATCAATTGGAATTTAGCACTATTTTTGCACAATTTATATTTAGCACAATTTAATTTAGAAAAATTTTGCTTTTAATAATATTTTAATTTTAGCTCAATTTGAATTTTAGCACTACAGAATAATAATAATATTTTAAATTAAATTTAGTATAATTTTAAGTTTAGGTTAATTTTAAATTTTACAGTAATTCTAAATATATAAAAATTATTAGTTTGGTGATTTTAATTTAGTTTTGAATTTAAATTTAGAAAAATTTTCTTTACAGCAAAATTTTAATTTTAGCTAAATTATATTTCTTATTATAATTTTTAATCTTAGCTCAATTTTATTTTCATTTAGGAAGATTTTTTAGTTTAATTTTATATATAGCAAAGTTATTAATTTAGAAAGTTTTTAGTTAAAATTTATATTTAGTAAATTTTATTAACGTAGAAAAATTTTAGTTTAAATTTATATTTAGAAAAAAATTTGATTTATAATTAGAAAAATCTTTAAAAAAAATAATTTTAATATATAGTTAGACAAATCTTTTATTTAATTTAGATTTAAGAAAACATTTTAATTAGTTTCTTTTAATTACCGCCATATGGTTGTAGTTGTTGAGGATGAAAAAAATCGGCCATAGCTGTATTAATGATGATATTGTAGTTGATTTCAATACAAAATATTTATATGGAGCTATTTATTTGTTGTATAGGCTTGATTGGTTTATGAGGTAAACTTTAATTTAATTCCTTAATTTTGTTTAATCAACTTGTGTTGTTTTATATTTCTATATTATTTTTCAATTATTTATTTTTTTTAAACCTTCTTTTCTTTTCTTAACAGCCTTTAAGTTCTTAAATATAATTTGATTTTTAGTTTCTTTAAAAAGGTTCTTCCGCAATTTCTTTAGTTCTTAAACATTAATAATTTTTTTTTTTTTAAACATTCTGTTCTTTTCTTAACATTATTGTCTTTTTTTTTTTGTTTTTTTTTTTTAACTAACTTAAAATTTTTTTGCTCAGAACGCTTTCTTTAGCACAAACAGAAATTTTATTAATTAACACAAAAATTTTTTTATTTATTCACGTCATTAAAATCTAGTTTTTTTTTTCTTAAAGTTTATTTAATTTTTATTTGTTTTTATTTCTAAACTTTTACACTACTTTTTAATTCACTTAATCTACATTTTAATTTTAAGAGGTTTTTCCTCAACCTTCTTTTTCAAAAATCCAAATTCAACTCCCCGATTTAAATTTTACTTTATTACATTAAACCTTCTCATTTTCATTCATTCATCTTCAGATAAAAACCTGTTTATTAAAAAAACAAAATCACCACCAATTCATTGAGAACATTTATATACATTCATAATATTCTCTAGTATCTATAACACTCCCACTCATATATGACTATGAGAGCAAGTGAGATCAATACAAGAAAATACGTGGTTTGACCAGCATGATTGCATATGAATGTGTTCATGATTTAATACAACACAATGAAGAGAAAAAAACACGCCATAAATCAGTTTGCCAAAAAAAAATGCCATCAACATATTACCATATAAGGTGTTGTTTATATGTACATACTTGAACTTGAAAATAATTTCAAGATCAAGGTTATTATTTTTTTTTTCTTCTTTCTTATTCTGCTTGTAACAGAAATTCTTTTGCTACAGTGCAGAGCAAAACAGATCACCGTCACAATCAAATTGCTGGGGTAATATCCTACATGATAAGTTAAACTTATATATTAAATATCCACTCGATTCAATGCACATTCCTTCATCTTCAAGAAGTCAACCTTTAACGCTTGACTATTTTTTAACAAATACACCACAAATGCTATCAACAGTAGAAGTCCTAAATAATCTAAGGCCGATCATCTGCCTGTTAAAGCAACTTTAAGTTACTTTAGTCGTAATAACCTGCAAAACTTTACATATATTTATTCGAAAGCTAACTGGTATAGATATTCTATTCATTTAAAACATATGCTTAGAAACCATAATTTGGATGTGACAGTCGAAACAGACGCCATTGATAATTTAATATTATCGTTGAATAATGCTATTAAGTGTTCCCAAAAATGATATATCATATCACCACAAGCCATTACCAATACAAATGCAAAACTTAGTTATTACCAGAAACTATTTCAGAAGAAATTGGATAAGGTATAGAAATATTATGGACAAAATAGAAATGAGACGTATTAACAAAGTGATTCAGGAAGAAATTTTCCAATTTAGGAATCGATCTTGGAACAATTATTTGGCAACCCTGGATAAGGGCTCTTTCCCCTTTTGGAATATTACTAAAGTTTTAAGGAAGAAGTCAAAGCAAATACCAACACTTACCAACAATGGAACACTATATGCTACATGTACGGAAAAATGCAATATTCAAAATAAATAAATTTCTATCTCAATAAATTTAAGCGATTCAGATACCACCCGAGCTGTTAGTGAGTACAACCAACATCTAGATAATTATTCTAATGTTTACTATAATGACGCCTTAATTACAGAATCTTACATAAAAAATATAATAAAAAAGTTAAAAAATAAAAAAGCACCAGGTATAGATGAAATTAATAACTTATGTATAAAAAATCTTCCTAAATATGGTATAAGAACTTTAATGTCAATAATTAACTCATGCTTAAAAACCGAATATTTTCCAAACTGTTGGAAAGAAGCAAAAATTATACCAATCGCCAAGCCTAACAAGCCCAACAATATCCCGCCTTCATACCGACCTATAAGTCTTTCACCAGCCATTAGTAAGTTATTGGAAGAAGCCATTAAAGACAGACTAACCACCTTTATTGAAAGATAATGATATACTACCTCCTCAACAGTTTTGTTTCAGATGTGGCCTAAATACTTCCCACGCATTATTAAGAATCCAGAATATAGTAAAGTCTAATTTTGATTATGGCATTTCAACTGGTATGGTTTTATTAGATGTAAAAGCTGCGTTCGACACAGTTTGGCATGATGGCCTTCTTTTTTAAAATGGGCAATGCAAACTTTCCAACTTACCTTATTAAAATTATAAAAAGTTTTCTTAAAAATCGTGAATTTAAAGTACATATCGGAAAATGTTTCTCAAATAAAGTCAGTATTACTGCTGGTTGCCCACAAGGCTCTTGCCTTTCACCCATTCTATACAACATCTACACTTCAGATTTTCCTAATCTTAATGATTGTAAAACATCCATATTTGCCGACGATACAGCCATACTATGGTCTAGGGTGTTAGCGGAGGATATAATAAATAACTTACATTCATCAATAGAAATTGTGCGAAATTATTTTAATAAATGGAAAATTACCATAAATTGTTCAAAAACCCAAGCCATATATTTCACAAGGAGAAGAAAGGAATGTTATACACCACAACAATGTCTAAACCTTAAAGCATCTGACATTTTATGGGAACCTAAAGTTAAATATTTAGGTGTAATATTGGATACAAAATTGAACTTTAAAGAACACATCTCTTATACCATAAACAAAATCAATATAGCAATAGGAATATTGTATCATTTTATTAACAGAAATTCAAAACTTAGCTGTGAAAACAAAATTATAATGTTAAAAGTTATATTCCACTCTATAATGTTTTACGGTGCCCCAGTTTGGGCAAATATAGCGAAGACCTATATCAAAACTTTACAAATAGCACAAAATAAGTTACTCAAAATGATGTACAACCTTCCATGCCACTTTTCAACTTGGATGTTCCATAACATGAGTAATATCGAAATGGTAGACGAAAAACTACAACGGCTCAAATACAATTTCGATGAAAGATGTCAACTATCACAATACCAGCATATCATTAACATGAGATCTCTTATATATTAGTTTATTTATATGCATATATACTCATATGTGTATATGTATGTATGTTTTTTTTTTGTATTCAAATGGGGTTTTTTTTAATTTTCCTCCTGATCTAACCTATTATTGTTCCTTATCATATTAGTTTAACTATTTACTATATTTGAGTAGAAAAGATTTACATATACCTAAACTCTATATATTTGTTTATTTGTTTATATATGCATCTATGAAACCAAAAATGTTATACTAAATTAAAAAAATTAATTGAATTGAATCATTATATCATGTAGCAATTTCATTGTAATTATATTTTTAATTTATGATCGACTTAAAACATTCACAAAATTAATGAAAAATTTCATTGTCTTATTTTATGAATAAACATTAATATGATAAAAACTTATATCCATACTTATACAATATAGCACGTTTTGCCACGCATGTGAACAATTTTAAATATTCATTATTTTAATGAAAAGTTTTATTGACCGATATTTATGAAATATTTAACGATTTTAGGCGAAATTCATTAATATTATGAAAACTATTCTTTCACTGCAAATGTTTCTCTAATATAAGACACACTTAAAACATTCATAAATTTAATGTAAAATTTCATTGTCTTATTTTATGGATATACAATAATTTTATATAGCACGTTTTTGCATGTATATGAACAAATTTAAATATTCATTATTTTAATGAAAAGTTTCATTGGCCGGTTTTTTATGAAATATTGAATAATTTTCTGAAAACTGATTATATCATGTAGCCATTTCATTGTAATTATATTTTTAATTTATGATCCACTTAAAAAATTCATAAATTTAATGAAAAATTTCATTGTCTTATTTTATGAATATACATTAATACCATACAAATTTATATCCATACTTAAACAATATATAACGTTTTGCCACTCATGCGAACAATTTTAAATATTCATTATTTTAATGAAAAGTTTCATTGACCGATATTTATGAAATATTTTATGCGAAATTCATATTATGAAAACTATTTCACTGCAAATGTTTCTCTCATAAAACACACTTAAAGCATTCATAAATTTAATGAAAATTTCATTGTCTTATTTTATGAATACACATTCATTTTATAAAAAAAAATATATATATCCATACCTATACAATATAAGACGTTTTTGCATGTATATAAACAATTTTAAATATTATTTATTTTAATGAAAAGTTTCATTGGTAGGTTTTTTATGAAATATTTAACGATTTTATGAAAATTCATTATATCATGGAGCCATTTCATTGTAATAATCTTTATTAATTATGATCCACTTAAAACATTCATAAAATTAATGAAAAGTTTCATTATCTAAATGATTGATGTCACAAAATATTTAGTCAATATTTTTAATTTTCTAATTTAATAACAACTTTTCATATTCAAAACAATAACGAAAATACTCATTAGCTAAATTCTTATGGACGTACATTGATTTAAGAAAAAAATCATTAATATCATGAAACATGTTTTTAAATATTATAGTTTTCCCTACATATAAACTGTTTTAAAAATTTATTACTTTCACGAAATCTCTTATGAAACTTCTACGATTGCATGGAAAAAAAGCATTAATATTCAATAATTCTTTAAGTGGTTCTTTGTTTTTCTAAATATTCATGGATTTAATGAAAGAATGAATAAGAATATTATGAAAAATTTTTTTTTATGTATTTTTGTTTTTATTTATGACCGAATATAATCAAATTTTTTTTCTAATTTAATGAAAATTCGGATTATATGTATTCACTGATTTTGGCAGGAAAATCATTGATATCAAATATATATTTTTTTTCCATTGCACATTTCTTTTTTCTTTTTACAAATAACATTAAATTTATAATTTTAACGAAAATTTACAATTAATAAATTTGTACTACATTTTTGAGATTTTGTGAAGAAATTCATTAAATATTCATAAACTTAACGCAAATAAAAATTCGTCCAATTCTTAAAAACTTTATTAAAGTTTTGATAAAATGGTTAAATTTCAAACTATAGCTTATTCGCACGTTAACCCAATAAACTCTTCTATTTTCCCTCCAAAAAATTTCCATTTTCATTACATTGAAACTAACTTTTAAATCAAGTTTGAAATTCTATCACAGAAAATTTGCACTCAAACGCACAACTACGAGTACATGTCAGTCAAGCATAGATAAACATGGACGAAAGAAAATTGGATATGACTTATTGCGGTTTGGTATGCAAAATTCTTCTCAAAACAAAAAAAAGACAACGCGAAGGACAGGGCAAACAAAGTTGCACACAAGCTACAACAATGGCAAACAATGACATACTAACACAATGATAATGGAAAAGAACATTCTTGCTGTGTGGTTTTTTGTTTTTTCTTTGAGTTTGTAAAAGACGTACGATAATACATAGATATACTATATATACATGCAGCAACATCAGCAACAGCATTTGTAATGATAGCGGTCAGATAGTCAGTCATATACGCATTTAACGTATATTTTTGCTAGCTGGCTGTTTGTGCATATTTGCACAGGAAACGGAAATGACAACAGTTAACCGCTCTTTTTATGTTATTATGTGGTTTCACCGCAACTCTCATCTACATGCAATTACACGAAGCGAAAGTCCTTTTGTTTTATATCAGTTGCTCACTACTGCATCGCCAATTTTCTGGCAAGTGGGTCATGCGCCCACAACCCCCCTCCCCCACCAACGCCAAATGTCACAGAAGGTTAAGTATTTGGCATTAACAAACCTGAAACATTATTTGATTTTCACGAACGTTTTTATATTTTCCCCTTCTGTGAACAATAATTTTTGCAGGTTATAAGCAGATTCTCGGTTTTGCTGTTGCCACATAATTTCCTTGGCTAAATTGCTCAAAATTGTGAAAGTAATAAAACATAATCATCGGAGCGTATGTGTTATTTTAATTAAATTCTTTACTTCTTTGTACTCGTATGTTTCCTGTACTTTTTGGTCGGTAATGTAGGTGGGGTGTCTTAAAAATTATTGCGGTAAAGTGTGGTAGTGTTCCATGTTTGGTTATGTAAACATTTTATGCGGTGCAACCAACAATTTTAATGTAATTAGAGAAAAGAAATATGTTTTATAAAATAAAGTGGGACTTGGATAAAGTTTTAAATAAATTCTAAGTTCATTCATTCAAGGAAAATATGTTTGTTATTAAATGAAAACAAAGAACTACTGTCCTAGAAAATTAAAAAAAAAAGTAAATTTTAGAAAAATTTACTTAAAAATCAAAAAATTAAAATTTTACTTAAAAATCAAATATTTATTACAAATAACAGATTCCAGCCCTCGAAATTCGAGCGAAAATTCTAGAAAATTTTATTTTTTCATTAAATAAAGACCCTAAAAGTATGCTAATTAATTATAGCCAATTCACAAATCAGTACAAAAAACAAACTCATTTTTATTGCAAGCACATTAACATATTTAATAAACACACACATAGCATTGTATAATTTTATGTATGTGTTAGTAGCAACTTTAAATGCAATTTACTCAAAATAAGGGAAGAAATTTAAAAATCTGCAAATCTGCAATATGGCTAAACAGAAATACCTTTCAAATAATATACGCCTGGTCAAAATCGGGATAAAACGGTAGAACAAAACATTGGTCACAAGAAATCGCCTAGCCTATTAATATTAAAGATTTCCGTTTTTACCTCTTTTTCTTTTCTTATTAAATTTTGACTACTCAGTTGAACTTCCGGTTCAATTGAGGCATCAATGCAGCAAATTTTGATAAGCTCTTCCTCAAAATCAATATGTTTTCTCTTTGAGCCAGAGGTATTGTTGTTGTCGGTAGCCGCCTTCTTCCTGCGCATAACAGTCTTATACCGTTCATAGTATTGCAATTTTAAAATATTTTTATTTATAATTTTTTGCAACTATAATACGAAAAAAAGTTTGAAAATCCTTAAGATTTGAAAAAAAAAAAACAAGTAAGAAAAATATAGTCGGTCTATGTCTACTATGCAATAACCTATTCCATATTAGAGAAATGTTCTTATGTCCAACTAATTGGATATAGAAATTAAACCTAAACCAAATTAGAGTGTCATTGTTATCGGATGCTATTTGCATATGGGGTTATACAAAATTTCAGAAAAATATATTCAAATTTGGGACCTGTAGTTTGACTACAAGGCTTACGTACATGAACACCGACAGACAGATAAATAGACAGGCTCACAGACTGGCAGAAGAAGACTGACATACATAGAGACAGACATAAGGTGGAATCCAAATGTCTAGAGTAAGTCTATCGGCTAAAATTTAAAATTGCCCACGAAGCTCTTCAAGTTAAAACAATTAAAATTGGCTGGTCAATACAAAGAGTGCGTGGACCGCTAGTATAGAAACGCTGCTTTAATTGCATCGAGTATGGACACATTGCCAGTGTATGTAAAAGTATCTCCGATACATCAAATTTGTGTCGTATATGCGGGAAGGGAAATGCATGTTCTGCGTTGCCAATAACGAAGTAGAAGTTGGACATATTGCTGGAGGTAGCAAATGTTCAGTATTCAAAAAGGCTCTCAACTAAAAAAATAGACAACAACAGACGATCCTGGAAATGAATGTAGACGTGGCAATACTATAATCTGCGAACAGTACAAAAACTTTAGTAGCAGTGTATGGCCGAAGAATAAAATAGGAAGAGCAGCTATCTGGTCGTGTGGAAAATATGCTATCGGGGAGATAATGGATAAACCGAATAAGTCTAGGATTCGTTAGATTAAAAAATCAGGGGATCCACAGTTGCTATGCATCACCAAATATCCCACTGAAAGATTTCGAAGTATACATACACAACCTTGTCCTGGATGCCACAAAATACAACCCAATCATCATTGGTAGTGATTTCAATGATCGGTCCACAGGCTGGGGAAGCCAACATACCAATGCAAGGGGACGTACCCTTCTTGAAGCTTTTCCCCAACTTGATCTGATCCTTTGTAACACGGGTAATACACAAACATTCAGAAGAGGAGAGCATGGCTTCGTAGATGATCTTACCTTTGTGAGTCCAACCTTAGAGAGAGATCCCGAGTAGAAGGCTAGTGATCACTTTACCCATAGGAATGAAATACAAATATTACATCAAAACAGTACACTTCAAATGGATGAGCGAAGGAAAAATTCGACCAGGACACCTTCAAGGAAGTGTTCGCTGAACACTCAATAACCGGCGCATCCAGCTAATCGGATCTCTTCACGAACCATTGCGATGCAGCAATGCCCAGAAGAAGACAGACAAGGAACAAAAATCCAAACTACTGGTGGAACACGGATATAGCATAGCTCCTGGCAGAGTGCCTCAAGTCGAGGCGAAGGTTTCAGAAGGGTAGATTGCCACTCTACTTACACATAAGAGAGCAATCCAGGAGAAATCTCCAAAATACTATAAAACGGAGCAAACGAGATAGCTTTGGGAAATTGTGTGAGGACGTGGACACAAATCCGTGGGGCAATGCTTACAGAGTAGTGATGTCCTGTTTAAGGAGCATCAAACCATTACAAGCTACATCCATCCTTGGATACTGTAATAGAGAGCGACACTGATACCGAGATATTGTCAATATGCTCAAAGATTGATGATAATAAAGCATCAGGCCTGGACGGAATACCAAATTGAGCGCTATATACGGCGCTAAGGGCCGGACCGCACCTGGAAAATTGTGTATTTCCACAATTTTGGAAGGAATGGAAGCTTGTCTTAATTACGAAGCCGAACAAATGTCTTATAGAACCATCCTCCTACCGACCGATCTGCTTACTAGATACTATGGGAAAGTTTTAGAAAGCGTTATACAATAGGATTCAGAAAAGCCCCATCAACAATAGATGCTATTAACAGGGTGTAACACATAGCGAAAGTAGTCATAGATGGAAAGGAAGCAGACAGACAATATTATGCAGTAATTACGCTTGACAAAAAAATGCATTTAAAAGTGTGGGTTGGAATGACTGCGGAAACTAAACATATTTTACACACAGGACCCTTTGTTATGAAACGGAAGTAGGAATGAACTAATACGAAACCTCAGCAGGTATCCCACAGGGCTCAACCAAGTTTTCGA
The DNA here is from genome assembly GCA_963682025.1 of Cordilura impudica. Classification (NCBI taxonomy): domain Eukaryota; kingdom Metazoa; phylum Arthropoda; class Insecta; order Diptera; family Scathophagidae; genus Cordilura; species Cordilura impudica. The sequence goes on along the minus strand of OY821519.1, from coordinate 210,646,878 downwards.
ACTTGAACTTCCCGAGGAAGCCAATATTATAGAATTCGCAGACGACCTAGCTTCGTAGTTTGTGCACGCTTCCTGGACCAATTGTAAATATATGCAAATGAGACCAACCGTTTAACCTTCATAGGTAGGATCCTCAAACTTGACTTACGTTAACGTTCTTTGGGTCAAATTTGACCCAGTTAGAAAATTCAATATGAAAACAATTGTTTTCTCTTGAAAATTGTGCTCTTGGCAACGATTTTCGTTGCTTTATTTAGGACGTGGCAAGCTGCAATCCTAAATTCTCCAAAAAAAATGCCGACGTCTGGCAAAACAATTCTCATTCCAACCATTATGAAATGATGTGAATAATATAAAAACATTATAAGCTGATATATCTAAAATATTTCTAAATATAACTTGAGGCCATTTATTAGTCTTCCCTTTGCAAGTGTAACATGAAACAACCTTATCCAGAGTATTAACTCCTTTTAGGCCAACTGTCAAATCGATAACTACTCGCATACCTTGATTTCTTTCAGACATAGCTCCAACTTATTTGCCTGTATATGGTTGTATATTCCAGACGTAACTGGTACTCGAATCGCAGAGAATCCAAAATTTTTTACCATACTTAGCTGGATTTGATGGTATATACTGCCGGAATGGACACCTTCCTCTAAATGCGACTAATTGCTCATCTACTGTTGCATCTAGCGATGGATTGTAAAGTTTGGGCAATATTTCAACCCACATATTCCATAACTCACGTATCGGTGGAAACTTATCTAAAATTCAACGTTCACTGCGACCAGCCTTATCGTCAAATCTTATCACTCTTGAAAGACTTTTGAATCTTTTTAATTACATGATTGCTCTAAAAATTGGTCTTCCTTTCTCAGAGTCCCATAAACTTTCCGTACTTTGATTATTTGATCTATACACGCCAGCTAACAAAAGTGTACCAATAAATGCGAACACTTCGGTGTCGTCAACTTCAGTCCAATCAATACTAAATACACGTTAACCTTCATTATTGGTATATTTTAAAATAATGTTCATCACAGGCGGCGGGAAAAACAATTGAAAACTGGAAATTTCAATTTGATTCTCGAACAGGAGTAGCGGGTCAAGCCTGATGTCATGCTAATAACGTTCTCGCTCCGGAATGTTCCTTGACTATTTGTAAGAGGTTGTTTGCCACTACATCAATTTCAGATGTGTCAGCGCATTCCAAGCTATCTTCATATTCTGAACAAATCTCCTCTTCATCCGATAATGTATTTAGAAAATTTTATGTCTCACTAGTATTCATTTTCCGACAAGCAATACAGACTCGACACTTTATAACGTTGATACGTTTGATTAGATCCGTGTTTATTCTATGACTGAAAACAATTTTGCAATAAGAAAATAAGCTTTGCTTTTTACATGGGGATTCCCATTTTGCATACCAATAATGTTCAGCAAGAATAGGGAGAAGAAAGGAGACAGATATATAGACAAAGCTCTCAAAACGTATAAAAGACTTAACCAGGGTTTATATTAGATAATCCTGTATTGACAATAAAGACTCGTTCGCACTTTTTTACTAATACATGTACACTTTTTGAATAATCTCGGTTGATGTCTTGAATATTATATAGAAATGTAAAACATGGAAATTTTGATGATATTGACTTGCTATTCTTTTATTATTTTTTTTTAATTTTAGAACACATAATTTTAGAAACGTGTATTGTCATGAATGATTATTGTCTGGACGCCTGTAAAAAGGAGACAATTATCAGCACATTTTACAACTAATACACATTATATGTAAAACACATTTGACATTCCTTTTGACAAAAAAATTATTATAATAAAACTGTGCACGATTTTGTGCAACGATTTTGTTCCGGGTCAAATTTGACCCGATGATCTTAAGTGCTATAAAATGTATAAATTTTTTTTTTGCCAATATTTTTTTAAAAAACCAAAAGCAGTTATTAACATTTAAAATTAAATAAAAGTCATAAAATATCTAAAATCTAAACCCTCTACTTAAAGAAAAAATTCAAATTATCTTCCAAAATGGGTCAAATTTGACCCGAAGACCCTATGAACGTTAATAAAGATCTGGTTGGCCATATAAAAGTACCAACAAATATAAACATTTTCTTATCTGTACGCCACAAATTATTTGCAATACCACTAAAATTAGGTTTATGCTTATTTTCTATAACCAGTTATTTATTCGGCAAAGTTGGATCCGAGACCCAATCTCGAAACGAGTGGTATAGGGTATTGTTTAGTCGGTCTAGAGCGAATATAATTTTCTAACTTGTTTTTTTTTTTCAGTTTATTAAAAAATGTTTACCCAACACTGTTGTGTGAATTCTCTATGATTTCTGTATAATGTTATATTGAAAAGAACTTTCCTGTTTCAAAAATATATTTAAAACTGTTTTCGATCATTTTTGTGCACATTGGATATGCACTAATAAGAATAAATTTTGTGGTACCCATATTTCCTACATTTTATACACAGGGTTACCACCATCGAATTTAAGAAGTATTTTAAGGAAATATTGGTTAAAACATGAACTCGCCGCTATATCAAAAAATGTTGAAATATGCCCTCAATAAAACAGAACGAGGAGTAATATACAAGGGCGTCCCAGAACAAACCGACCCGACAAAAAAAACTCAAGAAATTTGCGAAAATTTTTCATTATTTCTCAACATAACCTCCTTTTAGCTCGATACACTTTTTCCACGATAGTCAATAGCTCTGATAGCCTATCTATAGTAAGAACTATTTAGCTACTTAAAATAGCCACCACCGGCAAACTCCATTGCTTCATTGTTGGCAAATATTTAATAAATTTTGGATATATAAAATAATCCGATGGAGCCAAATCTGGTGAATAAGGTGCGTGATGAAGAAATTTTAACTTTAGCTAGAATGTATGTGGATGTGTGAACTGGGGTATTGTCTCGATGAAACAAAAGTTTCTTTTTCGCCAAATGCATCCTTTTTTCCCTAATTCCATTACTTAAAACTGCAATAAAATTGCATAATACTCACCGTTGATTGTTTTCCTCTTTGATGATAAATAATCAAGAAAAATTTACCCACGCGCATCCCAAAAAAACAAACGCCATGACCTTGCCTGCAGATGGAACTGTCTTCGCCTTCTTTGGAAACGATTCTCCCATTTCGGTCCACTGTTTTTACTGTTACATTGTCTCAGTTGTGAAATGTCTCACCTATGGCTACAAATCGACGCAAAATCTCGGTTTTATTGCGGTGACAAATCGCGAAACCTCTATTGAAACATCTTCACGACGCATTTCATTCTTACAAACCGCCCAGGTCTGCTAAGAACTCTGCATTAGATTTTGATTTCGAAACATATGTTGGCCAAATTTCCGATTTAAGGGTAATTTTCTATCCGTTACCAACAAATTTTTAATTTATTTCTCTAAAACTAATTTTCCTAATACAAATTCCTTATTTTGCAAACAATTTAAATAACAAAAATCAATATGCCTTTAAGTCATATACATGTTCTGCTCTACATTAGCAAATGTCATCATCAATTTTCCCACACATTAATGTCAACAACTGAATGCCATTTAACCCATAATGCAGCAAATAGCAATCATAACTTGAGATTGCATGATGTGTATTTCTTTTTTTTTTTTGTACAAGTGTACATATTTAATAAAAGGATCCGCAATCCAAAAGGCTTTAAGGCATTTAGCCATAAAATGCCGCAACTTAAATATATTTAAGGCGAAATAGCGAACGAAATATGTTTGTTATCACCACACAAATGAACATGAATTGAAACGAAAATACACTGATAGAAAAATTTAATTTGTTGAACTTGGAGATCAGTAGCTGCAAACGGTTGTGTCAAATACATTTGAATCAATTTTAAGAGTCTTACAAATTCATTGTATTTCCTTTTTAAACAAATGTAAGCGACTTGAGTTGTGACACTTAAGTTCAGCGACCTTATTTTTTTAAGTTCAATGCAAAAGTTTTTTTTTTGATAAAAAAAAAAAATTTTTTTTTTGATAAATAAAAAAAAAATTTTTTTGATAAATAAAAAAAAAAAATTAATACTTTTTTTTAATTCTTTCGTCTGTATATTAAAAAAAAAACTAGCATATGAGCTTATGCGAATTAAGTTGTGCAACATAAGATCTGCGACTTTAGTTTTTATAACCCCATCCTAAGAGTCATTAAAATGAATTCTAAGGTTTCTTCAGAAAAAAGGACTAGATTGATGGTTTTTGCGATTTAAGTTGCCCAACATGAGTTTAGCAACTTTATTACTTTCAAAATTTTATGCAAAAGTTTTTTAAGTAAGAATTTTTGCAACTTGTATTCTGAAACACTTCAATAGTACGCCTAAGGTTCTGCGAAAATCATTCTTAAAATTCCATTCTAAGAGCCTTTACAATATATTGTGCTATTTCTGTATAAAAGAAAGTGATTGGAGTTATTAGCGATTTGTTTTGGCAACTTGAGCAGTGCGCCATAAGTTCTGCGACTATTTTCCTCAAAACTTCATCCTTAGATTAATTAAAATACATTCTGCGGCATCTTTAAAAGAAATTTTATTTGATAGTTTTTGAAACTTAAGTTGTGCAACATATGTAGTGCGACTGAAGTTTTGAGAATTTAGTTTTGTTTTTAAATTTCTTGCTAAAGGCCTTCAAGTGCATTGTGATATTCCTTCAAAAAAAACTAGAATTAAACTTTTTGTAACTTGAGTTTTACAACTTGATTGGGGAGATATAAGATCTGCAACTTATGTTCTTAAAATTCTGAGCTAGAAATCTATAAAATACATTGTTCTGTGTCTTCGAAAAAAAATAGACTTAGAATTTTAGGGACTTGAGTAGTGCAATTTAAGTTCTGGAATTTTATTTCTTAGAATTTCATGCTAGAAGTTTTTAAAATATATTGTATCGTTGCTTCATAAAAAACAAACTAGCTTATAAGTTACGGTGACTTTAGTTGCGTACCATGAGTTGAGAAATTTAAGTTCTGCGACTTTAGTTCTTAAAGTTTCACGATAGAAGTTATTTCAAAAATTAAAAAAAAAACAAGTAAGAAAATGATAGTCGGTCTAGACCGACTATACGATACCCTATACCATGCGTTTAGAAACCCTATCTCTTAGGCCCAACTAACTGGACATTGAAAATAAGCAAAAACCAAATTTGAGTGGGATTTTTATTAATTTTTTTGGCTGCAGATATGAAAAAGTTCATATCGGATGCTATATCTATAAAGGGACTAGGTCCAAAAATGGACCGATCCTGATCATGTTTGGTAAAGTCTCTTGTATTTTGCAAAAATATGTACAAACAAAATTTGAGAAGAATCAGTACAATATTTTTGTTTTTTAATAGATTTAAGTGAAGATCGGGAAGCAGCTCTATATGGGGTCAAAGGGATCATTTTTGGACTACTCATTAGTGGATATAATGAACGCATACAAACCCAATTTGAGTAAGATCCATTGACAATTTGGATCTTATGGCAATTTATGTCGATTTGATATGGGTAATTTGTATGGGGGCTAGGTCTGAACATGGACCGATTCTCAACAATTTCAATAGCGTTCATCCCGATAAAAGCTTATATACCAAATTTCGTCAAAATATATTCATATTTGCGACCTGCAGTTTGATTACAAGCTTTACATGGACACACAGACGGACGGACGGACGGACATTGTTAAATCAACTCAGCAAGTGGTTCTGATTCGATCGGTATAATTAAAGATGGGTCTAGGTTAAATATTTTTGGTTGTTACAAACAGCAGCACAAAGTCATTATACCCAAACCACATAGTGGTATAGGGTATAACTAGCCTATGAGTTAAGTGACTTTTTTAGTATTGCGACTTTAGTTCTTTAAATTCCTAAAATGCATTATACTGTTTCTGTATAAAAAAAGGATCTGGCAACTCTCTGCAACTTTCATCCTTAATATGTCATATTTATAGTCATTCAAATGCATTCTACGGCGTATTGAAAAAATTCTATTAATATTTTTTGCGACTTGAGTTGGCAACATACATAAGTAGTGCGACTTAAGTTCTTCAAGGCAACTAGAACAAGAGTTTTTCGATAATTGTGTTGTGCAACTTTAGCAGTGTGACTTAACTGTTGCAACTTAAGTCTTTTAAATTCTATGTTAGAAGACTTTAAACTACATTGTGCTGTATCTCCCACAAAAAGCTAGATTTTAGGTTTTAGCGAAAAGTTTTTAAAATCTGCAACATGAGCAACTAAAATTCTGCGACTTTACATTGTGCCATTTTTGTATAAAAACCTGACTTATGGATTATATAGACTTAAATTTGGGAACTTTAGTTATTAAAGTTCCTTTTCCACAGTCTCTAAAATGCAACACACTGCAACTTGAGTTGTACGACTTAAGATAAGCGACCTTTTTTCTTAAATTGCTATCTATAGTCATTACAGTGCATTCGGCGGCGTATTGAAAACATTTGATTAATATTTTTTGCGACCTATGTTCCGAGACTTGAGTTTATTTTATTTTATGTAAAATGCATCGTTATATATCTTCATAAGAAGCTAGAGTAAAAGTTTTAATTAAAAATCCATTGAGCTATCTCTTCAACAATAATCTAGATTTACAGTTTTAGCGAAATGATTTGTGCAAGATAAGTTGTGCGACGAAGGTTCTGTGATATTAGGTTAGGTTAGGTTGATAAGAGGAGCTATGTATACACATAGCTCATATCCGTTATGTCTGGATATACACCTAAGCCAGTAGGTCGGCTTGTTGTGCGCTCTACATCTCTACTTTCCGGTTATCTACCCCTCTTACTAACTTAGAAATTCGGTTTCATCAGCAAATTTCTTGAGTATTTTCCAGCTTATCCCCCTTAGACCTGTCAGGCCTGGTAAGATGTCGTTGGATAGATATCTGACCCTTGTTCTCGCAAATGCAGGACAGTAACAGAGGTAGTGTTCTAGGGTTTCGTCATCCTCTCCGCAAGCTCTACAAACGGCTGATTCCGCCCGTCCTATACGGTATAGGTGAGCCCTCAGCTCAGAGTGTCCAGTGAGGATGCAATTACCCTACTAAGTTCTACCCTATTCAGATTCAGGATCTCCCTTGTTCTTGTAGCGTTGGGAGAACCCCATAATATCTTTGTAACCTTACCCACGTCATTCTCTTCCCAAACTGATACATGTGAATTGGTCGCCCAGTCTGCCAGTTCCAATTTGAGAGACTTGAAAGGTATTGGGTTTTCTGTGATATTACTTCTTAAAATTCCGTCCAAAGCCTTTAAAAGACATTGTGATGTTTCTGTATTAGGGAAGCTGACTGGAGTTATAGCAATTTGGGTTGACAACTTGAGTTGCGCGACTTAAGTCCTGCGTTTTAAGGTATTCTCAAATTTATACTAAGTGCTTCAAATACATTTCTTTAAAATTAAATAAATTAACTTATAAGAATCCCATCCTAACACTCTTTAAGAATTTACGTCTTGAGATATGCAACATTAGCATTACAACTGATGTTCTGCGACTTCAAACAAATTTTAAATCCATGCTTCAGTCTTTTAAATTAATTGTTCTGTGTCTTGGTAAAATAAACTAGAAGAAGAATAAGAATTTACAACTTGACGTGTGCAACTTGAGTATTGCGACTGAAGTTCTGCAACTCTTTAAAAAAAAATGCAATTGCCTTACTACAGTCTGTTAAATGCATATGGGAAATAAAATCGTAAAAGTTTTTGTGAGATTTGAGTTTTATAACAATTCTGTTATGCGACTCCAATTTTTAAAATTCCATTCGAAGAGAATAAACTATTTTGTGATGTTGCTGCGTAGAAAATCAAATTTACTCGTTTAGTATTAGCGAATTGAATTGAGCATCACGATTAGTGCGACTTGAGTTCTGCAACATTAGTTGCTTTAAAATTCGCACTTAAATTTTTTAAATTACGTTCTTATGTTTCATAAAAACTAACTAGATTAGTGTTTCGACGATTTTAGAAGTGCGATTAGAGTTCTGCGACTTTCGTTAGTCAATTCGTTTGCAGTTGTCAATTTATGCCAGTGTAAAAAATTTACTTAGAAGATAAAAAAAGAATATTGCCACTTTTAGCGCCAACTTGAACATCAAACATACTCGTATTAACATCATATACATATTAATGTACATATTTATGCTTCCGAATATTTTTTCCATTCTGACTGTTCATACACATATATGTAGTGATAACGACGATGAATATAATCGAAATGATGATGATGGTTGTGTAGGATAAAAAAAAATAATACATCAGCATCGTAGTCATAGTCAGCGTCATCATTGTCATCAATGCGACAAAATGTTGCTGCTACCATTTCGGTTGTTTGCTTGATGTTTTGCATACACTTTAAAGCATTTTGAATAAATTGACATTTGTAAGTGGTAGTTTGTTGTTTTCTTCTTTTTTTTTGAGGATTTTCATACCATCGAGTGCAGGATTAATACATTCTTTTTTTATTTAAAAGCGGTTAATCAAATATTTGTATGATATTTTAGTGGAAGGGATGGTTGGGTTGTTCTGAGGATTTTGTTTTTTGTACGTACATACATCCATTTAAGTGAAATGTGTTTGTAAATGTTTACATTCTGGCATTTCTGTTCGAAAGCCATTTGAATAATAAATGCCTTTTGTCTGTGTTCAGTTATACTCCATTTACTTAGGCTTGTAATATTTTTATGACCGAAGCAATAGTTATATGAATTTAGAAAATATCTTCTTTAAACACCTATTATTTTATGAGCGTTGGAGTCGTGCTTTGCTGACTATAGAAATTGAGTTGTTAAAAAACTCTTAATTGTGGAGGATATGGTTGATCTTCGAGGAATTTAGAAGTTTTTTTTTTTCTTTAAAAACCCACGATTAGTCTTCTGGAATGGAGGTTTTGGTCGAACTTCCTTGTATTTCATAATTGTCTTTATAAAACACCGATTTTTTGACAAAAATGGTGATTTGCGTCGAGCTTCTGTGAATTTCAAAAATAACTCTTATAAAAACTCAAGACTTTTCGAACAAAATGAACTTCGATAAGTGGAGAAATTGACTTCTTTAAAAACTCAACTTCGAAATTGTCTTCTTAATAAATCTTTAATTTTTTGACTAAAGCGGAGATTTCGTCGATATTCGCTTGTTAAGAAATGATCTTCTTTATAAACCCACGGTGATTTAGCACAATCTTCAGTTAATGAAGAAATTTAATTCTTGAAAAACTCTAGATTTCTTTTGACAAAAAATCTATCTTCAAAGAATTTAGAAACAGACTTCCTTAAAAACCCATGATTGTTCAATCAAAATGAAATTCTAGTGCGAATTTCCATATAGTCTTTACAAATTCAAGATTTTCTTTACTAAAATGGACTTTTGGAACAAAACGGTTCTTTTTTTTTTTTTTTTTTTTTGTTAACCAACCCTCCAAATGCAGTGCATTGTGTTGATTTCAGGAAAATAGGTTATGTGAAGGAGGAGAGAAGGAGTAGTGTTTGTGGATATTTGACTTAAATTTTATTAGATTATAACTGTCAGGAAAGACCTCTGCGGGGAGTTTATTCCACATACGGCTAGTTCGACTGATAAACGAATTCTCTCTGTAATGCGTTGTGCGGTCAACTGGACAATAGACTACAAACGGATGTGCTCTACTAGAGAAGCGGGTAGAGCGACCCGAAACTAGGGCACTTGGAATAAGTTCGCTAATCTCAAAACATTTCCCATGGTAATATCTATAGAACAGTGCTACACAACCCACATTCCGACGGTGTTCCAATGATTCAATAGAATTGGATACCCTACTGCATTGATGAGCGCCAACGCCCTCCTTTGCACACGGTCCAGTAGCTCCAAAATAGACTTTGAAGCCCCTGCCCATATATGGGAGTTGTATTCCATTTTAGGTCGGATGTAAGTGGTATAGATTTTAAGGAGATCAGAAGGAGTGAAGTAATTTTTCGAAAACCAAGACACTTGAATGCTTCTTTCGACACTTGAAAAACATGCTCGTTCCAACGAACATCACATTGAATTCTCATGCCCAGAACATCAAGAGTATCCGATTCCTCAATACCTATACCACCCATATATACAGATGACATTGTTGATTCCATGGCCCTATGGGTCAGCATACAACGTTGAGTCTTAGCGCATTAAAATCAATCCTATTCGCTTTACCCCACTCGGAGATTATTAAGAGGTCTTGATTGAGTGTGTCATTCATTGTCAGCCTTTTGCCCCCAACCTCCAAGAGGCTTGGCCTACAATTAAAGGAAAATAAATGACAAATGCTGCTGTCATCTGTGAAAGAGTATATAGAGTTAAAAGTTTGGCCAAGAAGGTCGTTCAGAAAGATAAGGAAAAGAGAAGGGTAAACTGACTTTTATAAAAACTTAGGACTATTGGAACAAAGCGGAGTTTTGGGTCGATCTTCGATTAATTGAGAAATAAACTTATTTAAAAACTCCAGACTATAGAAACAAAATGAATGTTTGGGTCCTTCTTCAATGAATTGTGAGATTGCCTTCTTTATAGATCAACAATATTTTGGCTTAAATAGTGATTTCGTTCGGTATTTGCTTATTTAAGAAATTTTTTGACTTCTTCAAAATCTCAAGACTTTTCGAACAAAAAATCCCATCTCCAACTAGAGAATAGAATTCTATAAAAACACCCTCGACCTTCCGACATTAACGGAGGTTTGGGTCGATCTTTGGTGAATTAAGAAATTAAATTCAATTGATTATAGAAACTTATCTCATTATGAACCTAAGATTTCGACCATAGCCTGACTAAAAGGTCAGTTATGATCGGGCTGCTGTGAATTTCAGACAAGCTAAAATGGAGCTTTGGACCGATTTACGATCAATCAAGAAATTGACTTCTTGAAAATCTTAAAATTTTTCGGCCAAAGTGTAGGTTATATCAGAGCTCACGAAATTTTAGAAATTTTCATCCTCAAAAACTCAAGACTTTTCGCTTCCAGCGGAGGTCTCGGTCGATCGTCGATAAATCAGGGAATTTACTTCTTAAAAAATTTAAAACTTTTCGTGTGGATTATATCAGAGCTTCGAAAAGTTTCGAAATTGGCTTCTTTATTCCACTGAAGCGAAGTTGGGAATCGAGCCTCGGTGAATTTCGAAATTGACAACTTTAAAAACGTAAGATTTTTTGAATAGATCTTCGGTGATTTTTGAAATTAACTATTTTAAAAGCGAAAATTTTTCGATCATAAGGAAGTTTTGATTCAAATCCATTATGACCTAAGTGCTATTCTGTGACTTTCATTACAATATCTCAATTTGAAGATTCTGCAATCAAAACGACTGATTCTTCAATTAAAATCCGCGATGCATATTATACTCTTCGCAAGTATAAGAAGGATTCGTCAGAGAAAATCTATCGAAAAAACACAACAGAATTGTTAGAATCAAACATTGGTTCATTCGAATAATTATGATTAATAGGTGGGAATAAATTCCGGATTCATCATATTTTACAAAATAGAATCTTATGGAAATATAGGACAATCCGTGAGACGAAATCGAAGTATCACTGAATAAATTTTGTGAAATTAGATTCCCTTGGAAACCCTCGAGTGTCCATCTAATTATCAGGGTCATTCGAGTACATTCTATATATTTTGTTTCTCTTTGCAATCTATTTAAGAAAAAAATACATTATCCCCAATTCTAATGAGCGATTTCCGTTTCCTTCCTTTGCAGAGTCTAACAAATTGGATTGCACGGATATACAATGTCCAGTCAATTGTCCAGCAGACAGCTATCTACAAGCAGCCGATAATAATTTTGAAGAAGACGATGAAGACGATGAGTATATGGATGATCTTATAACCTCGGAGCCGTACATTGAAGAAATTGGTCATTTTGAGGAACTACCTCCCGAAGTGGAAGTACATGAGATCGATACACATCACTCAATAAAGGAAAGACAAAAAAGAGAGGTTTTCTTTCAGGCAGATATCGATAGATGTTGTGGTGATCAAATATGTGTTTGCCATAAAAGCTGTCCTGATGTTCCTAAATGTTCGGTGGAGGAAGTAGCTATAGAAGTTGAAGAGGGTCAAGGCATACCAGGCAACTGCTGCTCTACATACGAATGTGTGAGGAAGGTTACGTGCACTACGGGTGTAAAACAATCGTGGTGGAAGAATAAATGTATCAAATGTTCTTGTTTTGGTGACAACGAAATATGTGAACAGCTATGTGCCGAAGAGGAAGTTATACAAAATTGTTATTCGGAATATTGGCATAAACCAATGATGAATGGTGTATCATGGAAAGAAGGTGGTTGTACTAGTTGTACGTGTGAACAGGGTGAACGAAGTTGTTTAACGCCAGTATGTCCAAAACTCCACTGTAAGAAGACTATAACCATAGAAGATGAGTGTTGTGCAAAGTGTGTTGAGGAGGAAAGCAATGAAGAATTTGAAGAGGATGAGTATAAAGTTCCTGCTTTAGAAACAACTACTAGCAAAGACCATTCAGTTAATAAAACTATCACCCTGGTATCTACAAATGCAGAGTCATCCACAGTCTCACAGTTGGTTTCTACAACAGAAGCTAAGACCTCTACTACTCTCATTGATAAATTGCAAGCCACAGAATTAGAAGGTATTAAAGAAAATGTCGCTACCCAGTCAACTATGCCAGCTTTTAATAACACGACTACAACTCCGGTTTTAATAACGGAATTTTCATCCACAGTCTCACCCATAGAATCTTCAACAGAAGCGAAGACTTCAACTGTTCCTATTAGTGGAACACACGCCACAAATTACGAAGGAATCGTACAAAATACCACCACCCAGTCAACTCTGGTATCTGTTGTTAACGCGATTTCAACCCCGATATCAATAAAGGAATTTTCAACAACTCTCTCATCCACAATCTCAGCCATAGAATATTCAACTGAAGCTAACAATGCAACTACCCTCGATGAATCGTCGACCTTCTCAGATTACTACCGAGTAACTACTACCGAGACAGCTCCAATAGCTGAATCAACAACAACTCAAGAAGACGAAAACAAGACCTTATCGCCCATGGAAGACAGCTCATTGGCTAATGTAGTTACAGAGGAGTTAGTTAAATCATCTACTAGTTCCTCAACATCTCCGACAACTACCTCATCACCATTAGTTGAGGTTACAATCTCTAGCATCCAGTCTAGTGCAGAACCTCCTAATACAACAGATACAACAATTACAACATCAACAGAAGAAGCCCTATCTAATCTGACAAATGAACATGAATCTTCCACAATAGAAATTTCTTCCAGCGAAGCCTTTTCATCTACGATACCAACCATAATAAATACAACTGAAAAAGAAGAAATGCCGACTATCGTAAATTTAGCAAAGTCAACAATCGAAAATGTACAGCCAGGCATTTCTGAGGAAACAGCTTCAGAAGAAATTACCACCATTTTCCCAGCTCAAGAAGTGGCTACATCTTCTTCAACATCTTCAACTACAACTGATGCCACTACTTCTTCAAAATTACCTGAACCAACCACTTCAGCTACTTCTCATACAACCCCAACTTTAGCTACTGACTCTACTACTCCAGAACAGATCTCATCCACCAATGTACCTAAATCATTAAGCAAACTTTCAACGACGCAAAATCCCATTGATTCCGTATCTACTACAACCTCCACCACCACATCAACTACATCTTCACCCTATACTACCACCATACTTTCAAATCCAACTATAGCGTCATCCACAGAAGAGGGTTCATCATCCTCGACCACCTCAGCTCCTGCACCAGTTGAATCCTTTTTCCAATCTTACGGCGATAAAGCCACCGTTGAGACCCAACAACAAATGCGTGGCATATTTGATAAAATTGATTATGTCGTCATGATTGTATTATTCATTGGTGCTCTGTTGTGCATAGCCCTGGGTCTTATAATACGCCACACGAAAAATCGTAAGAAGATGTACTCAAGTATACCCAACTCGGAGACAAGTTTAAGTCAAACTTCTACAAACACCATGATGACCGTGTAGATAATTGTGATAAGAAATATAGAGAAGAATGTCAAAGTCAACTGAAGACAATTTATTTTGCAGAGAAAAGGAGAGTTTCTTTTAAATTTTTTTTTTTTTTTAAGGATAGAAAATTTTGGTAAAGTGATTTTAAGTCGTAAAGCGTAGCAAAGTTAAATCCATTCAGAACTGTAGTAGCCGGTTTCACACACGTCTAACGAAAAATGCCTTCTAATTATACAAGTTCAACTTGGACTCAATTCCATTTAACCTTTTTCCTATAACCATAGCTTTTTATATCTTATATGTTAAAACTCTATTATTTTTTTTTTTTTAAATTTATTAATCGGTTGAAATTTTTAATCGGTTCCCATCGGTTAAGCCCGAAGCAAAGTTTCATATAAAAAAGAAAACATTGATAATATTTGAACGCCGTTTTTGAAATGCAATATCTAGATTTTTGTTCGGTGTTTTAAAACAATATAAAATGGCTATGAATCGGTTATGACCTGAAAGGGAAACAATATGAGACAAAAATTCATCATTCCCTTTTTTAAAATATTTCTGGGCTATATTTTAAGCTATGGCACCAAATCGGCTAAAACGGTTTTGAATCGGTTATTGCTTTAAGACATCAACTTTTTTTAAATTTCTATAGAAAGCTTACTTCTTACTATATATCCTTCCTTTTAAATTACTTTTAGCGTCAATACACCAAATTAACGAAACGGTTATGCACCGGTTAAAGCTTGGTTTTTATGTATGCCTGAAGAATTCAAAACTATACTTAAAGAATGACTTCTTTTATTTATTTAAGAGTATTTCGGTCCTCTTTAGTGAGCCTTAATATAAATTCATTAACGGTTATAACCCGGTTATTGCTTAAACAGTTTAATTTTCTTGCTTTTCTTTAAACTATTTCTTTACTATGGCCTTCATTTTTAGTTTAATCTCGTTAAACATTGATACACGAAATTATTTCAAAAACGGTTATGAACCGGTTATGGCTTACACCATGTTATATCGTTATATTAAATATTTTTAAATTATTCTGAAGTCCTTTTATACTTTATTGTCCTTTCCTAGTACGAGTTGGATAGCATTTCGTAACGGTTATGTAACGGTTATGGCTTAAAATTGTTTATATGTTTAAAAATATATATTGAAAAATATATAGATACCTATATTTCTTTATATATGGAATTCATGAGCTATATCATATTTTCTGAAACGGTTGCGGACTAGTTTTAGCTTAAAGTATATAAAAATTAATAAACTGTATATAATTATAATTAACCTAAAAGAATTTAACCTGACTTCGTTTAAATAATTTGGTTCTTTATAAGTGCGACTTAAACAAAAATCTGAAACGGTTATTAACAATCGGTAATGACTTAGGCTTTGTTATATATTTTAAAACAAAATATTTGTCCTTATAAAATTAATTCATGCATTCTTTTAAATTGTTCGGAACTTCTTAAGTCAGATTGGAAAAAAACTGGATAAGATTATAAACCGGTTATGTCATACGAGTATCTTAAAACCAATTAAAAGTAATTCAAAAGTTCTTACAAGTTGTTTGGAACTTCATAAGGCCGATTTAGACTAATTTCCGAAATGCTTTTCAATCGGTTATGGCCAAGATATCTGTTTAACCATATATTTGAAAAAATAAGAGACATTTCGAACCGGTTAGCAGTAGACATTTATTTATGCATTGTTTAACCTTCTAAATATAAATCGTGTGTACTTTGTAATTATTTGGAATTTCCAAGATGAAACCAATTCTGAAGTGGTTATTAACTGGTTATGACTTAAACTATAATTTATAAAAAAAAAATATATATATGTATGTGACCTTATAAAATGAACTCAAAAAACTTTTAAATTATTTGGAATTTTTTCTGTGCAATTTAAACAAATTTCCCAAACGGTTAAGAACCGGTTATTGCTAAATTTGTTGATTTCGTTAAATCATATTATAAAATCACTTTGCCAAATGGATTGTAGATCAAAATTTATAGTTTTATAATTTTCTTTTATTATTTTAAATTATAGTTTTTTATATAGAAATTTTACTTTTTAATATTTTTATATTAAGTATTTTTTTTTTTTATTAATTTTTGTATTATTTTTTTTTTCTTAATTGATATCTTGTTGTTTTTTTTTTTAATGTCATACATCAATAACAATAACTATAAAATATTCATAATTATATTCATTATTTATCGTAAGCATATTATTTCAATTTCATTTGATTTTTGTGAATAAACAAAAATATAAATATTTTGTAGGCGTATTTATTTGCATACCTAAAAAATTGTATTTGTGTGTGAATTCTTTAATGCATAACACATTAAAAAACAATTAATTATAAAAAAAAATCATAGCTGTTGAAAACATTTATCGAAAAAATATTATATAATTAAAATTGTATGGGAAGTATTAAATCAAAATGCGTACAATTTAAAAATATAAGTTTCCAAAAAAAAAATGGTTTTATGACAATATATACAGTGAGTTACAATGGAAATGGCCCAGCAAATTCTGAACATAGAAGCTTTAATATATTTTTTAATTTTCTACATTTTATGGATTTGTCTGGGTAAATATTTCCCATTCATCTTATCAGGCTCCTTTGAGATCCATTACTTTGAAATGAAAATTTTTCTGAATTCTACTGTTAGGCTATGGCTAAAACCTTATTTATATTTAACTTGTTTGTGGTAGATTTTAAAATAATTTTGGACAATTATATAGTAACCATTATCTTACTATTCCAGCTATAGATTTTCAGCACTTATTTATGACTGTATCAGATAAATTCGAGAACATTACGTGTAAAACATCATGGTATACTATCGGCCATGACATATTCATCCTGCCAACCAATTATTAAAATTTAAATTAACGCTTCCCGGACCTACGTTACTCTCTTCTAACTCAATGAAAACTTTGAGAAATTTCTTATTTAAGAAATGGTAATGTTTTAAGAAAAATTACCTTTTTGAGAAAAACTACTTTTTTAAGAAAAAGTATTTTTTACACAGGTACTTTTTTGAGAAAATGTACTTCATTATTTTTTTAAGAAAGAGTACTTTTTTAAAAAATTAGTTTTTTAAGAAGAGTTACTTTTTTAAGAAAATGTACTTTTTTAAAAAGAGGTAATTTTTTAAGAAAAATTAATTTTAAAGAATATGTACCTCTTTAAGACAACATACTTTTTAAGAAAAGATACTTTTTCTGAAAAAGAAAAGTAACTTTTTAAGTAAAGGTAAATTTTTTCAAAAAAGGTGCTTTTTTAATACAAGTTAATTTTTCCAGAAAATTTACTTTTTTAAGAAAAGGTCTTTTTAAGAAAGGGTACATTTTTTTAAAGGTACATTTTTAAGCAAGAGTATTTTTTAAGAAAAAGTACTTTTTTGGGAAAATTTACTTTTTTAAGAAAAGGTACTTTTTACGAAAATACCCTTTTTTAAGAAAAGATACTTTTTAAGAAAAGAAGAAGTACTTTTTCAAGTAAACGTACATTTTTAAGAAAATTTACTTAAAAAAGGTGCTTTTTTAAGAGAAGTTAATTTTTCCAGAAAATTTACTTTTTTAAGAAAAGGTACTTTTGAAGAAAAGGTTATATTTAAGAAAAGGTCTTTTTAAGAAAGGGTACATTTTTTTAAAGGTACATTTTTAAGCAAGAGTATTTTTTTAAGAAAAAGTAAATTTTTGGGAAAATTTACTTTTTTAAGAAAAGGTACTTCTAAGAAAATGCACTTTTTTAAGAAAATACACTTTTTAAGAAAAGTTACGTTTTTAAGAAAAGGTACTTTTTTAAGAATAGATACTATTTAATAAAGGTACATTTTTAAGAAAGATATTTTTTACGAAAATTTAAATATTTAAGCAAATGTGGCTTTACCTTTCTTAAAAAGTACGGTTTTAGAAAAGGTATATTTTTAAGAAAATGTAAATTTTCAAGAAAAATTAATTTTGTAAGAAAAAGTACTGTTATAAGAAAAAGTACTTTTGTATGAAAAAGTACTCTTTTAAGAAAAATAACTTTTTAAGTAAAGGTACTTTTTAAGCAAGGTAAGTTTTTAAGGAAAAGTACTTTTTTAAGAAAATGTACTTTTTTAAGAAAATTTATTTTTTTCAAAAAATACGCATTTTTAAGAGAAGTTAACTTTTCCAGAAAATTTACTTTTTTAAGAAAAGATACTTTTTAAGAAAAAGTACTTTTTTTGAAAAGGTACATTTTTAACCAAGAGTACTTTATACGAAAAAGTACTTTTTCAGGAAAACTTACTTTTTTAAGAAAATGTACTTGTTTAAGAAAAGACACTTTTTAAGAAAATATACTTTTTAAGAAAAGGTACTTTTTAGAAATAGTACTTTTTAAGAAAAGGTTATAATAAGGGAAAGGTACTTTTTCTGAAAAGCTACATTTTTAAGCAAGAGTACTTTTTAAGAAAAAGTACTTTTTAGGAAAATTTACTTTTTTAAGAAGAGGCGCGTTTTTAAGAAGAGGTACTTTTTTATGAATGGATACTATTTAATAAAGGTACATTATTAATAAAAGGTATTTTTTTAGGAAAACGTAAATTTTTAAGAAAAAGTGTCTTTACCTTTCTTAAAAAGTACCTTTTAAAAAATGACCATTTTTAAGAAAAAGTACTTTTAAGAAAAAGTACTTTATTAAGAAAAGTAACTTTTTAAGTAAAGGTTCTTTTTAAGCATAGGTAAATTTTTAAGAAAAAGTACTTTTTTAAGAAAATGTACTTTTTCAAAAAATGTGCTTTTTTAAGAGAAGTTAATTTTTCCAGAAAATTTGTTTTTTTAAGAAAAGGTACTTTTTCTGAAAAGGTACATTTTTAAGCAAGAGTACTTTTTAAGAAAAAGTACTTTTTAGGAAAATTTACTTTTTTAAGAAGAGGCACGTTTTTAAGAAGAGGTACTTTTTTATGAATAGATACTATTTAATAAAGGTACATTATTAATAAAAGGTATTTTTTTAAGAAAACGTAAATTTTTAAGAAAAAGTGTCTTTACCTTTCTTAAAAAGTACCTTTTAAAATAAGGACCATTTTTAAGAAAATATATGTATATTTTCAAGAAAAATAATTTTATAAGAAAAAGCAATTTTGTAAGAAAAAAAAAAGTTCTTTTTTAAGAAAAAGTACTTTTTTAAGAAAAGTAATTTTTTAAGTAAAGGTTCTTTTTAAGCATAGGTACTTTTCTTAAAAAGTACTTTTTTAAGAAAATGTACTTTTTCAAAAAAGGTGCTTTTTTAAGAGAAGTTAATTTTTCCAGAAAATTAGTTTTTTTAAGAAAAGGTACTTTTTATGAAATGTACTTTTTCTGAAAAGGTACTTTTTCTGAAAAGTTACATTTTTAAGCAAGAGTACTTTTTAAGAAAAAGTACTTTTTAGGAAAATTTACTTTTTTAAGAAGAGGCACGTTTTTAAGAAAAGGTACTTTTTTATGAATAGATACTATTTAATAAAGGTAAATTTTTAAGAAAAAGTATTTTTTTTTAAGAAAACGTAAATTTTTAAGAAAACGTAAATTTTTAAGAAAAAGTGTCTTTACCTTTCTTAAAAAGTACCTTTTAAAAAAAAGGTAAATTTTTAAGAAAATGTACATTTTCAAGAAAAAGTAATTTTGTAAGAAAAAGTACTTTTTTAGGAAAAATGTGCTTAGAAAAAGTACTTTTTAAGAAAAAGTACTTTTTTAAGAAAAGTAACTTTTTAAGTTAAGGTACTTTTTAAGCAAGGGTAATTTTAAGAAAAATTACTTTTTTAAGAAAATTTACTTTTTTCAAAAAGGTGCTTTTTTAAGAGAAGTTAATTTTTCTAGAAAATTTTATTTTTTAAGAACAGCTTCTTTTTAAGAAAAGGTACTTTTTAAGAAAAGGTACTTTTTTTGAAAAGGTACACTTTTGAGCAAGAGTACTTTTTAAGAAAAATTACTTATTTAGGAAAATTTACTTTTTTAAGAAAAGGTACTTTTTTAGGAAAATATGTAAAATAAGAAAGGTACTTTTTTAAGAAAAGATTATTTTTTAAGAAAGGAACATTTTTAAGAGAAGGTATTTTTTTAAGAAAATTTAATTTTTTAAGAAAAGGCACTTTTTAAGAAAATATACTTTTTAAGAAAAGGTACTTTTTAAGAAAATGTACTTTTTGAGAAAAGGTACTATTTAAGAAAATGTACTTTTTTAAGACAACATACTTTTTTAAGAAATTGTATCTTTTTGAGAATATCTTGTATCTTTTTAAAAAAGTTACTATTCGAGAAAGCGTGCTTTTTAAGGAAAGGTGTTTTTTAAGAAAAACTATATTTTTAAGAAAAAGTAGTTTTTGGAAAAGCACTTCATTTTTCAGAAGAGGTACCTTTTTACGAAATTGTACCTTTTAAGAAAATTTTCTTTTTAAATAGGGTACTTTTTTAGGAAAAGGTACGTTTTTAAAAAAAGGTGCTTTTTTAAGAAAATTTACTTTTTTAAGCAATGTTCTTTTTTCGAATTTTATATTTTTTAAAAAAGGTTTTTTTTAAGAAAATTAATATCAAATTTTTTTAGGTAAGCGGCAAATAGTTCTGCTAATCTATTGGGGGCGTGATGATTTGCACAGGCGGTCTTCGCTATATCGCCACCGCTTCTTACGAGTATAAGGTGGGTGAATATATAAATTTTATGATTTCCAAATTTGAGTATAATTGAGTCAAGCTGTTCATCACCACTGTCTGACGGATATAATTTATATTAAAAAAAAAAGTTTACAAAATGTTTTTGAAGGTGGGTCATTTCCAATAAGAGTCACTGTAGCAAGGAAGAAACTTTAATGTAAATATTGTTAACCTACCACATCTATAAATCTACAAAGAAAAACAAAATACAAGCAGAATTTTAAGACAAAATTTTAGAGGGAAAATCCCAAAAAATACACCTTTCTCCAGAGAAAATTTATAAGAATTGTAAGGTACAAAACAAGTTGAATTCTTTTGAAAATTTTATTATTTTATTGGAAAATGTTCTTACTTTTGAATATTTTCGGCTTTCAAAATGTTTTCTTATAAATTACTATTTTCACACTCATTTACTAATTAATTTATTATTATTTCTTAGCACTAAAAATGTGATAATTTTTATTAAATTTATAAAAATATTTGTATAAGTTTATTATTCTAAAATAAAATATTATCATATTATTTATAGTTCATTATTTATAAATGTAATCAGTTCTTTAAATTTTATAAGAAGTATTATAGGCAAATTTCATGTATTATTTAAGCAAAAACTAAATAAAAATTTGCACTTTTCCTTTAAGAAAAAATTTTTAAAAAATTTATGTTTTTCCAAAAATATTCTAAAGCAAATAACAAATTTTATATATAAAACTATTTTCACTGTCTTATATGAGAAAAAAAAATAATATTCACAAATTTTTAGGTATTATTTTAACGTATTTTTAAATTTTTATTAAAATAAAATTTAAAACATTATGTAACACAAAAAAATATATATTCAATTAGAAGAAACTAATAGTTATACTAGAATTATATATAATTTTAATTAAGTTTCAATACGATACGATTTGTTAAATTTTGAAAAAATTTCCACAAAAAAAATAATCTTCAATTAGACTCAAATATAAACGATATAAACGATTCCTTTCTTTTGAAATTATTTTATATATCTACTTTTTTATAATTGTTTTTCTCTTTTTTTTTCAATTATGACTGAAATTCATTAAAGACCCTTTTGTTTACAATTTGTTTATTTCATCTTAAAGCTTATTTGAAAAGTATAATAAAATCGAAAATATTTTCAAAATATACTTTTGTAAATAAATAATTTAATTTATGCTTATTTTTATTCGTTTATTAAATATTATTTATAAATAAATTATATTGAATATTCCTGTAAAGAATGAAAAATTGTTTGATTTTGAAAAAAAAAAAAATATATAATAAAACAAGTAAGAAAATTATAGTTGGTTTAGACCGACTATACGATACCCTATACCATGGTATAGAGACCCTATCTCTTCGGTCCAACTAAATGGATATAGAAAAAAAGCATAAACCAAATTTGAGTGGCATTGTTGTTAATTTTTTTGGCTGCAGATATGAAAAAGTTCATATCTGATTCTATATTTAGATGGGGACTAGGTCGAAAAGTGGACCGATCCTGACCATATTTAGTAAAGTCACTTATATTTTGAAAAAATATATTCAAACCAAATTTGCAATATATTTGTTTTTTGATAGATTTAAGTGAAGATCGGGAAGCAGCTCTATATGGGGCCTATGACTAACAATTGTCCTATAGGGACTATTTTTGGACTACTGATTAATGGATATAATAAACACATACAAACCCAATTTGACTGAGATCTATGTATATGATAATTTTGATCTTATGGCAATTTATGTTGATTTCATAGGGGTCATTTATATGGGGATTAGGTCTGAACATGGACCGAATTTCACCAATTTCAAAAGTGTTCATCTTATGGCCGATAAAAGCTGAAATACCAAATTTCATGAAAATATATTCATATTTGCGATCTGCAGTTTGATTACAAAGTTTACATGGACACACAGACGGACGGACGGACGAACATCGCTAAATCGACTCAGATAGTGATTCTGATTTGTCTAGGTCAAATATTTTTGATAGTCACAAATAGCAGCTCAGTCATTATACCCAAACCACATAGTGGTATAGGGTATAACAAGGAACAAATACCACGATAGTCTCTCATGGAATATGCCAACACAACTCACAGGAAAACTCATACGAGTATAAAAAATCATCTAGTTTTGCCAGATTCTAAAAAGTTTTTATCATAAAACTAAATCAATAAGAAATTATTGTAAATAAATAATGAAAATAATAAATAAAATAAACTTCAATTAGATTTTCTGTACGAAAGTTAAAGGTACTAGATTACTGGAACCAGTACTTCCCGAAATATTATAAAAAAAAACATTGTTAGCTCAAATTCGATTTTACACTTTTTTAGAAATATTATTTAATTTGCACTAAATATCTGACCCTGTCACGGTGAATGTTTCTCTGAATGTGTTTTCTTAAAAAAGTAGCTTTCTTAGCAAGTACATTTTTATACCCTGTACCACTATGCGGTCAGGGTATAATGAGTTTGTGCTGATGTTTGTAACTACCAAAAATAATAGACAGATCGACGCAGAATCACTTTCTGAGTCGATTTGGCGATGTCCGTCCGTCTGTCTGTCTGTGCATCCCTCTGTATAGGGTTTGCAAAAATACCGGATTTTTCAATACCGGTATTACGGTTTTCTTTTTACAAGAATACCGGTATTTAAAAAAAATCTGAAATACAATAATAGAAAGAACTAAACGTATACAAAACTTTATTAAGAACATAAAAATGATTCAATAAAACAATAAATTCATTAAAACAGTATTAGCATTAAATTCAGTAAACCATTAAATAATATTTTATTGTCAAAGATCTTATTTCACTTATTTTTAGTGAAATAAGGGTTTAAAAACATAATGTGTCTAGGGTTTTATCGCCCAAACGTGACCTTATTTTCGTACAAAACATCCCGGCTGTAGAAAACGCCCTTTCGGAATATACACTTGTTGGCCGAATAGATTTTAGACTTTCAAAAACCATTAATAAATATTTTCCCTTAATTCCTTCTTCTTCAAAAAATAAAATTTACTTCTTACAATTAGCGCAATATCTTTTGGCTCCTGGGTGATTTTATTTTCAAAATCAAGTGCCTGTTTAGACTTTTCTACTAAAACCAATTGTAATTATTCCTTCATAGATATATTTGATGTTGACGGTTGCATTTTCGTTGGAATATTTTCATTTATTGTATTATTACTAGAGCTACAATTTGGTGCAAATTCATTTTTTGTACGACGTTTAATAATTTGAATGATATGTTTTGTTATATCAGGTTTACTGGTTTTGCGAAAAATGTCGTAATCTTCCTCAGCGCTTGACGTCTTCCGATCAAAGAAAATTGTGTTCTGCTCAGTTAACTGCTACTTTAATTGGTTGCAATGCTAATATTGCATTTGATAGAAGTTCAAAATCATTTTCAGTGAATGTAATGTCCGATTTTAAATCAATTAGGCTTTTTCTTACACAAAGCTTTAGTTCAGAGAACCTCTCCAACATTGACAGCAAACTGTTCCATCGCGTACGGGAATCTAATATTAAGTTGCGTTCTTTACCAAGTTCTTCTTTGACGTATTTTTGCAATATGGCATCATTTTTTGTTGGAGATTTTCGAAATAATTTTATTACATTTCGAATTTTTGAAACTAGGGGTGCCAAATCTGTATATCGAAGTTGATTAGTTTCCGATCCAGATGAATTAAGAATATTAAAACCTTCGGCGAATTCATATTCGTCTTCTTCTACGTCTGAATCAAATACATATGTTGTCTCTTCATTCATGGGTTCTTCATCATAATCGGCAAAACTATTATTGTTATAAAGTATTTTTAGAATGGCCAATTGTATGCCATGGGCCAAGCATAATTGATGAATTATTTGAATGCTTCTAGCTACCTTTTGCATAATTGATGCACCATCCGTGGTCATAGCAATTACATCTTCGAAAGAGATGCCGAACCCTTCGATTTTTTTTTCCAACAGTATAATACATTATTCTGCTGGTAGATGTCCAGAAACACGCGTTAAACCAATATTCCAAAAATTGTCAGCTGCATGAATATTTATATTCATATAGCGCCGATTTCTAATAGATGACCAGTCATCGAAGGTAAGGCTGACCAACTTTTTTATAATTTTATGTTTTGAAATATGTTCTGTAACCGCTTTGCGCATTTCTTCGCCGTATTTCAAAACGATTTCTCGAACTGTGTTCGAAGAGGTTGGAACATTTTTATATTTGTTCATCAAAAATTTCCGCAAATCATAGGAACTACAAATTTTACTAAATGGTATACCATCACGAGCAATCAATCGAGAGACAACAGCAGGAAATGAATCATCCACTGCTCTTTTAAAATAACTTGAAATATTTGAAGTACAAGCTTGACTATTTGCTGGATTATTTGTTATTATTATTGATGAAATTTGATTATCAGCAGCCTTTCCTCGTTTTAACAAATTAATATCATGACTAGTTCGTAAATGAGTATGGAGTCCGCTCGTACTTCCCCCAGTTGCTTTGATTATTTTTGCACATTTTTTACACAGGCCTGCATTCCTACATTCTGTTCTATCAAAATAATACCACGGCGAATTTTTATCCATGGGGCTGAAAAATTTTCAGTTTTTTACATACTAAACAGAAAAAATTAATTTCATAAATTTTACCTTATTTATAATAATTATTTTAGTTCACTTATTTAAAATTGTTATTGAAAATTATAACAATTTTAATTTGTATTTATATCTTAATATATAAAAACGTTCGTGCGTATGTTGGTACTCTAATAACTGTTGAACCACTAATGCTAGCGACTTCGTATTCATACCATATGTTCCTTTGGTTCTCCGATTTGCATAACTTTTTTTTGTACCTGATAGGTGGCGCTGGGGTCGAGATTTTCCCAAAAAATTTATTTATGGTCCAATTTAGCTCAAATTCGCTACATATATTATGTACATAAAACTAAAGTTGCTGACAAAGTTTTTCACCTGTAGGTGGCGCTGGTGTTAAAATATTCAAGAAAACGTATATTTTTTTTTTCAGTCATATTCATAATATTATTAAATGCAATGTATTTAAGGATTTTCGAGGGAGTTCGTGCTTTACTTTTGCCCGACACTCGGTATTAAAATTTAGATGCAATATAAAATCCAGATGTTTTCTTCGGGCCAGCAACGCGGACCGGACTCAGCTAGTTAATATATATATTTATTTACTTATTATTATTAATGAAAAAGACGAAAAAAATTGTATAAACTTAACAAGCTTAGAACTTGGAATAGAATGAATTTGTATTTTGACTCTGTTATGCAAATATATAAGGAATTTTTTTGAAATGTTTGTTATGCTATAATTACTCACTCTTCTCTATGCCTACTACAATTATTTTTATGTAGCATTCAAAATTTAGCGGAAAAATTTTTGTGCTAAGTTCATTGCGAATATTTTTTTCTTAATAAAAATTATTTTAGAAAAAAAAATTATTTCTGTATATATGCTTAGTGCCTACTACAATTATTTTTATCTAAAAAATTAAATTTTAAGGAATAATTTTTCTTAACATTTTATATATAATATTAAAAAAATCCAATACCGTAAATCCCGGTATTGAAGGACATGAATACCGGTATTATATATTTGCTATTTTAGTTCAAATACCGGAATACCGGTATACCGGTATTCATGACCCCCATATAAAGCTGCTTCCAGATTTTCACTTAAACCTATTAAAAAGAAAAATATTGCTCAGAAAAGTTAATTTTCTAAAAACGAACCTTTCTTAAAAAAGTTCCTTTTTTCAAAAAAAGTAACATTTTTCAAAAAGTTAATTTACTTAGAAAGCTCCTTTTCTTAAAGAAGTACCTTTTCTGAAAAATCTAAACTTCCTCAAAAAAGTATATTTCGTTCAAAAAAGTACCTTTTGTTAAAAAAAAGTACCTTTTCTTAAAAGAAATAATTTTTTTAAAAAATACTGTTCTTAAAAATAGCTTAAAAAAAGTTTTCTTTAAATGTATATTTACTTTGAAAGGTACCTTTTCTTAAAAAATAACCTTTTCTTATAAAAGTAGTTTTTATTAAAAAGTACCATTTCATAAAATAGAACCTTTGCTAAAAAAAATTACTTTTTCTTAATAAAATAGTATTCAAGTTCTTTTGCAAGAAAAGTTTTCAAGAAAAAGTACTTTTTCAAGAAAATGTACTTTGTCAGGAACAGGTACTTTGTGAAGACAAATCAAAAATAAATTTTTTTTAAATACCTTCACCTTCACAAAACAATCTTATCACAAAAAGTACGTTTTCTTAAAAAGGTACCGTTTTCTTAAAAGATTAAGTTTTCATAAAAACGTATATTTTCTTTTAAAAATGTCTCTTCTTATAAAGGTACCTTTTCATAAAAAAAGTACATTCTATTAAAAAATATCTTTTCCTAAAAAAATTTTTCCCTGCAAAGAATATTTTCTTAAAAAGTACATTTTCTTCAAAAATTATCTTTTCTTAAAATAGTAATTTTTTAAATTCCTGTTCTTAAAAAACTCCCGGTTCTTAAAAGGTTTTTTTACGTTTTCTTGAAAAGTATCTTTTTTTCAAAAAGTACCCATTCTTAAAAAAGTACATTGTCGTAAAGATGTAAATTTTCTGGACAAAAAAAGTACCTTTTTTAAAAAAATCTTTTCCCAAAATGATCCTTTTCTTAAAAAAAAAAATCTTATCGTAAAAAGTAACTTTTTCTAACCAAGTACCTTTCCCCAAAAACTACTTTTTCTTAAAAAAATCATTTTTTTAAGTACCTTAGCCTACAAAATCCCTTTTCTTAAATAAGTGCCCTTTTTAAAAAAATACCTTTTGCTAAAAAGCCCCTTTTCTTAAAAAAGTACCTTTTTCTTAAAAAAGAACCTTTTGCTAAAAAGTCCCTTTTCTTAAAAAAGTAAATTTTCTTAAAAGAGCATCCTTAAAACAAATAGCTTTTCTTAAAAAGTGACTTTTCTTAAAAAAGTACATTTTCCTAAAAAGCCCTTGTTCTTAAAAATTACCTTTTTTTAAAAAATACCTTTTATTAAAAATACCCTTTTCTGAAAAAAGTACCCTTTCCTAAAAAGTCCCTTTTCCTAAAAAAAATACCTTTTTTAAAAAAGTATCTTTTCCTAAAAAGTCCCTTTCTTAAAAAAACAACTTTTCTCAATATAACACACATTTTCTGAAGAAAGTACCATTTCTTAAAAAAGTATCTTTTTTTACAACAAAGTACCTTTTCTTAAAAATTCCGGTTTCTTAAAAAAGTATATTTTTTTAAAGTATCTTTTCTTAAAAAATTACTTTTTTAAAAGTTTTCTTAAAAGAAATTGATTTTCAAAAAAATACTTTTTTTAAAAGTCAGTTTTTCATTAAAATTTAAAATTTTGTTAAAAAAGATATTTTCTTAAAAATATAACTTTTCTAAAAAAGTACATTATCTTTAAAAAAAAAAAATACTTTTTCTTACAAAAGAACCTTTTTTGAACAAAGTAGCATTTCTCAAAAAAGTACCTTTTGTAGCCTAAATATAGATTTGAGTATAGTTTTAAGTTATAATCGGAGGATAAAATGGATTCTTGGTGTGATATAAAATCGCTCAAACTAAAGCATACCTCAAAATAAGTATATTTGAACGTGCGGCTTACAACTAACTAGTTCGTTTATATTTCATCTATAATATTAATATGCTAGGCGATTTCCTGTGACCAATGATTTGTTCTACCGGTTTATCCTGATTTTGACTAAACGCATATTATTTGAAAGGAATTTCTTTTTAACCGTTTTGCAGATTTACAGATTTTTAAATTTTTTCCTTCATTTTAAGTAAATTGCATTTAAAGTTGCTACTAACACATACATAAAATTATACACATGCTATGTGTGTTTGTGAATTGGCTAAGTTGGAAAGCTGCTATAAATTGCACTCGAATTTCGAGCGCTGGAATCTGCTAGTAAAAATAAATATGGATATTGAAAAATTGTACTTTCTAGTACATTATATGCCTCATATATATATATATATATATAAATAATATATAATATATATATATATAAATATATATATATATATATATATATAAATTTTAAAAATTTTCCTAGTTTTAAAAATTACAATTGATTTTACAAGTTTGCGAGGATTATTTTTCGGAACTGAATAGAGATAACCGTACCCAACATGGTTTGTAAAGTTGTGGTGAAGAGACAAGTGGAGGATGTCAAAGATTCGGCACAGCCGTATTTAAGACTCTCTTTTATAATGATTTTTTTTCAATCTCATGAAATTGACAGCTGTACTACATAAAACGAAACGGTTTTTAATCTCACAATAAAAAAATTTACCACGCCCACTATTGTCGTAAGTATTAAATTTATAATTACATATGAAATCGAAAAACTGAATACATATATATAAATTTCTCCATAGCATTTCCAACCAGATCGTTACAGTATGTACTGAGCTATAACAAAAATGAGGAAATTGGAAGATTATTTTATATTGAAAGTTAACTGTTAAACAGAATAACGATTAATAATCGTACAATAAAAAATTGTAAATTTTTACAATATGTGGTTCCTCAGCGTCACACTGTGGACCATATTTTGAGAAAGCGGCCAAAAATCATTTTTTAATGGTTACCGATTTTAAAGTTATGTTATTTATTTGAAAGTAAATACCAGTGAACAACGGGAGCCAAAAAATTGCGACTCTATTTCAACTATATTACAGCGAACAGGGTCTTCGAAAATGGACTTTCTCAGTATTTTGCTAAAATTAAAAATTTCTTTGTAAATTTTAATTTTTAAATGACTAACCTTTTTGTTTTAAAAGATTTTAAAGTAAAATAAATTTTGTATAATTTTGTAACTTCTAAGCTATTAATGTTAGAACTATAAAGTCAGTGAGTCATTTAGAAATTAAAAAACGAAAATTTTAAAGAAGGTCAAAATTTCCCGAAAATCTCCTACTTAATAGAGCATAACTCCTGCCAACAAAAACCATTAAAAAAGAATCGAACCCTCCCTTACACTCCTATAACCCATTGTGTACCCGCCAGTTTCCGCCGCCCGTGTGCACCAGAAAAATTTTTCTGACCCAAGGTCAGGTTTTTTGAGCAAAATTTATGAATACAAAAGTTTTCCACTATGCGGTTAGGGTGTAATGAGTTTGCCCTGATGTTTTTAACTACCAAATATATAGGACCTATACCCACCCATCTTTTATTATACGGATCGGTGTATTTTTTTGCGTGAGTTTATTTGTTTTTTATACTGACAGAAAAAGGAAACGGTATAGTTGACACGAGACAGAAACACGAGGTAGAGTTATACTGACAGAAAAAGGAAACGGTAGAGTTGACACGAGTTGTTATATCTATAATATGTATTAATAGACTAGGTGATTTCTTGATACCGATGTTTTGTTCTACCGTTTTATCCCGATTTTAACCAAACGTATATTATTTGAAAGGTATTTCTTTTTAGCTGTTCATCAGATTTACAGATTTTTAATTTTTTTTTGTTACTAAAACATACTTAAAAATATACATATCCTATGTGTGTGTTTATTAAATTTGTTATTGTGTTTTTTAATGAGTTTGTTTTCTTCATTCACAATAATAATAAACCAAAATAGTGTTGGTTTGTGAATTGGCTAAGTTGAAAAATAAAGTTGCCTAGAAATTGCACTAGAATTTCCAGTGCTGGAATCAGCTAGGACTTATAAAAAAAGGGTTGGGACACGATGCGCTTAATTGTTAAATTATATTAATGGGTAAAATCTTTTTATTTTGGCAGGTACATTTACATAGTTTTTTTCAAAAAGATTAATAGTCGGAACTGGGGGAAAAAATATAAATAACAGGTAAATTGTGAATAATTTAAGATATGAGGGTCTGGGTTTTTATGCTTCAAAAAGTGGTAATAAAAAAAATAAAAAAATTTTTGACTAAAGTAAAAACATACGACTTTTCATTGTAACTTCTCTATCTTGAACCAATATTAGGTAACTTTTACGTTCGCTGCTTAATAAATTATATTTTAACTCGGGCTCTTTTAAAAAAAAAAACCTTTGGCCCTTGTGAACATTACGACTAAAAAGTTTACGGGGGCCAAAGTTTGGCATTTTCTGACAAAATTTAACTTACAAAATTTTTAAAAAGTATTAGTTGTAAAACTAACTGAAAAAATAAGACATTATATAAAAAAAAACCTTTTTTAACCTTTTAAACTTCACTTTTGTATTAAAATTCAACTTAAAATGAAAATGTATTTTAAACCCTTCATAACTTTTTTTATTATCGGTCGATATTTGCATTTTGTAGCAAAATTAAAGGCTAACGTCCCACCTACCATACAAAAAACCGCATATCAAAATTCCAATCCAATCAAAAGTTATGGACTTTTGATCGCGTTCTCGTGAAATGGTCCACTGTGCGTCGCTTGGTCGTCGTTGTTTTGTTTAGTAATTCTGAGAGTTAAATTTAAATATGTACATATATATACATATATTTAATTATATATATATATAGAGTATAGAGTATGTTTTATAGTAAAAAATATTTTTAAAAGAATAAAAAAAATTA
The DNA here is from genome assembly GCA_963682025.1 of Cordilura impudica. NCBI lineage: Eukaryota > Metazoa > Arthropoda > Insecta > Diptera > Scathophagidae > Cordilura > Cordilura impudica. The sequence continues at coordinate 210,615,538 of OY821519.1, read as the reverse complement.
ATATTTTAAAAAGATTTTCAGATTAACTGCGATAGAAACATTTCATAGTTATGAATAAAGATATTCTTTCAATATTTTTATTATTTAGGGGAAGATTGTTATATTTTTATGGTAAGTATTAAAATTATAAATTTATATGGAATTGACCGACATTCGTATAAGGCTTTGCAGTCGATATTGCTAAAGTAAATAAAAAATTTTATAACCACTATTCAACACAACATATTCTTTTCAAAAAACATAAAACTAGTAGCTTAACTTGTTCTTTAGTTAAAGCGATAAAAAGAAAAATTATGTTAAAATTTAAGCAGAGCTACCATATTTCGAATACTTAAAATAATACAAATCGTCACCAGAGAAAAATTTTGGCGGATAATTTAAAATTATAAACTTAAGGCCTAGTTACCCACGCGTAACGGTATCGGCGCGAATCAGGTGATTCAACCTGTGTTATAAAAAACACATACAAGTGCTTACCCAACTTCAGCTAAACGTATCGTATCGTTAGCTTCCGTTGATTTTAGATCTTTGCTACGTTTGTACATGCCATTTGTGAACAGCTGATAAAGTTTGGTTAATTTTAGACAGCAACAAGCTGGTTCGTTTTTTACGTTCTATAATTGCACTTAATCCAACTTTACGATGCGATACGGTTACATTTTAACAACATTTGGGTATCTAGGCCTTTAGGCATGCTTAGGAAAAACTTTTACAAGTTTGAATAAATTTATCTCGTCTTGTGCCACAGTAAACTGCATAAACTACAAGCCTGATTTCACCTATCAAAGCAAATGAAGCAGCATATTAAATTTAATGTTCTATCGCCCTTACACACTTTATATATTTTTTGTGTTTAGTTTTGTCATACTTGGGAATTTTTCATTGGACTGCAATTTCATTGGCATTAGTTATGTCTAATGGTAATGGCAGAAAATTTCATTACCATTTAGTGGTAAATATTTTATTTTAATTTGCATTGTTTCCACCAATTCCTAGAATAACTACATAATTACGATTGAGGAAAAAATATTTGGTTTACAAAACATTCCAGAACGTTATGAATTGATCTTCAATTCTATATTACGCTAGATATCTCCAGACATGTATGAAAATTACTTTTCTGGTAATGGAAATAAAATTTTAATTAATTTATTAAAAACTATTGGCATTCATAAAACAAGTAAGAAAATTATAGTCGGTCTAGACCGACTATATGATATCCTATACCATGCGTTTAGAGACCCTATCTCTCAGGCCCAACTAACTGGATATAGAAAATAAGCATAAACCAAATTTGAGAGGGATTTTTATTAATTTTTTCGGCTGCAGATATGAAAAAGTTCATATCGGATGCTATATCTATATGGGGACTAAGCCCATAAATGGACCGATGCTGACCATGTTTGGTAAAGTATTTTGCAAAAATATATACAAACAAAATTTGAGAAGAATCAGTGCAATATTTTTGTTTTTTGATAGATTTAAGTGAAGATCGGGAAGCAGCTCTATATGGGGCCTATGACTAAGAGTTGTCGTTTAGGGATCATTTTTGGACTACTGATTAATGGATGTAATATATACATACAAATCCAATTTGACTATGATTTGTATGATAATTTGGATCTTATGACAATATATGTTAATTTCATAGGGGTCATTTGTATGGGGGCTAGGTCTGAACATGGACCTATTCTCACCAATTTCAATAGCGTTCATCCCATGGCTGATAGAAGATTAAATACCAAATTTCATCAAAATATATTCATATTTGCGACCTTCAGTTTGATTACAAGCTTTACATGGACACACAGACGGACGGACGGACGGACATCGTTAAATCGAATCAGATAGTGATTCTGATTCGATCGGTATAATTAAAGATGGGTGTAGGTCAAATATTTTTGGTTGTTACAAACAGCAGCACAAAGTTATTATACCCAAACCACATAGTGGTATAGGGCATAAATAGTGGTGATGCCCAAAAATGAAATTGGCATTGATAGCAGAAAAATTTCAGCGAAATCGTTATTAATTAGTTCACATAATGAATTAGTCCCACGTATAATTGTGCTTATTCGTTTGTATTGTTTTATTAGCAACGCAAATGCACTAAACATAGTTATGTGAAATTATTAAATAAATAAGAAATTCTGGATTGTATGTAACTCCAGCATTATCAATAGAAACATTTGTTTATTGATTAATTATACCCTATACCACTATGTGGTTTGGGTATAATGACTTTGTGCTGCTGTTTGTAACAACCAAAAATATTTGACCTAGACCCATCTTTAATTATACCGATCGAATCAGAATCACTTTCTGAGTTGATTTAACAATGTCCGTCCGTCCGTCCGTCTGTGTGTCCATGTAAAACTTGTAATCAAACTGCAGGTCGCAAATATGAATATATTTTGATGAAATTTGGTATATAAGCTTTTACCGGCGATGGGATGAACGCTATTGAAATTGGTGAGAATCGGTCCATGTTCAGACCTAGCCCCCATACAAATTACCCATATGAAATCGACATAAATTGCCATAAGATCCAAATTGTCATATAGATCTTACTCAAATTGGGTTTGTATGCGTTCATTACATCCATTAATGAGTAGTCCAAAAATGATCCCTTTGACCCCATATAGAGCTGCTTCCCGATCTTCACTTAAAGCTATTAAAAAACAAAAATATTGCACTGATTCTTCTCAAATTTTGTTTGTATATATTTTTGCAAAATACAAGAGACTTTACCAAACATGATCAGGATCGGTCCATTTTTGGACCAAGTCCCTATATAGATATAGCATCCGATATGAACTTTTCATATCTGCAGCCAAAAAAATTAATAAAAATCCCACTCAAATTTGGTTTTTGCTTATTTTCTATATCCAGTTAGTTGGGCCTAAGAGATAGGATCTCTAAACGCATGGTATAGGGTATCGTATAGTCGGTCTAGACCGACTATAATTTTCTTGTTTTATCTTCAACTATTTTAGATTCCAATCACATGTTGTTTTTTATTTTCTCTTTGTTAAGCGGAAATATTTCTTTATCCTGCCATATGTTTGCAAATATGTTGTATAGCTGTTCACTCGCATACTGTTTATTTAGCTTTTTAATCTTTTTCTAGCATTTTACTGAAAAAGTTAAAGCATACGGTTTGACACATATCATAGGTGACACATACATATGTATGTAATCTGTGGTTTGTGTAAAAAAGCAAAGAAAATCACTGATTTCCGACTTCTGTGATATCTGAAGAATGTAAGAGCAAACGTATAAGTTTCAAAGCGACGACAAGAAAAGAAGAAATATTAAAAAAAATGTTTGCACGTTTCCTCTGAAAATTCTTTGCTTCATTTGCAGCAATGCACTGCTCCTGAGCGATATACATAAATCGGTTTAAAAATCTCAAATGCAATAAATTGTTTTATTTACATCGAAAACACGAGGCCATATATCCTTAAATAAAATAAATAATACCTCCAGATTAATCTGACCGTAGATTTTTTAATTAAAAACAATAACGTTTAGCAGATCGATTTGTAAAAACAATAATAGTTTTTCCTCCAAAGTTTGGGAAGTACAAAAGAAAAGTAAATTTAGATTCTACACAGTTATAAAACTCACAAATCAGAATGACGGCGTAGTCAAAATAGGTAAAACTCGAACCAAGAAGTTATTAAGTTCGCAATTATAATTAGGTCCTAATAAATCCAAGGATCGATTCGTCGCATTCGTTATCGAAATTTATGGATCGAAATTATTTTTTTATTTTCCAAAATAAAATAGAGCAACAAGTTATGGTCCATAGTTAATAGTATAAGTGAAATGAGATCTGACGATTGTCCGTCTTCTCTAAACAATAAACCAAAATATGGAATTTCAATTGATTTTACTCGAATGCGACGATTTGCCCCCAGTTTTGAAAATATGGTTTTGAGAAAAACACGTTAAACATTTTTGCTTTACAAAATTGGCTTTACGAATGGGTTCGATGATCTGTTAATTTAGTATTTGCTCGTAAATTCGTTCTAAAATTTGGCATAAATTCTTACTACCTGATTTGAGGAAAGGTAAAAAAAAATCTTACTACCTGTTTTGAGGAAAGGTAAAACAAATCTAAAAGAAAAGATCTAGGTATATCAAAATAATACATATATATGTTTGATATGGTCTCTCATCCACATTGCGATGAGTTACATGTGGAACGAATTATTTTCAATATTTTAACAACTGTAGAAAACTGTAAGAGAAGGCGTTATAAAACTCAATTTATTGTTAACATAAAACTCACCTTTAATCTCTTTGATGTTTCTTTTTTGTCTTGAACTTTTTACATTCCTTTTTGTCAATTGAACTAACAAAACCACAACAACAATTCACCACTCACTAAACTTTTTTTTAGCTACAATAAAAAAGAAAAAAACCCTACACTACGGTGGCCGATGGAGTCTCACATTAAGATTAGTAACAATTTTCACTGCCAAGTTGGATATTTTGCAATTAAAATAATACTTGCTAATCATTTTATCAATTGATGAACATTTATCATTACTTTTTTACAATTAAAACCTTTAATTTAATAAAATTATCTCGACAAACACACCACGTAGGCCTAGGAGGCTGCAGCCGGCTGCTTTAAAAGATTTTTTAATTTTTAATGACAATTAACACTGGCACTCATACAATTTTGTATTCCGCACACAAAATGGGTTTTATATAATTAATTTTTTTAATAATATTGATATTTTTTCAACAATACACTAGTTTATTTTATATTTTTATACGGACATTACAAATTTAACAAAACAATCACGATATAAAATAATTGAGAACTAACGGCCTTGCCAGATGCAACTAAATGAGTAATGTGCCTAAGAGTGGTGTGTTAGCTGTGTTTTAAACCAGAAAGATTTTGTTTAATTTAAAATATGCCACACATATGAGAAATTGCAAATAATAGAAACCAAAATTTACATTTTCGTTTGTAATTTTTCCAATTTCAAATGAAAAACTCTCAGTTTCAATTGAAATTTTCTCAATATCAAATGCAAAATCTCAATTTCATTTGGAATTTTACCAATTTCAAGTGGAAAATCTTAATTTCAATTGAAGTTTTCTCAATTTCAAATGGAAAATCTCAATTTCAATTGAAGTATTTCCAATTTCAATTTCATTTTGTATTTTTTATTACAAATGGAAAATCTCAATTTCAATTGGAATTTTCTCAATTTCAATTGGAAATGGTGTAGTAAAGGTTTCCCATATTCTGTCAACAGCATAAAAATTAATACCTTTTAATTTTGTAACATTTTTCTTAAGTTAAGCGATTTTATGTTAACTAGCAGATTCCAGCCCTCGAAATTCGAGTGCAAATTCCAGAAAATTTTATTTTTTCATTAAATAAAGACCCTGAAGGTATGCTAATCAATTACAGCCAATTCAATCAACACAAAAAAATAAACTCATTTTTATTACAAACACATTAACAAATTTAATAAACACACACATAGCATTGTATAATTTTATATTTGTGTTAGTAGTAAATTCAAATGCAATTTACTTAAAATAAAGGAAAAAAATTGAAAATCTGTAAATCTGCCAAACTACTAAAGAGAAATACCATTCAAATAATATACGTTTGGTCAAAATCGGGATAAGACGGCAGAACAAAACATCGATCAGAAGAAATCGCCTAGCCTATTAATATTATAGATATATTTTTTTAATAAATTAAACATACAAATTTATAATTTAAGAAGAGTTTTTAATTTCATGATCCAATACTTTGATACTGACTGTTCAAGTCGTCAAAAATATATTTTGTTAAAAGTTTCCATTCATATCATTATCGAAATTTAAATTCTCCATACAAACCACCTCTATGAGATCAACTTAAATTACGCTAAGATCCTAATTACCTATGATCTCTATCAAATTTGGCTTAAATTTGTTTGTTAGAGATATGTTTTAGTCATAGTCCCCATATAAAACTGCTCCCTCTCTTCACTTAAATCTAACAAAAAATTGCACAGATTTTTTTAAATTTTGCTTTTTGTATTGACCAAATATGCATCCAGCGTACCTAAAATTCAAATTCAAAAATTCAATTTTTTAAAAACTATACCATTCGTAAGTAAAAAAAAATCATGTGAGTCCGATCACAAGGGAGATGCGTAAACATCTAGTAATTAAAGATTTTTTAGAGCCCTTTTTTAAAATCAAACAGAAAGCATCATCTATGTATCACTTAAAGCAATCAAGTGCAGGGACTCTGCTAACATAAAAATATATATTATTATTTATTACTTCAACTGGTTATTTTTTAATTTTTCGTTTTTCATTTTTTATTTTTTATTTTTAATTTTTTATTTTTCATTTTGTACGTTCCATTTTTTATTTTTAATTTTTTGTTTTTCATTTTTTACTTTTCATTTTTTATTTTTCACTTTTTATTTTTCATTTTTTATTTTTAATTTTTCATTTTTCATTTTTTATTTTTAATTTTTTATTATTCATTTTTTTATTTTTCATTTTCATTTTTATTTTTGATTTTTAATTTTTTATTTTTCATTTTTGATTTTTCATTTTCGTTTATCATTTTTAATTTTTTATTTTTAATATTTCATTTTTATTTTTATTCTTCATTTTTAATTTTTTATTTTTTATTTTTCATTTTTTATTTTTCATTTTTATTTTTCATTTTTTATTTTTCATTTTTAATTTTTAATTTTTCCTTTTTACATTTTTAATTTTCAAACATATCATAATTTTTTCACCAATACATTCATAAGTCACATCGATTTTGTCTGAGGTCTTACATGTTACGCTGTTTCTACGATTGTATTGTGAAATAGATTTTTACCCCCCTGCGCGTATAGATGTTTACACATCAAAAGTAAATTTAGATACCACATAGTTTTCGAATCAGAATTATAGCGTAGACAAAAGAAAGAACTCTCGAGCCAGGAAGTTGTTATTGGGGTCGAAGGCCTATAACTTTAGTATCCATCGAAATTTTATTCTAAAATTCGAATAAAAACATTCTAAAATGTGTGCTTCCCAAACGTTTTAGCAAATTAATATATGTACATATTTGATATTGACTCTCATCCATATTTTGATGTTACATTCGAAATGAATAATTTATAAATATTATCAGTTGTACTAAAACTGTAAAAAAAGTAATCAAATTTTAAAATAAAGCTCACCTTAAATCTCTTTCATTATTTCTATATTTTTCCGAACTTTTAATACTCCTTTTTCAAAGTACATCAAAAAAAAACTTCACATACCGAACAAAACATTTATGATTGCTTTACTAAAGGTGATATTACACGACATGTTTTTTACATATGTATTGTCAAATTTTCCCACTGTACACATCGTGTGATAAGTATGAGACATTGCATATGTACAATACATGTGGAAAGTCACATGTAAATTTTTCAATTAGAACAGGTTCTATTTTGAAATGACGAAAAATATGAAAATACAACACTGCTGTTGGCGAAAGAATAACAGAGCAAATTAAAAAGATTAATATTAAAAGAAAACTAAGTTGTTTAATATTAAATAAACATTAAAAATATATAAAATATATAACTTTATTTTTAACAATTAATTTTATAAATTGACAATTTAAAAAATCAACTGTTGTTTATAATTAGAGGTTATGTCAATTTTGACACACATACGGAATTACAAATAGATAAAAAAAAAAGTGACAGTACATATTTAAAAACACGTCGTGTAATAGCGCCTTAACAAAACAAAAAAAAATTCACCACTAAATAAATTTTGCTTAATGATTAAAAAAAAATCTTACACACGTTGGCCGACGGAGTCTCACATTAAGATTAGTAACAATTTTCACTGCCAAGTTGGATATTTTGCAATTAAAATAATACTTGCCAATCATTTTATCAATTTATGAACATTTATCATGACTTTTTTACAATTAAAACCTTTAATTTAATAAAATTATCTCGATAAACACACCACGTAGGCCTAGGAGGCTGCAGCCGGCTGCTTTAAAAGATTTTTTAATTTTTAATGACTATTAACACTGACACTCATACAATTTTGTATTCCGCACACAAAATGGGTTTTATATAATTAATTTTTTTAATAATATTGATATTTTTTCAACAATACACTAGTTTATTTTATATTTTTATACGGACATTACAAATTTAACAAAACAATCACGATATAAAATAATTGAGAACTAACGGCCTTGCCAGATGCAACTAAATGAGTAATGTGCCTAAGAGTGGTGTGTTAGCTGTGTTTTAAACCAGAAAGATTTTGTTTAATTTAAAATATGCCACACATATGAGAAATTGCAAATAATAGAAACCAAAATTTACATTTTCGTTTGTAATTTTTCCAATTTCAAATGAAAAACTCTCAGTTTCAATTGAAATTTTCTCAATATCAAATGCAAAATCTCAATTTCATTTGGAATTTTACCAATTTCAAGTGGAAAATCTTAATTTCAATTGAAGTTTTCTCAATTTCAAATGGAAAATCTCAATTTCAATTGAAGTATTTCCAATTTCAATTTCAATTTCATTTTGTATTTTTTATTACAAATGGAAAATCTCAATTTCAATTGGAATTTTCTCAATTTCAATTGGAAATGGGGTAGTAAAGGTTTCCCACATTCTGTCAACAGCATAAAAATTAATACCTTTTAATTTTGTAACATTTTTCTTAAGTTAAGCGATTTTATGTTAACTAGCAGATTCCAGCCCTCGAAATTCGAGTGCAAATTCCAGAAAATTTTATTTTTTCATTAAATAAAGACCCTGAAGGTATGCTAATCAATTATAGCCAATTCAATCAACACAAAAAAATAAACTCATTTTTATTACAAACACATTAACAAATTTAATAAACACACACATAGCATTGTATAATTTTATATTTGTGTTAGTAGTAAATTCAAATGCAATTTACTTAAAATAAAGGAAAAAAATTGAAAATCTGTAAATCTGCCAAACTACTAAAGAGAAATACCATTCAAATAATATACGTTTGGTCAAAATCGGGATAAGACGGCAGAACAAAACATCGATCAGAAGAAATCGCCTAGCCTATTAATATTATAGATATATTTTTTTAATAAATTAAACATACAAATTTATAATTTAAGAAGAGTTTTTAATTTCATGATCCAATACTTTGATACTGACTGTTCAAGTCGTCAAAAATATATTTTGTTAAAAGTTTCCATTCATATCATTATCGAAATTTAAATTCTCCATACAAACCACCTCTATGAGATCAACTTAAATTACGCTAAGATCCTAATTACCTATGATCTCTATCAAATTTGGCTTAAATTTGTTTGTTAGAGATATGTTTTAGTCATAGTCCCCATATAAAACTGCTCCCTCTCTTCACTTAAATCTAACAAAAAATTGCACAGATTTTTTTAAATTTTGCTTTTTGTATTGACCAAATATGCATCCAGCGTACCTAAAATTCAAATTCAAAAATTCAATTTTTTAAAAACTATACCATTCGTAAGTAAAAAAAAATCATGTGAGTCCGATCACAAGGGAGATGCGTAAACATCTAGTAATTAAAGATTTTTTAGAGCCCTTTTTTAAAATCAAACAGAAAGCATCATCTATGTATCACTTAAAGCAATCAAGTGCAGGGACTCTGCTAACATAAAAATATATATTATTATTTATTACTTCAACTGGTTAATTTTTAATTTTTCGTTTTTCATTTTTTATTTTTAATTTTTTATTTTTCATTTTGTACGTTCCATTTTTTATTTTTAATTTTTTGTTTTTCATTTTTTACTTTTCATTTTCTATTTTTCACTTTTTATTTTTCATTTTTTATTTTTTATTTTTAATTTTTCATTTTTCATTTTTTATTTTTAATTTTTTATTATTCATTTTTAATTTTTAATTTTTCCTTTTTACATTTTTAATTTTCAAACATATCATAATTTTTTCACCAATACATTCATAAGTCACATCGATTTTGTCTGAGGTCTTACATGTTACGCTGTTTTTGTGATTGTATTGTGAAATAGATTTTTACCCCCCTGCGCGTATAGATGTTTACACATCAAAAGTAAATTTAGATACCACATAGTTTTCGAATCAGAATTATAGCGTAGACAAAAGAAAGAACTCTCGAGCCAGGAAGTTGTTATTGGGGTCGAAGGCCTATAACTTTAGTATCCATCGAAATTTTATTCTAAAATTCGAATAAAAACATTCTAAAATGTGTGCTTCCCAAACGTTTTAGCAAATTAATATATGTACATATTTGATATTGACTCTCATCCATATTTTGATGTTACATTCGAAATGAATAATTTATAAATATTATCAGTTGTACTAAAACTGTAAAAAAAGTAATCAAATTTTAAAATAAAGCTCACCTTAAATCTCTTTCATTATTTCTATATTTTTCCGAACTTTTAATACTCCTTTTTCAAAGTACATCAAAAAAAAACTTCACATACCGAACAAAACATTTATGATTGCTTTACTAAAGGTGATATTACACGACATGTTTTTTACATATGTATTGTCAAATTTTCCCACTGTACACATCGTGTGATAAGTATGAGACATTGCATATGTACAATACATGTGGAAAGTCACATGTAAATTTTTCAATTAGAACAGGTTCTATTTTGAAATGACGAAAAATATGAAAATACAACACTGCTGTTGGCGAAAGAATAACAGAGCAAATTAAAAAGATTAATATTAAAAGAAAACTAAGTTGTTTAATATTAAATAAACATTAAAAAAATATAAAATATATAACTTTATTTTTAACAATTAATTTTATAAATTGACAATTTAAAAAATCAACTGTTGTTTATAATTAGAGGTTATGTCAATTTTGACACACATACGGAATTACAAATAGATAAAAAAAAAGTGACAGTACATATTTAAAAACACGTCGTGTAATAGCGCCTTAACAAAACAAAAAAAAATTCACCACTAAATAAATTTTACTTAATGATTAAAAAAAAATCTTACACACGGTGGCCGACGGAGTCTCACATTAAGATTAGTAACAATTTTCACTGCCAAGTTGGATATTTTGCAATTAAAATAATACTTGCCAATCATTTTATCAATTTATGAACATTTATCATGACTTTTTTACAATTAAAACCTTTAATTTAATAAAATTATCTCGATAAACACACCACGTAGGCCTAGGAGGCTGCAGCCGGCTGCTTTAAAAGATTTTTTAATTTTTAATGACTATTAACACTGACACTCATACAATTTTGTATTCCGCACACAAAATGGGTTTTATATAATTAATTTTTTTAATAATATTGATATTTTTTCAACAATACACTAGTTTATTTTATATTTTTATACGGACATTACAAATTTAACAAAACAATCACGATATAAAATAATTGAGAACTAACGGCCTTGCCAGATGCAACTAAATGAGTAATGTGCCTAAGAGTGGTGTGTTAGCTGTGTTTTAAACCAGAAAGATTTTGTTTAATTTAAAATATGCCACACATATGAGAAATTGCAAATAATAGAAACCAAAATTTACATTTTCGTTTGTAATTTTTCCAATTTCAAATGAAAAACTCTCAGTTTCAATTGAAATTTTCTCAATATCAAATGCAAAATCTCAATTTCATTTGGAATTTTACCAATTTCAAGTGGAAAATCTTAATTTCAATTGAAGTTTTCTCAATTTCAAATGGAAAATCTCAATTTCAATTGAAGTATTTCCAATTTCAATTTCATTTTGTATTTTTTATTACAAATGGAAAATCTCAATTTCAATTGGAATTTTCTCAATTTCAATTGGAAATGGTGTAGTAAAGGTTTCCCATATTCTGTCAACAGCATAAAAATTAATACCTTTTAATTTTGTAACATTTTTCTTAAGTTAAGCGATTTTATGTTAACTAGCAGATTCCAGCCCTCGAAATTCGAGTGCAAATTCCAGAAAATTTTATTTTTTCATTAAATAAAGACCCTGAAGGTATGCTAATCAATTATAGCCAATTCAATCAACACAAAAAATAAACTCATTTTTATTACAAACACATTAACAAATTTAATAAACACACACATAGCATTGTATAATTTTATATTTGTGTTAGTAGTAAATTCAAATGCAATTTACTTAAAATAAAGGAAAAAAATTGAAAATCTGTAAATCTGCCAAACTACTAAAGAGAAATACCATTCAAATAATATACGTTTGGTCAAAATCGGGATAATATGGCAGAACAAAACATCGATCAGAAGAAATCGCCTAGCCTATTAATATTATAGATATATTTTTTTAATAAATTAAACATACAAATTTATAATTTAAGAAGAGTTTTTAATTTCATGATCCAATACTTTGATACTGACTGTTCAAGTCGTCAAAAATATATTTTGTTAAAAGTTTCCATTCATATCATTATCGAAATTTAAATTCTCCATACAAACCACCTCTATGAGATCAACTTAAATTACGCTAAGATCCTAATTACCTATGATCTCTATCAAATTTGGCTTAAATTTGTTTGTTAGAGATATGTTTTAGTCATAGTCCCCATATAAAACTGCTCCCTCTCTTCACTTAAATCTAACAAAAAATTGCGCAGATTTTTTTAAATTTTGCTTTTTGTATTGACCAAATATGCATCCAGCGTACCTAAAATTCAAATTCAAAAATTCAATTTTTTAAAAACTATACCATTCGTAAGTAAAAAAAAATCATGTGAGTCCGATCACAAGGGAGATGCGTAAACATCTAGTAATTAAAGATTTTTTAGAGCCCTTTTTTAAAATCAAACAGAAAGCATCATCTATGTATCACTTAAAGCAATCAAGTGCAGGGACTCTGCTAACATAAAAATATATATTATTATTTATTACTTCAACTGGTTATTTTTTAATTTTTCGTTTTTCATTTTTTATTTTTTATTTTTAATTTTTTATTTTTCATTTTGTACGTTCCATTTTTTATTTTTAATTTTTTGTTTTTCATTTTTTACTTTTCATTTTTTATTTTTCACTTTTTATTTTTCATTTTTTATTTTTAATTTTTCATTTTTCATTTTTTATTTTTAATTTTTTATTATTCATTTTTTTATTTTTCATTTTCATTTTTATTTTTGATTTTTAATTTTTTATTTTTCATTTTTGATTTTTCATTTTCGTTTATCATTTTTAATTTTTTATTTTTAATATTTCATTTTTATTTTTATTCTTCATTTTTCATTTTTTATTTTTTATTTTTCATTTTTTATTTTTCATTTTTATTTTTCATTTTTTATTTTTCATTTTTAATTTTTAATTTTTCCTTTTTACATTTTTAATTTTCAAACATATCATAATTTTTTCACCAATACATTCATAAGTCACATCGATTTTGTCTGAGGTCTTACATGTTACGCTGTTTCTACGATTGTATTGTGAAATAGATTTTTACCCCCCTGCGCGTATAGATGTTTACACATCAAAAGTAAATTTAGATACCACATAGTTTTCGAATCAGAATTATAGCGTAGACAAAAGAAAGAACTCTCGAGCCAGGAAGTTGTTATTGGGGTCGAAGGCCTATAACTTTAGTATCCATCGAAATTTTATTCTAAAATTCGAATAAAAACATTCTAAAATGTGTGCTTCCCAAACGTTTTAGCAAATTAATATACATATGTACATATTTGATATTGACTCTCATCCATATTTTGATGTTACATTCGAAATGAATAATTTATAAATATTATCAGTTGTACTAAAACTGTAAAAAAAGTAATCAAATTTTAAAATAAAGCTCACCTTAAATCTCTTTCATTATTTCTATATTTTTCCGAACTTTTAATACTCCTTTTTCAAAGTACATCAAAAAAAAACTTCACATACCGAACAAAACATTTATGATTGCTTTACTAAAGGTGATATTACACGACATGTTTTTTACATATGTATTGTCAAATTTTCCCACTGTACACATCGTGTGATAAGTATGAGACATTGCATATGTACAATACATGTGGAAAGTCACATGTAAATTTTTCAATTAGAACAGGTTCTATTTTGAAATGACGAAAAATATGAAAATACAACACTGCTGTTGGCGAAAGAATAACAGAGCAAATTAAAAAGATTAATATTAAAAGAAAACTAAGTTGTTTAATATTAAATAAACATTAAAAATATATAAAATATATAACTTTATTTTTAACAATTAATTTTATAAATTGACAATTTAAAAAATCAACTGTTGTTTATAATTAGAGGTTATGTCAATTTTGACACACATACGGAATTACAAATAGATAAAAAAAAAAGTGACAGTACATATTTAAAAACACGTCGTGTAATAGCGCCTTAACAAAACAAAAAAAAATTCACCACTAAATAAATTTTGCTTAATGATTAAAAAAAAATCTTACACACGGTGGCCGACGGAGTCTCACATTAAGATTAGTAACAATTTTCACTGCCAAGTTGGATATTTTGCAATTAAAATAATACTTGCCAATCATTTTATCAATTTATGAACATTTATCATGACTTTTTTACAATTAAAACCTTTAATTTAATAAAATTATCTCGATAAACACACCACGTAGGCCTAGGAGGCTGCAGCCGGCTGCTTTAAAAGATTTTTTAATTTTTAATGACTATTAACACTGGCACTCATACAATTTTGTATTCCGCACACAAAATGGCTTTTATATAATTAATTTTTTTAATAATATTGATATTTTTTCAACAATACACTAGTTTATTTTATATTTTTATACGGACATTACAAATTTAACAAAACAATCACGATATAAAATAATTGAGAACTAACGGCCTTGGCAGATGCAACTAAATGAGTAATGTGCCTAAGAGTGGTGTGTTAGCTGTGTTTTAAACCAGAAAGATTTTGTTTAATCTAAAATATGTCACACATATGAGAAATTGCAAATAATAGTAACCACATCTTGATTTTTTCAACTTTGCGTTTGGATAGAAAAATTAGAATTTGAGAAATTCCCCACAAATTTGTTCATCCAAATTTCAAACGTTTCGCTACGTTAAGGCCTATTTACCCACACGTTGTAAAAATTTAATCGTATCGTATCGTAACGTTGGCATTTAGTCAAATTATAGAACGTATAAAACGTACCAGCATGTTGCTGTGTAAAATTAACCAAACTTTATCAGCTGTTCACAAATTTCACGTACAAACGTAGCAAAAATCTAAAATCAACAGAAGCTAACGATACGATACATTTAGCTTAAGTTGAGTAAGCATTTGTATGTGTTTTTTCATAAGACAGGTTGAATCAGCTGATTCCCGCGAATACCGTTACGCGTGGGTAACTAGTTTCATTAAGTTTTATTAAATGAGCACATAAGTTTTCTTTTAAAAAGTGTGGTTATAATTGTCAATTTAGCTATTCAACGGGAACTGAAAACTAGAAAAACAATTAACGCAAGATAACATCTTAAGAAGGATTCCCAAAAAGTTTCCACAATGGTTAATTTAATGTGTTTTCGAAGTGGTGCCCATTGTGGCTGACAACTTAGAGTAATTAGTGCTATTTGCAATTGCAACATAGGAATTACAGCAGTAGCTATGCTACTTTCGTTCATATCAACAAAAACATTTACAACCACAATCACATAATCCCGTTTAGAAAATAGTATTTAAAATTTTAAAAAATGGTTTTTGGCGTTACGTCTGGGTTCGATGACCTGTAGCTTTCGTTATGAAATTTGGCATGTTATTTTTATTGTCTCTTATACTAATGATTTGGCGCATCCCTTAAATGTTAGCTTATATACCAGGCATGGGCAAATGCGGCCCACGAACAAATTTTGTGCGGCCCCATATAAATTTAAAACAAGATAAAAAAATTTGTTTGTTAATAAAAAAAAAGAATTTTAAACACGTAAGAAAATTATAGTCGGTCTAGTCCGACTATACGATACCCCATATCGTGGTTTAGAGACCCTATCTCTTATGTCCAACTAATTAGATATAGAAAATAAGCACAAACCAAATTTAGTTGGCATTGATATTCATTTTTTTGGCTGTAGATATGAAAAAGTTCATATCGGGTGCTATATTTATATGGGGACTAGCTCGAAAAATGGACCGATCCTGACCATATTTGGTAAAATCAAATATATTTTGAAAAAATATATACAAATCATATTTGAAAAAAATCTGTGCAATATTTTTGTTTTTTGATAGATTTAAGTGAAGATCGAGAAGCAGCTCTTTATGGGGCCTATGACTAAGAATTGTCCTACAGGGATTATTTTTGGAAAGACGGACGGACGGACATCGCTAAATCGACTCAGAAAGTGATTCGGAGTCGATCGGTATAACAAAAGATGGGTCCAGGAAAAATATTTTTGGCATTTACAGACAGCAGCACAAAGTCATTATACCCAAACCGCATAGTGGTATAGGGTATAAAAATTTCAAAATGTTTTTTTAAATTTAGATTTAATTCAAAAAAAAATTCAAAACATTAATCCAAAATTTCAAAGTATTGTTCCGAAAGAGCTTTAATATAACTTTTAAATAGGGCCACAAAAATAATACAAATTATTAATCTTAATAAATGCGAAATTAACCCTAAGCTCTCTTTTTATATTTCTTATTTCTGACTTTCTGGTTGAATTTTCCGTTTTGGTGTATTCAGGGACTTATAGTAAAATTTCACGGCGAATATTTGTGCGGCACATTTTAACCGCATAAATCACTCTTTTAATGGTGTTTTTGCTCTTTTTAAAAGAAGGACAAAAATGACCCATAACTTGAGGAGTTAAAGGGTTAACATATTATACAAAAATGTTCTCCGTAACATCGGTATTTTTTTTTGTTATTTTGTTTGAAAGTAGATATTTGTACAGAAATATAATAGTGCGGCCCACCGTTAGTAGGTGAAATTCCAGATTTGGCCCAACAAGCCATTTACGTGCCCACCCCTGTTATATACTATACAGTACTTTTCGCTTATAGTCCATTCCGCTTAATGGCCAAAAACGGATATAAGCCAAAACTGTCATATTCACTTGCACGTTTTTTCGAATATCATACAAATTATTTGTTATAAAGTCCACTTCGCTTGTAGTCCATTTTCGTTTAAAGGCCACGTTTTCTTTGCATGCGTAACTAATATTGTATTGAAAAAAATCGCATATAGTCCACTGTTTTTTTTCTTCTTAATTTTTATTGAGCAAACTGGCAACCTTTTTATGTACATTTTTGGCAACTTTTACAAATGTCAAAATTAATGATTGAGTTTGAAATTGTTCAGGCTCAAGATCAAATGTTTTTACTTTAAATAAATTTAGTAAATAAAAGTTGAGAAAATGAGTAGGCCCGTTGTATTGAGTGTCGAAAAAAAAATTAAAACTATTAAAAGATTACGAACAAAATTTGACGAACAAAATTTGATGAAACTGAGCACTAAATATAAAGTGGACAAATCCACTGTTTATAAAATATTAAAAAATAGTGCCAAAATCAAAAAAGTGTCGAATTCCTGTAATTTAAAAACATTGCATCAAAGAAAAGGGGATCACCCTGATGTGGAAAAGGCGCTTCATATATGGTTCAATGAAATGCGTGGCCAGAATGCAGTGGTAACTGCCCTGATGCTTTTAAATAAAGCAAACGAATTTGCAGTGAATTTCGAAAAAGATTTTGAGCCAAATACATCATGGCTATTCCGTTGGAAGAAACGCAACAGAATATGTGTAGGAAAAATTAGTGGGGAATCGAAGGACAGTGATGAAAATGGAGCCTAAAAACTTTCTAGAGAACCAGTTGCCTCAAATTGTTCAATATACACCAGAATGTATTTTTAATGCTGACTAAAGCGGTTTATACTATAAAGCATTACCAAACACAACCTACTTCAACAAGGGCAGTCCACCAAAAGGGTGGAAAATGCAAAAAAGCCGCTTAACACTTTTTTTCATTTGTAACGGGTTCTTATAAACGTGTGTTTGTGATTGGAAAGCCTCAGCAGCCTCGCTGTTTTAAAAATAAAAACATTCCCATAACATATTTTTCATATAAAAATAGTTGGATGACAGTTCTAATCTGGAATGATATACTTTCCATATTGGAGGAAGACATGAATAAAATAAAAAAGAAAATAATTCTATTTGTTGACAATGCGTCATGCTATAAGACGACAATAACTTTGACAAATATAACGGTTCAGTATCTTCCTCCAAATACTACAGCTATTATCCAGCCTATTGATCAAGGTATAAAATTCACTCGTTTAAGCAGCAATATAGACAGATCATCGTTAAGAAGCAGATATGTGAAATTGAGAGAGGAAAAACCGTCCCTGAATATATTAAATCAATATCCATATTGGAGGCTTTGCATTTCATAAAGCGGGCCTGGTGGTTAGTAGAGCGTGAATGTATTGAAAACTGTTTCATAAAGGTACATACTTTTACATTTATAAAATTAATTTTTATTCAGAATTAATACATAAATATATTTATTCTTTATATTTGCTGGTTTTAATAATAATAGGGAAGTTCATGAAATTGAAGAGGAAGAAGTTTTGGCGTTTTCCTCAGAATATCAACATTGTGATGACAACCGATGAGGCTCCGGACAAATCTGATGAAGAATATCTTAATAATTTTGATGAAGAACATCCCTATGATTCTGCTGTTGAAGTTTTTCATTGCCAACAAACAAAAATTAGTTCAAAAGAAGTTTTAGATGCCGTTGAAATTATAAGAAAATTTTGTTCTGACAACGAAATTGAGCAAAACTCGATTTTTGAAAAAAAAAAAAAAAAAACAATCTAAGATTACAGAATTATTTTAAAAACGTTCAACATTTCGCAATATATATTTCATATAGAATCTATGAAATTGATATATATGTATGTATGTTGTGTTTGATTTAGTCATCCAAAGACTTAAAATGAATCTCATAATTTAAATTTATGAAGCATTTAAATAATTTGTTTTGTTTTTATTATAAGCTTTTAAAGCATTTAAATTAATTAATAGTAAAAGTTTTTGTTTCAACTATTGATTTAATTTAAATCAATATTTGGTTATGTTTTAAATAAACTTTTATTTTGTTTAAAAAAGTGGTTTTATTGAAGAAAATAATTTTTATATAGTCCAAAAAGTGGATTATATCAGGATTCACTTATAATCCATAAAGTGGCTTATAAAAAAAAAGTTCGGTCATAGTCCAAATTCGCTTATAGTCCACAAAAGTTGTGCAACTATAGTTGTGGACTATAAGCGAAAAGTACTGTATATCTAAATATATATATTTCAAAAACTAATTAAATTACCAATAAGCGAATAGCAACTGTTCCGTTCAAACACTTTTAATTCCATAAATTTTCTTCCAAAAGTGCATAATTTTCCAGTAAAAATATCGCTTCTCCACGAAAAGTTCTGGAACATTATGGCCGTTTTTGGGAAAAATTAAAAATGTTCAAATCTTCCCCGCAGTTTCACACAGGCAGTTTTTAGTATTTTTCGCAACGAACATTTTCAGCTGAAAATTTTTGGAAAAAAAACCATTCTTGATAATAACATTCGATATAACAGACCAGAATGTCGTTGCATAATTCTTGGGATTCCCCTAATTGTAAATGTACGACAACTTCATCTGTCACTTATAGTTGACATATTGGGTTTTTTAATTGTAAATAAACAAATTTTATTTGAATGATGCGTGGTATTGAAGAAGAAAGCACATATTTCAAAAATTCATAACTACACTGTATTCTTAAGCGGACCGGCTTCTGGCATTTCAGCCTTCATCAGCGATTTATTGAACATTGTGATAATTGTTATGTTATAATTGAATAGATTGTTTCTATATGAAATTTTTCTACTTAGGGCGGCCGTGAGGTTTGAACCTGAACCTTCACATACACTCGTACTTGCACTTTTTGGTCAGCGCTTTAAGTCACTCACCTAAAGTCAGGCCTACGAGCAGTGTGCTTAATAATCAGTTTTCATACCATACAGCTTTTACGTCGCATTAATTTCAGAAGATACAACTCTGTCCAAACAAACAATCGTTATTTTTGAATTCTTTTAATATTTTGCATTTATATTTCTAATTTCCACTATTCTCAGTTTCGTAAGAGTTGCCATATGTGATCTACGGTTTGTACATACTACATACATATTGCACTTTTTACATATATGTAAATATTTGAGATGATGCTTTGAAGCGAAAAATTTTTATTTATTAGATTTGTAATCATTTTCAGACATATTGCAATTAATACTGTAAGTAATATGCAAATTTTAATTTTATTTCAATAGTGCGTGGTAGAGAAAAAACAAAAATATATTTCTCTAACAGCCTGACATTGGAAATGGCTGTTGAGTAATAATATATTATTCCGATATTACTGTTTGTTAAAAAACGGCTCCGATAATCAAACGTTTTCACGTCATACATTTTACAAATAATTCGATTTATTTGTGAAAAGAGAGAAAAACTTCAATTTTATTTTCCATAAAATTTTCATTCCATTTAAAAATATTCATACAAGCACTGAAATATTCTCCAGAAATAAAAAATGCCACCAAAACGACAACAGACGTCTCGTTTAAATAGTATTAACCTTGAATTTATGAAGCCAACTATAAAGTTTGAGGCAAAATCTCTAAATGATAAATATTCGGATTACAAAATTGAAGATTGTGAAGACTTGGAAATGGAAGAAGAAACGAGCAATGTTGAAATTGTTATGTCAAGGTTAATTTTCAGAATAGTCAGCTAAAATAAATAAATTATTTTAAATTTTGCTAGAACTTCCTTGCTGATTTTGGATTATTTGCAATTTAAGGCCGCCCGATCGATACAACGCTTCGTACGCGGTTGGCTATGCCGTACGCAATATCAACGCCAACGTATGTCAGCCATTATAATACAGGCACAATGGCGTCGTTACTTATGTCAACGCAATTATTTTCACAAGGTGGAAGACGTATTGCAGCAACGCATTGAAGAACATTTTTATCAATCGGCTCAAAAAATTCAGGCTCTCTGGCGTGGTTGGTATTCCCGGAAATATATTCATGATCAAACACATTTGCTGCATATGCAAGGAATAGCGGGAGAGGATTTGTTATATTGTGTGGCTTTCAAATTACATCATCTGTTAAGGACTCATCAAATACCCGGTATTTACTCCCTACGAAATAGCACGTAAGTGTTATGATTATGCAACGATCTGCTGATATAGAAACATCTCTTAAATTGTTTTCATTTTAAAACACACAGCGCTTTTTCAAAAGTGGAACAACTTTTGGCTACGCTTAGCATAAAAAACTGTAACGAACATGCACGTGAAGTCAGAGACTATCGTGAAAATGCTATAAATTATGCCAAAAAAGAATTTAAAAAATCAAAGTATGGCACCGAAATTCCCTTTAGCGGACCAAATATTAATAATTTATGTGTGCCGAAATGTATGCCACTCTTTGCCGAAAAAGATGCCGATCGTAAAATGGCACGAATTCTACAAATGTATAAAGATTCTAGTCGAGAAATTCAACTACCAAAAATATTACAAAAAAAATCGAGTGAGTACTTTCAATTTGAGATCTTATGGCGTTTTCTTTTCTGGCAAAAATGTTACACGTTTTTCCCATTTCGCACTTTTTTCTCTTTTTGTGTTCTTTTCTAAAAAAAAAATAATGTGAGTCCTATCACAGGGGAGATGTGTAAACATCTGGTAATAAATAAAATGCAGAAAACAGCGACAAAAATGTTATTACATATCATAATATTTTCACCAAACAATCATGTCACACCGATTTGTCTTAATGCTTACATGTTACGCGTAAGATCTTACGCTCACATATTACGCTGTTTTTGTGATTGTATTGTGAATTAGAAATTTACCTCCCTACGCGTATAGATGTTTACACATAAAAAATGTCAACTTTGTGTTTTTTACTAAAAATGTCTAAAAAGGTGCATTTTTCGCACTCTAAAAAATCTGAGAGGGAGATTCGCACGATAATGCAGCTGATATTTATGTTGTTTATAAATGTGTACTCGTATTTGTGTGAAGAAACAAAAAACAATATGGAAAATCGTAATTTTAATTGTTTTGTTTAAAATAAATTATTAATATGGAAAATATTAATGTGCTTTTATATTTATTTTTTTCTTTGGTGTCCAAAATCAGCTGTTCATTAAAAAATGTAAGGTTTTAATTTTATGTCCTATTCTGTCCGTTAAAAATGCAACATTTTAAATGGGTGAGGCAAACATTATAAATATGTAACATTATAAAGTGTAACATTTTTTCTTTCAGAAAAGAAAACACTATTAAATTAGGCACATGGAATCACTGATTGACTCAATGATTTGCAATGCTGTACCACATAAAATTATCATTCGTATGTTTACGTATTAATATTTCGAGCTAGGAATCGCGTCTTTCCTTTAAATGGTAAACTTTCTTAACAAGTAAAATTCCATAAAAAAATCACCTTTTCTAAAAAAGTAAATTTTCTTCAAAAAATACTTTTTCTTCTTAAAAAGTATTTTTTCTTTTCAGAAAAAATTATCTTTCCTTAAATAAGTAGCATTTCTTGAAAATGATCTTTCTTCAAAAAGTAACTTTCTGGAACGCAAACGGCTTAAGCCAACATAAAGACGAACTTGATCATTTTCTTAGAGACAATCAAATTAATATTTTGCCTGTCTCTGAAACTCACTTGACTAGTAGGAGTCTCTTTTCACTGCGCGGATACACCTTGTATGATACCAAAATTGTAATTAAATCCAGATTAAAACATTATTTAAGGTGTGATCATTGTGAAAACTACCTTCAAGTTACTACTATTTGCTTTGAAGAATTTTGAAATAGCCTATTGATTTCATCCATATATTCTCCCCCAAGGTTTTCTATATCAGAAAACCAATACACAAGTTTTTTAAAATCACTAGGCCCTCGTTTCATAGTTGCTGGCCATTTTAATGCCAAGCATACATTCTGGGGGTACGGCTTATTTCCCCGAAGGGTCGTGTTTTGCTCAACACAATTTCTAAAATGGGTATGGATGTGGTCTCAAGCGGAGAACCAAGGTACTGGCCAACAGATGGCAAAAATACCCGATTTGATCGATTCCGGTTTAACGAAGAACATCGCAAAAGAACTTGTGCATGTAAAATCTTCATCGGAACTCTTGTCTGACCACACACCCGTTATTGTTACTATTTCGAACCCCCAAAAAATTGTGTCCCCATCTGGTACTTTAACGCTTTTAAGTAATATTGATTGGCTAAAATAATTGCACAGAAATCTTTCCGCTAAGAACACCAGATGATATTGACCTCCCGATTGTTAACTTCGAACAAAATCTCAAACTAGCTGCTCAACTTGCTACTAAACCTCCTCGTCACACCAGGCCATATAGAACTACTTCTGTAGATGTTGAAAGGCTATTAGGTAAAAAATAAGAATTCGAAGGGAATAGCAACTGCATAGATCTCCTCAACTTAAGCAGCAATTGAAAGAATGCACGAAAAACCTACGCAAAATGTTTGAAACACAAAGAAACGCTAAATTGAATAATTATCATGAAAAACTGGATCCAACAGAAAAAACTGATTACTCTTTGTGGCGTGCTACAAAAAATCTTAAAAGACCTGTTGTATGTAAGCCTCCTCTAAGAAAAGAAAGTGGAGGATGGTCTAGGAATGACAAAGAGAAGGGAGATCTGTTTGTGGAACATCTACAAAAAGTTTTTACTCCAAATATAACTCCTAGTTCCACCTGTTACTTCACAGCATAGAACACAGTGCTTCGTTTTGAGATTCGAGAGGTCGAAAAGGCTATTGTTGATTTAAACCCCCCAAAAAAAAACATCGGGGATCGATGGCATCAGTAATTAAATGCTTTTGGAGTTACCCCGAATAGCATTAGGAATAATTCTGTTTATTTTTAATGCTATAATACGCCTTGAACATTTTCCCCCAGACTGGAAAGTTTCACTCGTTACAATGATACCTAAACCAGGTAAAGATCACACAAAGGTCGATTCCTATAGACCAATAAGTTTACTGTCCAACTTGTTAAAATTATGCGAGAGAATTTTTGTAAACAAACTTACAATATCCGTAGATCAAAATAATGTCATTCCAGCACATCAATTTGGTTTCAGACGAAACCACAGCACCACTGAGCAAGTTCACAGAATTGTAAGTGCCATAAGAAGAGCTTCTGAAGAGAAAAAGTACTGCTCTGCGCTTTAAAAAACGTCTCGCAAGCCTTCGACCGAGTTTGGCACGAGGGACTCCTTTATAAAGTTAAACAGTTGTTGCCTCCGAACACACATAAGCCAATGGAGAGCTCTATAATTAATAGAAAATTTTCTATAAGAGACAAAAACTTTGTGAGCCCTCCACAGGCAATTCATGCTGCTGTACCACAAGGTAGTATCTTGGGCCCGCTTCTGTACATCCTTTACAGATCAGACATGCCAACAAATGAAAACACACTTACGTCGACTTTTGCGGATGATACTGCAATTTTAAGCGTACGCGAAAACCCCTCTACAGCATTTCTTCTTTTACAGAGCCATATTGAACAATTGGATGATTGGCTAGATATGTGGAAGATTAAAGTAAATGAACAAAAGTGTATCAACGTAACTTTTACCCTAAGAAGGGAGACTTGCCCTCAAATTCGAATAAGGAACCAGCTTATACCTCAACATTCGTCTGTTAAATATCTCGGACTACATCTTGATCGCCGACTTACTTGGAAAAGCCATATAGACGCTAAATTGACACAAATAAAATTGAGATTAGTCCAATTCACATGGCTAATTGGTAGGAACTCGAAATTAAGTCTCGATTGTAAGCTCTTGACTTATAACTCGATTTTCAAAACCATTTAGTGGTATGGTATTCAGTTATGGGGAACAGCCTCAGCTTCAAACACAGAAAGAATACATAGATGCCAAAACAAGATTTTGAGAATGATTACAGGCGCACCATGGTACGTAAGAAACTCACATTTGCACAGAGACTTAAATATTTATCTACTAAAGTACGAAATCTAGTGCAAACTATTTGGAAAAGCTAGAGTCTCACCCGAATCCTCTAGCACGTAACTTAATCAACAATCGTATCCACCAACGCTTAAGAAGGAGGGAGACTGCTGATCTCATTGGATGAAAAATGGATTGATACATTTTTTTCTTTTTTTGATGTGTAAACATCTATACGCGCAAGGGGGTAAATTTCAAAAACAGCGTAACATGTAAGCGTAACATGTGAGTCGTAAGACAAAATGTGATTGTATTGGTGAAAAAATTATGATATTATGATAACCTGTTTGAAAATTAAAAATGAAAAATAAAAAAATGAAAAAAAATGAAAAATTAAAAATGAAAAACGAAAAACTAAAAATGAGAAATAAAAAATTAAAAATTAAAAATTAAAAATTAAAAATTAAAAATTAAAAATTAAAAATTAAAAATGAAAAATGAAAAAAGAAAACTTAAAAATGAAAAATGAAAAATAAAAAATGAAAAATAAAAAAATTAATAATAAAAAATTTAACATGAAAAATAAAAAATGAAAAATTAAAAACGAAAAATTAAAAACGAATAATGAAAAATGAAAAATAAAAAATGAAAAATAAAAAAAATGAAAAATAAAAAATGAAAAATAAAAAATAAAAAATGGAAATTGAACAATAAAAAATGAAAAATTAAAAAAAAAATATAAATAAAAATTTAAGAACAGAAATGAAAAATAAAAAATAAAAATAAAAAATTAAAAAAAAATCAAAAATAAACAAGTAAGAAAATTATAGTCGGTCTACACCGACTATACGATACCCTATACCATGCGTTTAGAGACCCTATCTCTCAGGCCCAACTAACTGGATATAGAAAATAAGCATAAACCAAATTTGAGTGGGATTTTCATAGTTCATATCGGATGCTATATTTATATGGGGAGTAGGCCCAAAAATGGACCGATCCTGACCATGTTTGGTAAAGTCTCTTGTATTTTGCAAAAATATATATAAACAAAATTTGAGAAGAATCAGTGCAATATTTTTGTTTTTTGATAGATTTAAGTGAAGATCGGGAAGTAGCTCTATATATATAAACAAAATTTGAGAAGAATCAGTGCAATATTTTTGTTTTTTGATAGATTTAAGTGAAGATCGGGAAGTAGCTCTATATGGGGCCTATGACTAAAAGTTGTCCAATAGGGATCATTTTTGAACTACTGATTAATGGATGTAATATATACATACAAACCCAATTTGATTAAGATTTGTATGATAATTTGGATCTTATGGCAATTTATGTTGATTTCATAGGGGTCATTTGTATGGGGGCTAGGTCTGAACATGGACCGATTCTCACCAATTTCAATAGCGTTCATCCCATGGCTGATAAAAGATCAAATACCGAATTTCGTCAAAAACTATTCATACTTGCGACCTGCAGTTTGATTACAAGCTTTACATGGACACACAGACGGACGGACGGACGGACGGACATTGTTAAATCAACTCAGAAAGTGATTCTAATTCGATCGGTATAATTAAAGATGGGTCTAGGTCAAATATTTTTGGTTGTTACAAACAGCAGCACAAAGTCATTATACCCAAACCACATAGTGGTATAGGGTATAATTAGTAATGAAAAATAAAAAATAAAATTAAAATAAAAAATTAAAAATAAAACATTAAAAATTAAAAAAAAAAAATAAAAATTAAAAATGAAATACGAAAAGTGAAAAGTGAAAAACGAAAAATTAAAATTAAAAAATGAATAATAAAAAATGAAAAATAAAAAATTAAAAAAAAAAGGGAAAAATGAAAAATAAAAAATTAATAATAAATAATTAAAACTAAAAAATTAAAAATAAAAAATGAAAAATAAGAAAAGAAAAATGAAAAACTAAAATTAAAAATGAATAATGAAAAATAAAAAATGAAAAATGAAAAATAAAAAATGAAAAATAAAAAATTAAAAATAAAAAATGAAAAATAAAAAATGAAAAATGAAAAAAGAAAAATAAAAATTGGAAAATAAAAAATTAAGAAAAAAAATTAATAATAAAAAATGAAAAATGAAAAATGAAAAATAAAAAATGAAAAATTAATATTAAAAAATTAAAAATTAAAATAAAAAGTTAAAAATTAAAAAAAAAAATTAAAAATTAAAAATGAAAAACGAAAAGTGAAAAACGAAAAATTAAAAATAATAAATTAATAATAAATAATTAAGACTAAAAAATTAAAAATAAAAAATGAAAAATGAAAAAAAACTAAAATTAAAAATGAATAAAAAATGAAAAATAAAAAATGAAAATTGAAAAATAAAAAATGAACAATATAAAAATAAAAATTAAAAATGAAAAATGAAAAAAGAAAAATAAAAATTGGAAAATGAAAAATGAAGAAAAAAATTAAAAATGGAAAACGAAAAATTAAAAATAAAAAATGAATAATAAATAATTAAAACTAAAAAATAAAAAATGAAAAATGAAAAAAAAACTAAAATTAAAAATAAATAAAAAATTAAAAATAAAAAATGAAAATTGAAAAATAAAAAATGAACAATAAAAAATTAAAAATTAAAAATGAAAAAAGATAAATAAAAATTGGAAAATGAAAAATGAAGAAAAAAATTAAAAATGAAAAACGAAAAATTAAAAATAAAAAATAAAAAACGAAAAATTAAAAATTAACCGGTTAAAATAATAAATAATAATAAATATTTTTATATTAACAGAGACCCTGCAGTTAATTGCTATAAGTGATACGCTTTCTGTTTGATTTTAAGAAAGTGCTATAAAAAAATCTTTAATTACTAGATGTTTACACATCTCTCCTGCGATCTGACTCACATGATTTTTTTTTATCATTAGATTACATATGTATATAGAATAAATGAAATTTTGTCTGGCACTGGCTGGATTTAATTTTTAAGATTTAGTTTTAAGATTTGAATAACTTATTGTTAATTCACAAACCTAAGATTCAATAAATAAAATTGAATTACAAAAAAAAAAAATAAATAACTTTTCTTCAAAAAGTACCTTTTCTATAAAATTTAATTTTTCTTAAAAAAAAACATTTTTTTATTAAAATTCCTTTGCTTAAAAAAATACTTTTTCGTAAATAGCCTTTGCCTAAAAAATTACCTTGTCTTAAAAAAGTACATTTTCTTAAAAAAGTACCTTTTTTAAAAAAGTACCCTTTCTTTAAAAATTAGGTTTTTTTAAAAAGTACATTTTCTTAGAAAAGTACTAGATGTCCATTTTCTAAAAACGTAGCTTTTCTTAGAACGTACATTTTCTTGAAAAAGTAACTTCTTAAAAAAGTAACTTTTCTTAAAAAATACCATTTTCTTAATAAATACCTTTTCTAAAAAAAAATACTTTTTCGTAAACAGTATCTTTTCCTAAAAAAGTACTTTATAGAAGTTAATTTTTTTTAAGTACCTTTTCTTTGAAAATACATTTTCTTGAAAAAGTAACTATCTCAAATAGGGCCTTTTCTTTAAAAACTATATTTTTTGTTAAAAAATAGCATTCTCTTAAAAATATATTTTTTCTTAAAAAATTACCTCTTCTTAAAAAATTACGCTTTCTTAAAGAGTATATTTTCTTAAAAAATGCCTGTTCTTAAAAAGTACCTTTTCTTAAAAAATTATCTTTTCTTAAAAAAGAAGCTTTTTTCGTAAAAAAAGTAATTTTTCTTAAAAAAAGTACCATTTCTTAAAAAAGTGCTTTATATAAGTCCATTTTCTTAAAAAAGTACGGTTTCTTAGAAAGTAAATTTTCTTGAAAAAGTAAAAGTTGAATTTTCTTAAAAAAGTTAATTTTTTAAAAAAAGTAAATTTTTTTAAAAAAGTACATTTTTTTAAAAAAGTAAATTTTTTTAAAAAAGTACATTTTCTTATAAAAGTGCATTTTCTTAAAAAAAAAGTAGGTTTTCTTAAAAAAGTACTTTTTCTTAAAAATGTTTATTTTTCTTAAATAAAATACCCTATCATTTTCTTAAAAAATTAGCCTTTCTTTAAAAAGTTCTTTTCTCAAATAAACTTTTTATTAAAAAAGCATTTTCAACATTATTCAACGGTAAAATTAGGCGCTTTACAACTAACTAGTTTACAATATTTTCAAATTTCAGAATTTTCTAAAGATCGTCATTATGACAAATCTGAGCCCACTACATTTTGTGGCGATGTTGTGCGCAGCATGAAAAAATGGAAAATCATAAAGGACAACAATCTTAAAGTGGAGGATGATGTATTTGAAAAACCTGAAAATGTGCAACATTTTCTTGAAGAAGTCGAATCCAAGTTGAACTTAATGCAAGAAAACTGTCTCTGCGGTCAAGAATATCTGAAAAAATCGGATAGACCAAAACAAAAATATCAGAGCAATAACGATGCCAAACTAACAAACTCTTTTACCTCTGAAATTGTTGCTGGTGGCATGATGCCAAATAAAGATTCTATAAATTTAGCTAATCACAAAGTTTCAGGAAATTATTATAGCGCTGAAAATTTTAAAAAATCGAGATTTGTTGACAGCTATAGCAAATTTTTACCTTATGATGTCAGTTCAAGACACTCTACACTATCTGCTGATGGAGAAATTTTAAGGAACTCTGTTTCTACAGTAATTGCAGAAAATGTATATATCACTGAAAATGTCAAAAAATCGGGTACCGCTGACAACCATACAAAATTGTTGCCATATGAAGGCAGTTTAAAAAACTCTGTTCCTCCAAGAGTTTCAATAAATTTAAATAACACTAACGTTACAAAAAAATCTGGTACGGCTGACAAATATAAGAAAATGTTAGCTATTGATGGTGTGGCCAACTTAAAGAATGTGGCTACTAAAGGAATCTTAAGAAACTCTGTTCCTATAGAAGTTCAAAGAAGTTGGCGTAGAAAAGATAAATAAAGGAAGTAATCATTTACATAAATAATATATTGTAGGTATTTTTTGAAAAACATTTTATTTTTAAATATATTTTTGTTTTCTTAGCAAAAATTTCTCTTACACTTAAGTCCGAATTCACACAAGGCAACTTTTGTTGCGCTATTCTTGAGTTTGTAGGAGAGGGGAAAGAAGAGCGGTATTTGGTACGGAGTTGCTTATAAACACGAAGTTAGCTGCAGCTTATTATTTGACATTTCTTTTTATTCTTTGCTTCGCTGTGAAAAATTATTGTTATTATTTCATTTATTTTATTAAATTTTTTATTATTTCATTTTTTCTTTGACTTCAATTTTTTCACACAAATAGATTTTTCACTTTGGACCAATAATAAATTCTTTTTACACAAGCTAATAAAGTGAACTGTCAAAAATGTAAGAATTTGAAAGTAAAAGAAAACGAAAAGTTGCGGCAATAAATTTCTCTGTGTGAACATTAAGGCAACTTTAAAAGAGAATTGAAAAAAAGTTGCGCAACAAAAATTGCCGTGTGTGAATCCAGACTAGAGACTTTTAACTTATTTTGCATGTTATGTCATGCATGAAAGTAACAACAATACAACAACAAAAGTGCCTTTTTTAAACAAGTGCTGCCGCTACTTATGACATAGAGTTGCCACATAATGATTTTGGTTAAGCAAGCATGTACTTATGCATGTGTGTGTGTGTGTATGATAAAGCTATTTACTTTCAGTTCAGTTCAGCTTTAAGTTGTCGCATTTTTTTTAGAAAACTTATCGTTTGCCATATTTTTTGTGATGTATTGCCATCACTTCGTAGTAAAGTAACAGAAGTTTTTGATTTTGTAGTTTCAAACGCTACAACATCTAAAAGAAAACCAAAGAAAAACTATCATCTGTCCTAGTTGTACATTTCAATACAGCAACTCTCATTTATATAAAGAAAAGTAATAGAAAAGAATACAGAGTTTCAAAAGGATCTTGTAGGAATAAGGAATGATTAAGAAAAGCTACATTTTTACAACAAAATTATTGATACTTAATAAAAATTATACACTTGCTAGAAAAAATAGTGAACTGTTACCATATTGCATATATGTATTTTGTACATAGGGTAGCCAACAGTGAACATAACAGGTCTTTCGCTAAAATACGAACTATCCGCTATATCGCATAAAGCTGAAATAGGTTCTCAACAAAATAGAACTACGAGCAATATACAGTGGGTGACAATACATTCGAAGCTTTTACAAAATTTGGAATTAGCCAATTTTTTTAAATAATTTCGCGTTATGTCCTAAAATTATGTTTTTTTTTTGCGAAATCGCTCTCTATCGAAAGTTAACAAATTTGTTACAAAAAATTCAATAAAAAATTGACCAACGAAATAAAATAAGTTTTTTTTAATAATGACAAAACAATGGAAACTTTTGAACTTTTTACCAGAGTTGGGTTAACACAATAAAAAGAAGATTCTATGACAGAAAATATATAAAATCTTAACCGTTATTTAAACATTTATAGCTTCTGACGTTTTCTTTCAACTATTTTCAACAATTGCATTATTTCATATTTTAATCTTATAATTAAACCAGGGGTCAAATCACCGCATTCCATATCGCGTAAAATCAATCGAAATTCGATATTTTGGTTAATTATTTGAAGAAGACGAAGAAACGCTCGACCACGATTCTTCTTAATCAGAGGCCATAATTCTTCAACTGTGAAAAAGAAATATTATTCTCAGCATTTTATTTTGGGAAATAAAAAAATGATTCCGATCGAAAAATTTCAATAACGAATGCGGTGATTTGGCTCCAGAATAATAGATGATTTCACAACTGTTCTTAAGCAAAAGAAAATTTATGAGAAATATTCTACGAATAAATCCATAATTTAAAAATTATCAAAAAATATCGTGAAAGAAACAAAGACAGGAGATTTTCATAGCTAGAGTTTAAAAATTATATAAAAATTTTACGTAAAGAGGTCATTCACAATATGAAACTAAAAACAAGAAAGAAAACTATAGTCGGTCTAGACCGACTATGCGATACCCTATACCATGCATTTAGATAATTGCTCTTGGGTCCAACTAATTGGATGTAGAAGATAAACATAAACCAAATCTAAGATGAATTTTTTTGCTTGCAGATCTAATAAAGTTCATATCGCTTACTATATTTATATGGGGACAAGGTTGAAAAATGGACCGATGCTGACCATATTTGGTAAAGTTACTTATTTTTTGCAAGAACCTATACAAATCAAATTTGATAAAAATCAGCGAAATATTTTTGTTTTTGAGAGGTTTAAGTGAAGACTGCGACGCAGTGAATTTTTCATGAAAAATTTAGAAAATTACAAATAAAATTTAGAATTTTTTAAAAACGAAATTTGTTTTATTACATATCAAAATTTTTTCTTTTCTTTCAAATATCTCATTTCCTTATATAATCTCATATCCTATAATCATAATCTCAATTTCAATTTAATTTTTCCATAAATTTTCAATAAAAATGTTTAATTTAAAAAAGATTTATTTTCTGAATTTTATTTGTAATTTTTCCAATTTCAAATGAAAAATTCTCAATTTCAATTGAAATTTTCTCAATATCAAATGCAAAATCTCAATTTCATTTGAAATTTTCCCAATTTCAAGTGGAAAATCTTAATTTCAATTGAAATTTTCTAAATTTCAAATGGAAAATCTTAATTTCAATTGAAGTATTTCCAATTTCAATTTCATTTTGAATTTTTTTATTACAAATGGAAAATCTCAATTTCAATTGTAATTTTCTCAATTTCAATTAGAAATGGTGTAGTAAAAGTTTCCCATAATCTGTCAGTAGCATAAAAATGAATATCTTTTAATTTTGTAACTTTTTTCTTAAGTTAAGCGATTTTATGTTAATATATTTTTTTTAATACATAAAACATACAAATTTCTAATTTAATAAGAGTTTTTAATTTTATGATCCAATATTTTGATACTGACTGTTCAAGTCGTCAAAAATATATTTTGTTAAAAATTTCCATTCATATCATTATCGACATTAAAATTCCCCATACAAACCACCTCTATGAGATCGACTTAAATTACGCTAAGATCCTATGATAACCTATGATCTCTATCAAATTTGGCTTAAATGTGTTTGATATGTTATATATATGTTTTAGTCATAGTCGACATATAAAACTGCTCCCTATCTTCACTTAAATCTAACAAAAAATTGCACAGATTTTTTTCAATTTTACTTTTTATATTACCAAATATGCTTTTTATCTTGACCAAATATGCATCCAGCGTACCTAAAATTCAAATTCAAAAATTCAATTTTTTAAAAACTATACCATTCGTAAGTAAAAAAAAAAGTCATGTGAGTCCGATCACAGGGCAGATGCGTAAACATCTAGTAATTAAAGACTTTTTAGAGCAATTTTTAAAATCAAACAGAAAGCATCATCTATGTATTACTTATCGTCGTTCGTAAATTATTGTGTTCTATATGCTTTTTGTTAAAGTTTAAAAAAAAACTGAACCGATAAAATTGTTGCGACCTTCCTACCAAGGAAAGTACTATAGTTTTGGTTTTTTCTGTTTAAAAAAATTTCCTCTTTGAAAACGCCTTTAGGAGTAAGAACTATTAGAACTTAAACATGGATTAATCAAAAAAAAAAAGCATATAGAACACAATAACTTACGAACGACGTTATAGCAATCAACTGCAGGGACTCTGCTAATATAAAAATATATAAAATATATATTATTATTATTTCAACTGGTTAATTTTTAATTTTTCGTTTTCCATTTCTTATTTTTCGTTTTTCATTTTTTATTTTTCATTTCTTTTTTTCATTTTCCACCTTTTATTTTTCTTTTTTTATTTTTTGTTTTTCATTTTTTACTTTTTATTTTTTATTTTTTTTTTATGTTCCATATTTTATTTTTTATTTTTAATTTCTGTTTTTCATTTTTTATTTTTAATTTTTTATTTTTCATTTTTTATTTTTCAATTTTTATTTTTCATTTTTTATTTTTATTTTTC
This sequence comes from Cordilura impudica, assembly GCA_963682025.1. Lineage (NCBI taxonomy): Eukaryota > Metazoa > Arthropoda > Insecta > Diptera > Scathophagidae > Cordilura > Cordilura impudica. Next base: position 210,581,515 of record OY821519.1, on the reverse strand, counting down.
ATTTTTTATTTTTAATTTTTTATTCATTTTTAATTTTAAATTTTTATTTTTCATTTTTAGTTTTTTATTTTTCATTTTTTATTTTTCATTTTCGTTTATCATTTTTCATTTTTAATTTTTAATTTTTTTATATTTCATTTTCTATTTTTATTTTTCATTTTTCATTTTTATTTTTCATTTTTCATTTTTATTTTTCATTTTTCTTTTTTTATGTTCCATTTTTTATTTTTAATTTTTTGTTTTTAATTTTTTATTTTTGATTTTTTATTTTTCATTTTTTATTTTTCACTTTTTATTTTTCATTTTTTATTTTTAATTTTTAATTTTTTATTTTTAATTTTTTATTATTCATTTTTTATTTTTAATTTTTAATTTTTATTTTTCATTTTTAATTTTTTATTTTTAATTTTTTATTTTGCATTTTCGTTTATCTTTTTTCATTTTTAATTTTTAATTTTTAATTTTTAATTTTTAATTTTTAATTTTTAATTTTTAATTTTTAATTTTTAATTTTTAATTTTTAATTTTTAATTTTTAATTTTTAATTTTTAATTTTTAATTTTTAATTTTTAATTTTTAATTTTTAATTTTTAATTTTTAATTTTTAATTTTTAATTTTTAATTTTTAATTTTTAATTTTTAATTTTTAATTTTTAATTTTTAATTTTTAATTTTTAATTTTTAATTTTTAATTTTTAATTTTTAATTTTTAATTTTTAATTTTTAATTTTTATTTTTCATTTTTAATTTTTTATTTTTAATTTTTTATTTTGCATTTTCGTTTATCTTTTTTAATTTTTAATTTTTAATTTTTAATTTTTAATTTTTAATTTTTAATTTTTAATTTTTAATTTTTAATTTTTAATTTTTAATTTTTAATTTTTAATTTTTAATTTTTAATTTTTAATTTTTATTTTTCATTTTTAATTTTTTATTTTTAATTTTTTATTTTGCATTTTCGTTTATCTTTTTTAATTTTTAATTTTTAATTTTTAATTTTTAATTTTTAATTTTTAATTTTTAATTTTTAATTTTTAATTTTTAATTTTTAATTTTTAATTTTTAATTTTTAATTTTTAATTTTTAATTTTTAATTTTTAATTTTTAATTTTTAATTTTTAATTTTTAATTTTAATTTTTAATTTTTAATTTTTAATTTTTAATTTTTAATTTTTAATTTTTAATTTTTAATTTTTAATTTTAAATTTTTAATTTTTAATTTTTAATTTTTAATTTTTAATTTTTAATTTTTAATTTTTAATTTTTAATTTTTAATTTATAATGTTTAATTTTTAATTTTTAATTTTTTATTTTTAATTTTTAATATTTAATTTTTAATTTTTAATTTTTAATTTTTAATTAATTTTTAATTTTTAATTTTTAATTTTTAATTTTTAATTTTTAATTTTTAATTTTTAATTTTTAATTTTTAATTTTTAATGTTTAATTTTTAATATTTAATTTTTAATTTTTATTTTTAATTTTTAATTTTTAATTAATTTTTAATTTTTAATTTTTAATTTTTAATTTTTAATTTTTAATTTTTAATTTTTAATTTTTAATTTTTAATTTTTAATTTTTAATTTTTAATTTTTAATTTTTAATTTTTAATTTTTAATTTTTAATTTTTAATTTTTAATTTTTAATTTTTAATTTTTAATTTTTAATTTTTAATTTTTAATTTTTAATTTTTAACTTTTAATTTTTAATTTTTAATTTTTAATTTTTAATTTTTAATTTTTAATTTTTAATTTTTAATTTTTAATTTTTAATTTTTAATTTTTAATTTTTAATGTTTAATTTTTAATTTTTAATTTTTATTTTTCATTTTTAATTTTTTATTTTTAATTTTTTATTTTGCATTTTCGTTTATCTTTTTTCATTTTTAATTTTTAATTTTTAATTTTTAATTTTTAATTTTTAATTTTTAATTTTTAATTTTTAATTTTTAATTTTTAATTTTTAATTTTTAATTTTTAATTTTTAATTTTTAATTTTTAATTTTTAATTTTTAATTTTTAATTTTTAATTTTTAATTTTTAATTTTTAATTTTTAATTTTTAATTTTTAATTTTTAATTTTTAATTTTTAATATTTAATTTTTAATTTTTAATTTTTAATTTTTAATTTTTCATTTTTATTATATTTCATTTTCTATTTTTATTTTTCATTTTTTATTTTTCATTTATCATTTTTATTTTTCATTTTTAGTTTTTTATTTTTCATTTTTTATTTTTCATTTTTACTTTTTAATTTTTCATTTCTTTTTTATTTTTCATATTTAATTTTTCCTTTTTTCATTTTTCATTTTCAAACAAATCATAATTTGTTCACCAATACAATCATAAGTCACATCGATTTTGTCTTAGATCTTGCATGTTACGCTGTTTTTGTGATTGTATTGTGAAATAGATTTTTACCCCCCTGCGCGGATAGATGTTTACACATCAAAAGTAAATTCAGATACCACATAGTTTTCGAATTAGAATTATAGCGTAGACTAAAGAGATAAAACTCGAGCCAGGAAGTTTTTATTGGGTTTGATGGCCTATAACTTTAGTATCCATCGAAATTTTATTCTAAAATTCGTTTTTGGTTTTGATGACTCGTATTACCGATGTGAGTAAAATAAAAAAATCGAATGAAAACATTATAAAATATGTGCTTCCCAAACGTTTTGACAAATTAATATATGTACATATTTCATATTGCCTCTCATCCATATTTTGATGTTACATTCGAAATGAATAATTTATAAATATTATCAGTTGTACTAAAACTGTAACAGAAGTAATCAAATTTTAAAATAAAACTCACCTTAAATCTCTTCGATGATTTCTATATTTTTTGAACTTTTAATACTCCTTTTTCAAAGTACATCAAAAAAAAAAAACTTCACATACCGAACAAAACATTTATGATTGCTTTGAACTAAAGGTGATATTACACGACATGTTTTTTACATATGTATTGTCAAATTTTCCCACTGCGAAAGTTTACACATTGCATATGTACAATAGATGTGGAAAGTCACATGAAAATTTTTCAATTAGAATAGGTTCTATTTTGAAATGACGAAAAATATGAAAATACAACACTGCTGTTTGCGAAAGAATAGCAGAGCAAATTAAAAAGATTAATATTAAAAGAAAACTAAGCTGTTTAATATTAAATAAACATTAAAAATATATAAAATACATAACTTTATTTTTTAACAATTAATTTTGTAAATTGACAAATTAAAAAATCAACTGTTGTTCACATTTAGAGGTTATATCAATTTTGACAGCCATACGGAATTACAAATGGATAAAAAAGTGACAGTGTATGTATATGTAAAAAACACGTCGTGTAATAGCACCTTAACAAAACAAAAACAATTCACCACGAAATAATTTTTGCGTAGTTATAATAAAAAAAAATCTTACACACGGTGGCCGACGGAGTCTCACATTAAGATTAGTAACAATTTTCACTGCCAAGTTGGATATTTTGCAATTAAAATAATACTTGCTAATCATTTTATCAATTTATGAACATTTATCATGACTTTTTAACAATTAAAACCTTTAATTTAATAAAATTGTCTTAATAAACACACCACGTAAGCTTAGGAGGCTGCAGCCGGCTGCTTTAATAGATTTTTTCACTTTTTTTCAACAATAAACACTGGCACTCACACAATGTTGTATTCCGCACACAAAATGACTTTTCTATAATTAATGTATTAAATAATATTGATATTTTTCAGCAATAAACTAATTTATTTCATATTTTTATACGAACATCACAAATTTAACAAAAAAATCACGATATAACATAATTGAGAACTAATGGCATTGCCAGATGCAACTAAATGAGTAATGTGTCTAGGAGTGGTGTGTTAGCTGTGTTTTAAACCAGAAAATTTTTTTTGATTAATTTAAAATATGACACATATGAGAAATTGCAAATAATAGAAACCTAAATTTGCATTTTTATACCCTATACCACTATGTGGTTTGGGTATAATGACTTTGTGCTGCTGTTTGTAACAACCAAAAATATTTGACCTAGACCCATCTTTAATTTTACCGATCGAATCAGAATCACTTTCTGAGTTGATTTAACAATGTCCGTCCGGCCGTCCGTCCGTCTGTGTGTCCATGTAAACCTTGTAATCAAACTGCAGGTCGCAAATATGAATATATTTTGATGAAATTTGGTATATAAGCTTTTATCGGCCATGGGATGAACGCTATTGAAATTGGTGAGAATCGGTCCATGTTCAGACCTAGCCCCCATACAAATTACCCTTATGAAATCGACATAAATTGCCATAAGATCCAAATTGTCATATAGATCTTACTCAAATTGGGTTTGTATGCGTTCATTAGATCCATTAATGAGTAGTTCAAAAATGATCCCTTTGACCCCATATAGAGCTGCTTCCCGATCTTCACTTAAATCTATTAAAAAAACAAAAATATTGCACTGATTCTTCTCAAATTTTGTTTGTATATATTTTTGCAAAATACAAGAGACTTTACCAAACGTGATCAGGATCGGTCCATTTTTGGACCTAGTCCCTATATAGATATAGCATCCGATATGAACTTTTTCATATCTGCAGCCAAAAAAATTAATAAAAATCCCACTCAAATTTGGTTTTTGCTTATTTTCTATGTCCAGTTAGTTGGACCTAAGAGATAGGGTTTCTAAACGGTATAGGGTATCGTATAGTCGGTCTAGACCGACTATAAATTTCTTACTTGTTACGTTTGCGTTTTGATAGAGAATTTCAAATTTGAAAAATCCCCACAATTTTTTTTTAATTTCAAACGTTTCATTACGTTTCGTTTTAAAAAGTGATTACATAAGTTTTCTTTTAAAAAGTGAGGTCATAATTGTCAATTTAGCTATTTTTGGATAGATTTATCGATTTTTACATTTGAAATTATTAAAGTTTGTAAATCTCTTCAACGGGAACTGAAAGTTAGAAAAATAAATAAAATAAATATCCATAATTTCCACAATGGTTAATTTGATGTGTCTTCGAAATGGATGACAATTTGGAGCAATCATTGTTACTTGTAACGGCAACATAGCAATTGCAGCAGTAAATATGCCACTTTCGTTCATATGAACAAAGCCATCAACAATCAAAAGAAGATATTCTCGTTGAGATAATCGCGCTTAAAATTTAAAAGCTGGTTTTTGTCTAACAAAATTGCCGTCACGACTGAGTTCATTGAGCTGTAGCTATAGTACGTTCAAAATCTCGTTCTGCAATTTAGCATGTTGTTTTTGTTTAATCTAATGCCGGGTTCTTTTCTGACAAAAAAAAGTGTCGCATATTATTTGCACTTCTTTCGAAAAGTATAGTTTTTTATATATTCTGAATAAGGAGCAACCTTATCTTATACATCAATCGAAAGGTCTCAAAGTGCTGTATTCATAACATTTTGATTATTGTCATCTTTGAAGTCATAGGGGTAAAATATTAAAAAAATTTATGTTGTTCGATCTGATAACCCTAAAGAGTTACCGCCTAATTCGTATGGGCAAAATGTCAACCAGTTTGCTCTACGATATTTTTAGAGATATAAGCGATTTCAGATTCCCTTCTAAAATTTACGTTTTGTATTCTGGCAGTCCTGAAAATAGTAAACGCTCCTCCACGCATGGAAAAAAATTATGCAGCTTAATTAATTTTTTCTTATTTTTTTCGTAGTATGAACATTTTTTTTGGGTGTACGGATACTATTTCTATATGTAGTTATGGGCAAATTCGATATGCTTTCGCTTTACAAATGAAATGTACGGTTTTCGTCGAGCGACTCTACCATGTTATCCAGCGTTACGTAAAAAATATTTAGCTGCTTCAGCATAAATAATTTTTTATAACGTTTGATTACAATTTTCAAAAATTTTCGAAGATCTTATTCGATTATTTTGCTCTCTTCCCGGACTGATAATATTTTTTGAACGCCCAGACCGCGGCTTAGATGTTTAAATTCCAGTTTCTTTTAAATTTTTTTCTACTTTGTTAAAAAAGTTTAAAGAGTTCAGACCTAATCCCCATATAAATGACCCTCATGAGATCGACTTAAATTGCCTTAATATCTAAATTATCATGTAGATCTCGGTCAAATTGAGTTTGTGTATGTTAATCACATCCATTTATCAGTAGTCCTATAGGACAGTTCTTAGTCATAGCCACCATATGAAAATGATTTCCGATCTTCACTTAAATATATCAAAAACCAAAAATATTGCACAGATTTTTCTCAAATTTGGTTTGTATATGTTTTTAAAATAAGTGACCTTACCAAATATGGACAGGATCGGTCCATTTTTCAACATTGTCCCCTATATGAACTTTTTCACATCTACAGGCAAAATAATTTTAAAAAAATTCATCTCTGATTTGGTTTATGCTTATTATCTGTACCCAATTAGTTGGACCTAAGACAAATTATCTAAACGTACAGTTTAGGGTATTGCATAGTCGGTCTAGGACGACTATAATTTTCTTACTTGTTTTAGTTTCAGATTATTAATGGCCTCTTTACGTAGAATTTTTTGACATTTTTAACTCTCATGTAGTAGATAATTTTTTAAATTGTGGACTTATTCAAATTTTCTTTTGCTAAAGACCAGCAGTAAAATCATCTTTTGTTCTGGTAATTAACTCTTAACGAAACCTATTCTTGTCATTGTTTTATAATAATAAATTATAATATTAAAACATTGAAAAATACAATTGTGTTTAAAAAACAGTTGAGGAAAAACGTCAGAAACTATAAATATTTAAATAACGGTTAAGGTTTTATACATTTTCTTTCATACCATCGTTGGTCTATTTTTTATTGTATTTTTTGTAACAAATTTATTTTTCGACATAACTCGATATTACTTAAAAACAAAATTGGCTAATTCCGAATTATGTAAAAAAACTTTCCAATGCGATTCCCATTGTATATGCCGATTTGCTGCGCGCTTTGAATGCTATTGCGTAAACCAACTTCAACTGTGTCGAAGATTGGCGGCGGATTACTTTGAAGGCAGTGAAATTGATTTGTAAGAACAGAAGTTCCTTTATATTACAAAATCCAAACTAAACCTAGGAACATTAAAAATAAAAATTCCATGCTGAATCTGCTCAATGGAGTTTTTTTTATTGTTATATATAAAAATATAACAAACAGTATTCTAAATAAAAATAAGCTAAAACTTATCAGTTTAGCCTTAACCTTCAGTTATAAAGCTTTTTATCTGTGTGTTTTTTATTTGGTAATAAAGACATGTCGAGATAATATTTAAACTATTTACTGTTTTATTTATTTTTACTTTTAAATATAAGATAAAATTCCTTAGCTTTACAATCAAGCAAATAAGATTATCTTTTTTTTTTAATAAATATAATAAAAAAAAATAATAGCAGACAGTAAGTAGTTTGTCCAGACACACATTCCTTAGTAATGATTATTTGAGATAATGAAATTATACAAGCACAAATGTTATAATGCAAATGAAACCACATTATTTATTTCTTAATGAACACCTTAAGAAAATTAAAAATAAATTTCTGATGATATTTTTTGAGATCAAAAATTAATTGCTTAATTGGAGTACTGCTTTAAAATTAAAATATTCACTTTTTTTAATCCAATAACCGAAACCCCAAAATATTTTATTTAAAACTAAAAAACAATTTTTATACAAGTTACCAAAAACATAAATCAATTTTGTTATATTCCACTAAAATCTACGAATTTCAAAATTATAAATGTGCTGAAATCAAAAACAAAAATAATGTTAGCATTAAAACACCAACAACAAACACTAACCCTTAAAAGTATCCTTCTCTTTACGTAAACTACCCATAGTGTGTATGGCATCAGTTGCTTGGGCATGTTTTTGTACGTTGGCTTCATGCACTCGCATAAATGGATTCCACGATTTTTCCTCCGCTATGGTAGATGGCACCGTTGGCGACTGTGTAGCTCTGCGTAACTTAGCCCATTCAATTCTTTTCAAAATCGTATCGTTTTGTGGCTCAACGTGACGAGCATACGACATATTCTGTAAAGTGTATTCGTGGCCACAAAATACTTTAGTTTCGTCGGGTAATGCTGATAATTTGTCAATCAAGGCCGAATACATTTGTTCGGCGGTTCCTTCAAAGAAACGTCCACAACCACCTTGGAACAGGGTGTCACCAGTAAACACACATTTATCACCATTGGGTGCCTCAATGTAATAGCAAATATGACCCGTGGTATGACAAGGTGTAAAGAGGCAAGTCACTTTTAATTCGCCAATATTTAAACGATCATCTTGCGTTATTTTTTTATTGAGAGCCCCAATACGATCATCGCCTCCATAGACTTCTAAGGGTTTATTGAACATTTTCACTAGTTTCTCATTACCGCCCGCATGATCCCAATGATGATGGGTAGTTAAAACTTTAGTTAAGTTAACACTTTCTGCTCGCACTGCATTGATAACAGCTTCAGGATCTACTGGATCGACAATGGCAGCTTCCCGTGAGGAGTTACAAATAATCTAAAAATATTCAAATTTAGATTTTTGCTGTTTTTTAAATAAATATTTTCCCTATAGAAAAATCTTCATTTGAGCCATAATAGTGAGTATGGGAGCATCGACTGGATAAAATTAAAGCCTAGCTTTCGATACCTAAGAATAACTTAGAAAACGTTGCATTTTTGAAGGTGCTTGAAGTTAAAAAAGGTCTCAAAAAAGTTTTTCATAAAAAGATTTTTTTATTCTAAAGCTTAATATTTACCAAATACATATAGTTATCTTGCAGAGCTGGCAAGATTTTCACTTGCATGGCCGCCATTTTTAAATCTTCCACAGAACTATGCATGCCTCTGAATCCAACTTTACGAAGTTTTTGTGCTTAAATATAAATATATAAAGAAATGTATTTAGATATAAATACAAATTGCTAAACTTGCAAGGGAAAGTTATAAATATAGCCAATACTAAGCGATATCGTTTAACGTAACTGCTCAAACACATTATTTTATAATTTAAAGTAGATAAAAATTAATTATTAATAGAAGTGTATTGTCGGGTGTTTGTTTGACAAATATTTGAAAAATATCCCTGAAGATGACTAAAGAATTTAATCAAATAAAATTTTTTATTAGTTTTTTCTGATTTGGACCTCAAACCAAACAAACATGTTCAACAGAATAATGTGTTAAAGGAAAAACAATGATATACAGTTTAAATTTCATTAACTTGTCCACGTTAATGACACGTTAATGAAAGATCGAAATAGTAAATGTAAAAAGTGATTGGAAAATATTTTCTAACCTCACATTTGTTGTAATAGTAAATGTAAAAAGTGAATACAATATTTTCTAACCTCACATTTGTTGTGTTTGGTATACTCCATTTTATATTGATTAAGATCAAATAATATAATTATCTATTTGAATGCTGTTCCATTTACTTGAGGACAATTTCTTTCGAAACTGGTTCGATTCTCGTATTTTTTGCGTTAACCGAAATCGCTCTGTATTTTATTTAATTTTCCTTTAAAGTTTGTTTGCATTTAACGGGATTTATCTTAATATGAAAAACACGCCAACTACTTGTGAAAAACAGTAAAAAAAAACATATTACTTAGCTAAGACAAAAACCTATAATAAATATATAGAATACGTAAACAACACAAAAACAGCTGTCTAATGAATGACAAAAAAAAATTATGATAACAACATAGACACCAAACGAAATGCAATGATAACATCAATAATTTAAGAACATAAAACAAAATGTGGATGAATTAAAACTTAAACAAATTTGTTTGTTAAATATTTACAACTCTTAGTTCGGTTATAATTGTTTACAGTTATTGAACGACTTGGAGTGTGCAAATGCAATTGTTTTCTATATAACCCGGCACCATTAGCAAACGAACACCACCTGTCACCACATAAAATTGTTCCACGATACGAGACAAAAACATCTTGAAATAGATGAATATGACCAACAATCTCGTTGAAAGTTTATAACACACAAACCTCTAAAATATGTAGCAGTTAAGTTTTGTAAAACACCCGTTTTAAAACGTGACCAAAATGGAAGCATTTATTATAACACTCTATTTTTGCGATTTTATCAGGTCAATATTAATTGTACGTCACAAGTTCTTGATTTTCTACACTTTCTTCTAACCTTGAAAAAGGTTTAGCGATTTTTTTTTCTTTTTGCGTTAGCGATAACTTTTTAATAGTAAAAAAATTTATATTTGTTGCAAGTTCTAATTAAAAAAAAATAGTACAAAAACTAACTGAAAATTATATTTTTTGTGCAAAAAAATTATAATGCGCTCACTAAATTTAATTCATATTTATCACTGACTTACTTTGTTAAAACAACTGTTCGACGAAATTAAAACTGAAAAGAAAAACGAGATAAATAAAAGTTGCCAGAGTAATTGAATTCGCCAGATTTGTGAATTCCTTCGAAAGTGTGGTCAAGATTGTCAAATAAAAACCGCTACTTAGAAAATACTGAAGTTTTTTCAAAGGCATCATAAAAAACAACATAAATAAATCTTAAAAACTTCAAAATTAAATACCCGATTTTTTATATTTTTATATATATTTTTACATGATAAATTGCTTTGTATGAAAATTTTTCAGGATCGCCTCCCACAAGCTCTTTTATAATAATTTCAGTGATCCTTTTATGGGATACGGAGCATTTCCCAGCAAAACGTGTTATAGTGTTCGCGACTTGCTCATCATCACTCTTTAGCAAGAGCCCAATATCTTCCTATAGGACTTAGTGTTTGTTAAGTTAACATCTTTGTTTCAATTATCTTTGATAAGAGGAACTAACGTTTTTTTTTTTGCTTTGTGGTCCTCGTGGTACCTAGCTGTTTGCACTCTGGATACGATTGCAAAACCTTTCGTTTTAATTGTATAAAAATCAAATTGCTCCCTAACCTCCATTAAATTTAAATCACTAAATATTAGTTCTGTCGAGTTTGATGGACGATATTTAATTTTTTGTACCCTTGATTCACTATAATGACTAGTGCTTTAGGAATTGAAGTAGTCGCTTTTGAAAGAATTGAAGAATGTTGTATATTAACAAATCGGTGTCACATACGAACTGCTGCTTTTCATACAACTTCGCTTCTATTATTTTCGGATAAGAGAAAACACGTTTCGGTGTTTGGCTATTTGGTCATCGTGGTTGCTGATCCGCATGCTTTTAGATTATGTACCTATCAGCATGTGTTCGGGTTATAAAACATAACCTATCGTTTAACTTAGTTTTAAAAACTCATACTCGCAGCTCACCCTAACCTCCTTTACGAAGGGGAGCTATTGAATTTTACCCTGGATATTTCATTATGCACCTCTTCCATTAAATTTAGAATTAATAATAATAATAACTGCTAATAGTCTGCCGAACTAAAAAATTTTGTGAACTTCGTTTTTGTGTCTAAAATTGTTCGCGGGGTTTCTCGATAGCTACAGACCTATTATTCCATTAAGTAACTTAGGTAAAATATTTGAAGAAATACTACATTCTCGTCTTGGAGAATTTGTAACGACCAATTCTATTGTTGCTACAGAACAATTTGGATTTAAAAAAGGGCATAGCACTACGCACCAAATAAACAGAACTAAAAATCAAATAATCACAAATAAAAACAATAAACGTTCAACGGGTCTAATATTGTTAGATATTGAAGAAGCGTTTGACACCGTTTGGCATAATGGCCTAGTATTTAAACTTCTTGATGCAAATATACCAAAATATTTATGCAAACTTATTTCAGATTTCATTCACGGCAGAAACTTTAAAGTTGCGATTAATAATGAAACATCATCTGCAAAAACCATTACCACAGGGTTACCTCAAAGATCTGTCTTGTCGCCATTGCTTTACTCGATATATACATCCGATTTTAAAGTCCCGAAATATATGAAAATTGCTTATTACGCAGATGATACTGCGTTAATTTCTTCAAACAAACTTACAAGCGCACTCCTGAAGAAAATGGAAAAGGGACTTGTAAATTGCAGTAAATATTTTCACAAATGGAAAATCAAAATTAATCCAAACAAGACCCAAGCAATAATTTTTCCATTCAACAAATCTCCCAAAAGACTGCCAAGACGTCATCTTCTTATTAGAAATAATACCATAAATGTACTTAACGATGTCAAATATCTCAGAGTTGTCTTGGACAAAAAGCTTACATTTAAACAACATATTATGGCTACGTGCCAAAAAGCTATAAAATCATTTAAAGCATTATGGCCACTACTAAATAGGTCATTTCTAAACCACCAAAACAAAAATCTACTCTTCAAAAGTGTTATAAGGCCAATATTAACATACGCGTGTCCTATTTGGAGTGACGCTGCCAACTGTCACCTAAGACGCTTACAAATTATACAAAACAAATGTCTTAAAATGATATATAAAAAGTCCTGGAGGTATCCTACAAATCTTCTTCATGAAGAAACCGGTTATGAAAAAATTATCGATTTCATATCAAGGATTAATAACAATTACTTTGCCAAAATTGAAAATTCCTCTTACCCACTGCTAAGAGAATGTATAGAAATAACGTAAAATTAAAAAAGAAATCACCAAATTGAAAATTATATGCTTATAGAGGTCTATTGTTACTAATAAACCTCCTATAAGCATATAAACATTTTCAGATAGTATTTGAATATATTAAATCATATAAAGGTTTTTTCCTCCCATTTTCCTTTAAAAATCATTAAAAAATAAAATATAAACTATTTAATATCTTTAGATCCTATATATTATTTGTTGCAATATCTATATGTAAAGATAAGATCTCATATGTAAATATCAAATTTGTTAAAATATGTAAATAAAGGGAGAATATATAATTGAAAAAACAATATATACTTTTCCTTCAGAAGCCATTTTTTAAATAAAATAAATATTGTTAATTTATGGCAAACATATTTCATCATATTATGCAAGGCTAATTAATATCTATAACTAATAATTATAATTAATTATAGCTTTGCAAATGAAAATGTGTGTTAAAAGTCTTTTAGTGCTCAACCTTATCTCAGGTTTAGTAAAAAATTTTACTATTTATACAACTTTTAACTCAACTTATTATAATGATGAGTACAATATATTCTCAATTTATAGGCCTCCAAAGTTGTGAGGATGATTTTACTTTCTGCTGAACTCCTTCATTTATTAGATTTGAACTATTTATAAATATATTATTTTAAAGCTTTTTGTAATGCATTATATTATATCCAAATTAATTAAAACGGATTAAAATTATTCAAGTTTTTTTTATATTCGATTTATTCTTGCTCTCAAAAATTTCCTTTTTGGTATACAAATCATAAATAATTTTTATATAATCACCCAATAGATATGTCCTTAAAAGTTAATATTGTATATTTAAAATTTAGTTCATGTTAGTTAAAATGATAAAAGTCTTTATTGACTTAAACGCAATTGTAGTTTACACATTTTTTTTTTTTTTTTTGATATTTTTTGTGTCGTTTTAAAGAACACATTTTAATTTAAATAAACTTTCTACCATTTTTATTAATATAATTTTTATTATAGGTGACATCTACCAAACGCAAACTACTGCCCACTGTAGCTATAGGTTTCATAAAGTTATTAATTATATCGGTCAGAGGTACCAAAATATCACGTAATGCTGATAATATATTACAAGAAAATAACAATGATGGTTGTAGAAATCCTTCAAACAAAACTATGAGCATAGGTTTTATCAAATAATCCGAAGTCATTTCTAGTAAGCCAACGAGTAAAATTTTTACCAAAAAGTACAGCAAAAACCGATAACTTTGTAATAGGAATGTGATCCCATAAGCCGTGCCAATTTGTAGGTTATCAAAAAACTCCAACCAAAATTTAGTAGCATTTTCAAAAGCTAAATCATCATTTCGTTGGGGTTTAAAGCCATCAGCACGAAGATATTCGGCTGGGTCTATAAAGTTATTAAAAGTTTTACAAAGGCATTTATGTATTACTTAAATTTCGGAAAACTTACTTTTTAAGTTATCCCTTTCCTTAACTAAACTATGTATACAAAGTATGGGATCAGTCTCTTGTGTATGTTTTTGTATAGCGGCTTTATTTGTTCGTAAAAATGGATTCCATGACTTTTCTTCGTCAATAGTAGATGGTACCGTAGGCAATTGTGTGGCCCTACGAAATTTAGCCCATTCAATTCGTTTTAAAATTTTTTCGTTTTGTGGCTCAATATGACGAGCAAAGGACATAGTTTGTAAAGTATTTTCATGGCCACCAAATACTTTGGTATCACCGGGAAGTGCTGATAGCTTTTTAACTAGAGCGTATGCTTCATCTTTTCCTTCATAGAAACAGAAGCGACCACAATCTCCTTGAAACAGAATATCACCGGTAAATAAACATTTATCACCATTAGGACCCTGGACGTAATAGCATATGTGTTCCATTGTATGACAAGGTGTAAAGAAACAAGTAACATTCAAATCACCTATTTTAAAATTGTCATTATCTCTTACTTTGCGATTAATGGCTTTGCTATATTCATCGCAACCAAAAACTTCGATGTGGTGACTGAACCTTTTGACTAATTTTTCATCTGCACCAAGGTGATGCAAATGTTTGTTAGTGTTTAAAACTTTATTCAATTTGCAATCTTCATTTTTAACAGCATTGAGCACTGTTTCGGAAATTACAGGGTCAACTATGGCGGCTTCACGAGTGTTGCTACAAATAATCTAGAAACAAAAAATATTAACACAACTTTATTCCTAGACTGAAGAACAAACTGGGTAAACATAATTCAGATTGAACAAGTGAGTATATTAAAATAGGTTTAGACCGACAATAACTTACCCTATACCATGAGTTGCGAGAAATGGATCCAGGTCATAATTGGATATAGAAAATAATAATAACCCCAGTTTGATTGGCATTGTTATGAATTTGTGCCCGGCAACCATGAAAAGTACAAATCGGAATCTATTTTCCTATGGGGACAGGCTGAAAAAAAGGACCGATCATCACCATATTTAGCAGTCACTTATTTTACTCAAAAACATATACAAACCAAATTTGAGAAAAATCTTTGCAATATTGTAGTTTCTTGATGGATTTAAGTGAATAGCGGGAACCAGATTTTTATGGAAACTGTCCAAAAATGGTCCTACTTTTATTACTTTTTGGGCTACTAATTTATGTGTGTAATCAACACATAAACCAAATATGATAATCTGAATATTCGGCGACTTATGTACGTCGATATCATACGGGTTTTTATATGGAGACTAGGTCTGAACATGCACCAATTTTCACTAATAAACGGACCTATGTGGACCAGGTGAAAAAAGACCGATAAAGGCACTAATTTTACTCAATAACATATAGAACCCAAATTTGAGAAAGATCTATGCAATATTTTAGTTTTTTGAAAGGTTTAAGGGAATAGCGGAAAGCAGATTTATATGGGAACTATGGGTTTACATATATTTGAACTACTTAGTTATTTGTAATAAACACACATAAACGAAATCTGGCCAATACCTATACGATATTCTGGATCTTACGGCAATTCAAGTCGATATCATATGGGCTATTTCTGTAGTCTATATTGGAACATTGACCAATTTTCACCAATAGCAGTGTAGAGAGTATAAAAACTATGAAATTTTATATTTTAAACGGAAACAATTGATATAAATTAAAAATCTCTATAAATTATATAAAATTACCAAATACATGTAGCTGTCTTGCAATGCAGGCAAAATCTTCACTTGCATATCAGCCATTTTCAAATCTTCCACGGAGCTATGCATGACTTGAGTAATATCGTCCTTTTTAAATTAAATTTGCTGCTAGTTTTATTTTTGGTTCGCAAAAAGATATTTAATCGCGGTTACATGTATCTAAAAAAAAAATTGTTCAAATGCATAAATAGCTTGAAAACTTCGGCGATGGCTGGGTTAAAGACCTTTAAAGAAAGCTTTAGGTCGTGAAAAGAATTAAATATTTTTAAATACATATTAAATTGGTTTACAGCGGGTGAATGGCTTTATATATGTTAAAAGGAAAAATATCCAACGATATTGAATTCTTTTCAATCCGATCATAAACGCCGAACATAAAAAATTAAATGTCCAAAATAGTCTTTTAACTCGAAAATTTAAATTAATTTAACTTTAATTCTTTTTTTTAAATGCTAATTTTATATTCAGATATTATTAAAAATCGTTAGTGTGAAAATAGGAAAAAAATAGCACTATTGTTGTTGTACCCAAGAATGAATGATATATAGATATTCTATAATTCTTGAGTTGTACCGGTAGCTGTAGGAAGAATATTTTATCCTTTTTGTCTCGTCTTATTATAGAATATCCTCTATTAAATGCTTTATTAATTGTGTTACTTGGAAACAAGTGTCTTCACAGCAAATATATGTTTAACATATATAATTGCATTTGGCGCAGTTGATGGTAGTGTGTAAAAGTCTCTTTGTCGATTCGTTAATCATTTGATTTTTTTGTGTTAAATCCGCTTTCCGACGTGCCAATTCTTCTACCATAACACTACTAGCTAGAAATTTAGAACGCCATGCCATACTTCGCACTGTCCAGCCAAGAATTCAATTTGTTCAGTGTGAGTAGACAAATTATTGGCTGTATCGAGAAGAGCACGAACCAACTGTAACTTGTCTTCGGTTAAAAGATTTATGCCGGTTTTCTCAATGTATCGTCAAACTGCCTGTTACTTAACCAGGACATAAATTTATTAGCCTGATAAACTGCCGGTTAACAATTTTGGTTTTCACATGCCCGTTTTCTCAATAAGCGATTATCTTTTATCCCAACGAGAAACTGCCGATTAAAGAAATTTAGTTTTCTAAATGTCTGGTTTGCTTCTATTTTGTCGCAAAGCTAACCGGCACTCATCTGTCAATTATTTATTTATCGTACAGATAAATTATTCTCCCAACTTTCATATAAATTTTGAGAGGCATTGCCAACTGAAAATAATTCTCCCAACTTTCATACGTATTTTGAGAGACATTGCCAACTGAAAATATTGTTTTTGTCGGTACATTGAGAAAACCAAAATTGTTAACCGGCAGTTTATCGGTCCAATAAATTTATGTCCTGATTAAGTAACAGGCAGTTTGACGATACATTGAGAAAACCGGCATCAATGTGCCGACAAAAACATTATTTATTATTTTCAGTTGGCAGTGCCTCTCAAAATACGTATGAAAGTTGGGAGAATTAATTTCAGTTGGCAATGCCTCTTAAAATTGATATGAAAGTTGGTAGAATAATTTATCTGTACTATAAATAACTTGCAGATGAGTGCCGGTTAGCTTTGCGACAAAATAGAAGCAAACGAGACATTGAGAAAACCAAATTTCTTTAATCGGCAGTTTCTCGTTGGGATAAAAGATAATCGCCTATTGAGAAAACGGGCATTACTCTAGTTAAAAGATCTTCTCCAACGGAAGCGACCAATAAATTTTTTAATTCAGCATTAACTTGTCTGAAATTTAAATTGGCTTTGGGAATAGTCACGCTCTTTAAGTTTCTGTAATTCTTCTCTTAAATGCTCTATTTCTGTAGAATCGTCACATTCAGCCATGTTCCCTTTATATTTCCTTTTGTCCGCCTCAGGAGGTTCCTGCAGCTCTTGAGTTTTCATTGAGGACATTTGTGACTCCAAGACACCGATATCTAAGTTATTACGATTTGATTTTGTTCTCGGTGTTAACGACCCACTTTGTTGTGACACTATGAGATTGACAGCTCCTGGATAAGGTTCAAATGGTATAAACTTAGTGGTTTCACCATTATAGCAATCATCATCATTAGCAATTCTCCTTTGGGTAAGACAGGTTTTAAACTTGTAATACATTCTGGCCGCCTATATAATGTATGCAATCCCGGTAAAGGCAAACCTTGACTTCCTTTACCAGCTGCCGTATAAGCTTTTATTTACAATATATATATATATATATATATATATATACAGTATCGATTCAATTTGAAACAATTTAGTAAAAATATTAAATTTACACGAATGAAAAGAGGAATATTATGTGCGCCACGAAATCAGAATATAAAATAATTGTGTGTATAATATTGTAAAAGTGTAACAATAATTCTCTCTCAGCAGAGTTGTGTATTGCTAGTAGCATAAATAGCGCCGCTAGTAGCAAATACAACACTGTAAACGTTTTTTGACTTGACTTAGAAACTTGGTAGCATTTAAATAAAAAAAAAAGTGATTGGTAATTCCGATTTACCAATTCATCATCGACGAAACTTGAAAAAATCCGTGAATATGTTCCAAAGATCCTGTCCAATTATTGGCTGCTCCTGCCATCCGCAGTGCCGCTCAACGCCGTTGGCAATCGGCGATTGCTTCACCACCCACCCAAAGAGTCTCTTTTACTGTATGTAAAATATAATTTTTGAAGAGGTTACGTAAATCTCTGAAAAGAAAACATTAAATATTACACATTTTCTATAATTTCAGGAAAAATTTATCCTTGGTGGTGGCATGTGCGCTGCTTCATTGTTTTTTGACTTATTCTCCATATAATAATAAAAACTTTCAACTCTTAATTTGTAATGTAAAGTATAATAATACTAAAGTTGCTATTACATGATGTGTTTTTTACATATGTACTGTCAAATTTTCCCACAACAAAAGTTGTACACATCGTGTGATACATATGAAACATTGCTTATGTACAATACATGAGGAAAGTCACAAGTACATTTTTCAATTAGAACAGGTTCTATTTTTGCATGACAAACATATGAAAATACAACACTGCTTGTGGCGAAAGAAAAACAGAGTAAATTTTAAAGATTAATATTGAAAGAAAAATAAATTGTTTAGTATTAATTAACAATTAAAAAATATATAACTTTTTTTTTAACAATAAATTTTTGTAAATTCACAAATTAAATCAGCTGTTGTTTACATTTAGAGGTTATGTCATACGGAAATACATATGCACGTGTGATAGCAAAAATTATGAATCGTATGTAAAAGACAATTTTGACAGACATGAGGAATTTCATATGGATAAAAAAAGTGACAGTACATATGTAAAAAAATTTCGTATAATAGCACCTTTAACTAATAATTCCATCCAATACCACGAAAAAAAAAATTCATGACAATCTCATTTAAATTTGGTTATTTTTTATATTTAATGGCCTCGCCTAATACGTTTGGATCTAGAACCCTTTCCAAAACTCATGGTATAAGGCATCGTATATTCAGTCTAAATTGTTACTTGTTTCCTTCAAGTTTTTTGCTAACAGATTTTTACGTGAAGATCCCTGGCAACCACATGGATTAGTAACTTATAAACTTTTATTTCGAACGGAGGATGGGTTGGTCCGCTGAATATATGCGAATAGTTAGTTTTATGTTTGATACACGTCAGTTATTGGACTAATTTTATTAGAATAAAATACTTGTTCCCAACTAATGTAAATATTTATAGAATATAATACTGAATTGATGGTCTCAGTAACAGTAAAATAAATTTTAAATAATTCATATAGTGCCAAAATAGTTAAGAAAATGTAGATCCATTTCAAATATGCTTTACTGCTCTGCAAGTCCATGTTCGTATGAATTAGAAAGTGCCAAAGACAAGTCATTAAGATGCCCAAACAAATATTTAACAAGCGTCACAAAAATGGCAGATTGAATGAATTCAGAATTGCAAACAAATCATGGATTTGACACTTGCAGTTGAATCCATGCTGAACACAGCAGTAATGCATTTGCGAACAGCTCTGCATTAAATGCAGAATGATCCGAAAAAAGGCAATGAATTAAAATTTTTATTGGATAAAGAAAAAAAAATGCATTCAACACAAAACAAAAATAAAAACAGCAACTTCGACAAATTTAATTCGCTCATACGTGCCACAAATTAAATGCAGAAATATCAGAAAAAAGGCAATGAATTCAAATTTTTATTGGATAAAGAAAAACAAAAATGCATTCAACACAAAACAAAAATAAAAACAGCTACTTCGGCAAAGTTAATTCGCTCGTACGTGCCACAAATGCGTTAAGGACGAGTGCTGCGCTTTTCCAGATTTTCATTTCGTTTGTGTTAAATCTCGAGCTCTCACCTTTCTTCTTGATTGAGGCCATTTCTTTTAAAACGTGCCTTTTCATATCTCTGAATAACTCCACACAGCGATGCATCTTGAACAATGTTCCTTCGGCTTCCTTGTGCAAATTTCTCTTCTGCATTTGATTCAAATTATACGCCAATTGCATAATTTTAAATTTCAACTCAAACACCATATGGCCGACTAAAACTATTTTTTCGAAAAGTTTTACAATTTCCAAATCTATGTATGCTTGAAATTTATTTTCCAAGATCATATTTATTATTAAATCGGCATCCGTTTGAAAAGTGGCTGTCAATTGCTTAATTTTTGCTTCAGTTTGATTAAGATCCATTTTTAAACAACTTAAAATAGTTTTAATCCGTACAAACAGCAGAAAACTTGTATACACAGCTTACCATAAGCTGTGGTTCTGTAAAATGGGGGTTTTACTTAAAAAAAAAAGAAAAATGTGCTGCCATGTTTTGCACTCAATACAAAACTATAAAAATAACGTTGCCAGAGTGTGGGTACAGGAATTTAAAAATTGACTAAATATATGCCTTATATTTTATATTATCAAACCTAAACATTAGCCATGATGATATATTGTATGTTGTATTTGTGTCATGATTTTCATTATTTGCTGCTTGCCTAATAATATCGTTATACGTTTAAGAGAAAATCAGTGTTTTTGTCGGTTTTGTTATACCGCATTCTTTACAGAATTGCCTAGCTAAAAATGACAAATATGTGTTTGTTATTATAACAAAGTTCTTTTAACATGATATTTAACAACCGTTATAGTACAAGAAAGAAAAGTAGATACTAACACAAACATGAGCGTTCTCCATTTAATATTATCATGATGTTAATCGATTTATGTTATGTATAGGCCAGGAGTTTATTTCTCTTTTGCAAACATTTTGTTTAATGGTAATTACTTTATGTCTAAAGCATACGTAATATAAAGATTTCGCAATATATATAATCTTGAAACATAAAAAACAAACATCGAAACAAAAAACTAACGGATGTACGAGCCGGACCGACTCATTGAGCTGCTTATCAAGAACAGAAAATTTGTTCACCATACGTGGGCAAATGTGTTGAATTTAGCACAAAAATATTTCAATGGCATCACTGTGCGTGTGGCAAAAAAATGGAGATTTTTCAAAACGTTGCCAGGCATAGTTTAACTTTTTCTTCAAACTCTGAATAATTTCAGGAAAAACACGGACACAGTTTACTGTACTGAGAAGGCGATATTTCTTGTTAGAAGCATATTCTATTCGTACTGTGTGTAATTATTTACTAAAGAGAAGGTAATGTGAATTTAAATAAAAAAAAAAAATTGGTATTCTTATTCAATATTGATAAAAATTTTCCTACAGATGGAGGAACTTGATACGCTGCGCTCTAAGCTAAAGAACATTATAACAGAAACAAATAAACTTACGTCTGAACGAGCGGAAGAAAGCAAGCAGAAGATGGATTTAAAATTAATGGAATTTTGCTTGCAGATGTCAAAATTAGAACAACTTGCATTCGAAGTAAAACGTAAAGTTATTGAGTTCCAAATTCAGTTATATGAATTAAAACAGAAGAACGAACAACCCGATAAATTGCAGTCTGTTTCGGAACTGATTATGCACTACTGCCAGTTTAATCAAGGTGTGCTGCTTTCATTGGAAACGAAATTTAGAGTTACAGTAAAAAACTGTGGCTGTATACACTATCCTATTTAATATTAATAAAATAAGCGATATGTTTTGTGAAACTTGACGCTTAACAGATTGCAGTCTTGATAAAGAAAAAAATAAAACGCAGCAGCGCCGTCCTATAACTTTTTTTGGGCCCTGTGCACACATTTTTTAAAAATATTGTTTTTATTTTTATTGATTTCAATTAAAAAAAAACGGTAATGGGTATTGTTAAAATTATGCGATATATGACACATACATTCGGATATAATACTTCTAAATTCCTTTCTAAAATGAATTACAAATTCTCTATAATATAGTAATCAAAATATATCTTAAAATAGCAAGTTAATTTTTAAATTCCACCTCTTCAACATCGCTTTCTAATTGTACATCGCCAGATTTGTACCCTTAGTATTGAATTCATTTGTATTTCATAGTTTTTAGCTTATTAGCGAAAAGAAAACCAAAAATTCCATTTAAAGAATTATACGATTCACATTGTTCTTGAAATGAATCTTTCACAATATAGATGAATTTATTAAAATAAGATTGTTTAAATTCATATTCAGCAGTTAGAGTTGGATGGTTATACCCATCATCAATTTCAGGACTGAGCTCACATATATAAGGACGATTGCTATTTTTTTTTCCAGTTGGAGACATTTTTACAAAGCTTAAGAATCGATAACCGCCTAAGTTGACTTAAGAATAATTTCAGTTATGTATACTACCATATCTACTAACAAAGCTATGTATATTTACGTGAAAACCCATTTCTCTAACAGTTTTTATACCCGCCACACCTCATTAAATATTAAAAATATATTAAATTTTAAATATTAAATTAAATATTAAAAAAAATATTAAATTTTTCAGTGCGTTTGTTGTTTTTCTTAAGATGTGTATGTTTTAATTCTTATTGTTGAAGTCATTGCAGTTGTGTGTAAATCAATACTACACGTATCACATTGGCCTAAGCAAGAATTACCACATATTTTTTATCGTTAAAATTGAATATTAAAAATTAAAAATTAATAAAAATTAAAAATGAAAAATTAAAATTAAAAATTAATAAAAATTAAAAATGAAAAATTAAAAATAAAAATTAAATGTTAAAAATTACAAATGTAAGATGAAAAATGAAAAATTAAAAATGAAAGATGAAAAATTAAAAATTTCAAATTTAATATTAAAAATTTAAAATTAAAAATTAAACATTAAAAATTAAAAATGAAGACTTAAAAATTAGAAATAAAAATTAAAAATTAAAAATTAAAAATTAAAAATTAAAAATTAAAAATGAATAATGAAAAAGAAAAATGAAATATTAAGAATTAAAATTAAAAATTAAAAATTAAACATTAAAAATTCAAAATTAAAAATCAAAAATTAAAAATTAAAAATTAAAAATTATAAATTAAAAATTAAAAATTAAAAATTAAAAATTAAAAAATTTAAAATTTAAAATTTAAAATTTAAAATTAAAAATTAAATTTAAAAATTAAAAATTAAAAATCAAAAATTTTTGTTTCATTCTTTAGTTTCTTACTTATTATTTTTGTTTTTATACCCTATACCACCATGTGGTTTGGGTATAATGACTTTGTACTCCTGTTTGTAACTACCAAAAATATTTGACCTAGACCCATCTTTAATTATACCGATCGACTTAGAATCTCTTTCTGAGTCGATTTAGCGATGACCGTCCGTCCGTCTGTGTGTCCATGTAAACCTTGTAATCAAACTACAAGTCGCAAATATAAATGATGAAATTTGGTATATAAGCTTTTTTCGGCCATAGGATGAACGCTATTGAAATTAATGAAATTCGGTCCATGTTCAGACCTAGTCCATGTTCTATATCGAATTAGTTGGACCGAAGAGATAGGGTCTCTAAACCATGGTATAGGGTATCGTGTAGTCGGTCTAGACCGACTATAATTTCTTACTTGTTTGTATTAAAATTATTTTAAAATTTCCTTTTTATACCCTATACCACTATGTGGTTTGGGTATAATGACTTTGTGCTGCTGTTTGTAACTACCGAAAATATTTGACCTAGACCCATCTTTTATTATACCGATCGACTCCGAATCACTTTCTGAGTTGATTTAGCGATGTCCGTCTGTTCATCCGTCTGTCCGTCCGTCTGTGTGTCCATGCAAACCTTGTAACTACAGGTCGCAAATAAGAATATATTTTGATGAAATTTGGTATATAAGCTTTTATCGGCCATAATATTTACGCTATTGAAATTGGTGAAACCTAGTTCTAATACAAATGACCCCCATGAAATCCACATAAATTGCCATAAGATCCAAATTATCATATAGATCTCAGTCAAAGTGGGTTTGTATGTGTTTATTATATCCATTAATCAGTGGTCCAAAAATAATCCCTAAAGGGCAATTCTTAGTCATAGGGCCCATATAGAGCTGCTTCCCGATCTTCACTAAATCTATCAAAAAACAAAAATATAGCACAGATTTTTCTCAAATTTGGTTTGTATATATTTTTTCAAAATATAAGTGATATCGGTCCATTTTTTGACCTATTCCCCATATAAATATAGCACCCGATATGAACTTCTTCATATCTGCAGCCAAAAAAAATTAATAACAATGCCACTCAACTTTGGTTTATGCTTATTTTCTATATCCAATTTGTTGGACCGAAGAGATAGGGTCTCTAATCCACGGTATAGGGCATCTAATTTTCTTACTTGTTAATATTAATAATTTGGAGGCAAGAATTATTCTATTTCTTTATTTTTAATTATCGTATGACTTCTTAGGTTTCAAAACAGCCTTATAGGGATCAAACTTTGAATATTATTATGAATATTATTATTGAATACTAGAGGACCCCTGCTGCTCCGCAGCATTATATTATATTATATTAATTTTTATAATATAATACCAAAATTTGCCAAGAGAAGTTAACGTATAGCAATGCCAAAATATGCCAAGAGAAGTTAACGTACATTAAAAGTAAAGTTGATTGTCCACGCATAACTTTCCTCAAACCCAACGAATTTGCCAAGAGAAGTTAACGTACAGTAATGCCAAAATATCCCAAGATAAGTTAACGTACAGTAAAAGTAAAGTTGATTCTCCACGCATAACTCTCCTCAAACCCAACGAATTTAAGCTGTTAATAGCTCAAAAGAAGGAGCTTGCTCCACTGAGTGTTCTTAAACCTATGTCAACAGCCCACGTTAATTAGAACTCTAGTTATAGAGGTTTGAGAGAAGAAAAATATTGAAAAAAATCTTGAATGCAAAGTTTATTCATAAATTCTTTTAATATATAAGATTATTATATTCATTGGTGTTCTATGAAGTACTTAGGGGTTTTCTACTGTAGTAAAAGAAAAATAATGAAATTTTTCAAATAGTAATTAATTCTTTTTGAGGATCATTGTTTTTTATAATAGAAATTGGCCAACAAGAAATTAACTTTAAATTTAATTGATATTCAGATTTAATGTTTCAGTATTGGCAAGAGTTTAAAAGTGGTAGGCGTGCCCAATATTGGGTGAAGGGTATCAAAAAATCGGCAAAGCCGAATTTAATACTCTTACTTGTTTAAAAAGATATCAATAAAAACAAACTGACCTAAGTCGTAATGAAGCGCAATTACCTTTATATAAAAAGTTGTTTTTCTCGAAAGCATGATTTTCGACTCAGGCGGTTAATGCTTGTGACCACAGATATTTGCAATGTTCTATAAATTAAATAAATACCAAAAGACGATATAGTTAAATTCCGGAATTGAAGCCAATTTAATTTTTTTCTGGTGTCGGCTTCAACTCTGGCTACGCAGCCCTGCTTGGAATAAATGTGGATAATGAAATCGATCGAAATTCATCACACCTTTATGGAATTGAGAATTCGATTTACTTTTGAAATGGATCGATTTCCATCACCTACCGGATTGCTTGCGTACTAGTTTCGCATGGACAGAGAGTGATTGAGCGCAAACCCATTATACCCTAATAAAAATAGTTTATTGTAAATGTTTAGATTTTATTGGTTTATTAAGGAAAATTAAAAATAAATAAATTTAACGGAGCAAAGCGAAAGAAAAACAATTTTCTGTAGTTTTAATTAGTTCTACTCGCCGGGAATAAACCTAAAAAAAATTGTCATTCTTGTAACGGCAAAACACTCAAACGTTTTTGGTGATATTCTTCTTATTATAAGTAGCATGGACTAAACGTAAACTACGTCCTACTGTGGCAATTGGTTTCACAAAATTATTAATAGTATCAGCGATAGGTTCCAAAATATCACGGATCGATGATAAGATATTAAATAAAAATATCAGAGGAGGTTGCAGATAACCATTGAAAATAACCGTAAGTAAGGGTTTCAATAAATAATCCGAAGTCATATGCAAAAAACCCACAAGCAATGTATTGATTAAGGAATACAATAGAAAACGATAACTCTGTAAAAGGAATGTAACAATGAAAGCCACGCCTATTTGTATGCTACCAAAGAATTCAGCCCAAAAACGTGTAGCATAATGGGTTGCTCGCTCCGCCAAAACTAGCGCCAGTACTTGTGGTGGACAGTCCTGGGTTTTTAAATATTCAGCACAACCATGATCGAATGGATAAATACCAATTCGTATGTCTTTAGAAATCGGTGAATTTTGTAACAAAACCGGTTCAGGCTGCGGTAAATCTGCAAATATTTGATCTACCGATGGCTGCTGTTGTACCCTTGAAGCTTGCATTTTATCCAAAGAACGCCTTAAACGCTTTAAAATCGATTCCTCTTTAAAAGTACAATTCGACTTAGATTTTTTTTCACTTTCAAACAGTTTACGTTTTGTTTTGTGTCGCTGATAACTATTACCGCTAGATTTCTTTTGTAAACGTTTGTTCCGTAATGTATGCAATTGAAATTCAATTTTTGAAGGTGTTAACTTATTGGACAATTTGTTCTTTCCTTTAATTTGTACGGATTTCATTTCATACAGTATTTTTGAATTATCCGTTGCTGTAGAGTCCGTTTGATTGTTTCCTTCATTTATAAATTTATTGTATTTTGCAGTACTATGATGACTGCCACAATAGAAAATTTGATTATTTTCCGTTTCCGTTGACGAACTATAGCTTTGCATTAGACTCTTTAAGGGGGACTGCAATTTGGCCGTTACACCAACATGTTGGACCTCGATAAGATTGGATTTTGAATTAGAATTACGTTCAGGTGGGGTATCAGACATTTTGTTGTTTTGTTATTGTTGATTTACAATAGAATTGTACAAAAAATATATTGTTGTGTCTTATATTTTTGAATGAAATTTTTTGAAATATTTATTTGAAATAATTTGATTTTTATGAAAATGTTGAGTTGCATTTACTTACCTCTTATCGTTTATACGAGTAGAAAATGCTTCAAGGGAAAAAATCTCGTATAGTTGATATGATTTGGTATTTAACCTCACAAAACAAATGGAACGACGAGAATATTCTTCCACATGGAAGGCGTTATGAACAAAGTAATACTTTAGTGTATGGAAACCAGACAGTTCCAGACAGATGCTCAAAGCAAAAGAAACAAGTTGACACTGAACTGAGCAAATATCAAAACGATTTAACATATTTTAATTTCACAACTGTGCCAAATTCCCATATTTTAACTAACAACAACAGTTTATTAAAAGAGAGAGAAGGAGACAACATATTAACCATTATCATTAAACTAAAGTGTTTAATGAAATCAGCAAACGCTTTTAACCTTAAACGTTTGAAAAACATTATCATTCCATTTGTTGAACAAAACACAAAAACGTACTCGTTTTCATATAAATTTCCAAGATCGACTAGACATATAATTGCCCGGTACGGTTTCTTCAAACAAGAGGATTTGTGAAAAACCAAGTTGGAATAAAACTGAATTGAAAATCAGTACGACTTTAAACGGAACTTGACTTAACTTAAGAACTCAAGTTCACTAAGAATAGGATTTTCTGGTCAATACTTTAGTTTTTAAGTACAATAATATTCCAAAACGGATTCAATTAAGTTGTAAAATTGTATCAAATACGGTTTTAGGCAATATTTCCTGCAAAAACCCACTTAAATGGTGTTAATGTTATGAAAAATCTGCCACTAAAGTGTTTGTAAAAACTTAAGTTTGAGTGTCTAAGTCGAAAAATTAAGTCTTTCAATGTCTTAAATACTTTCGAATCAGGTCGCAAGCTGTTAATGAATTTTGAATGAATTGAAATACATATATTTAAAAAAAATCAGAAAATATTCTTTGCAATTCTTTTAAGAGGGCAGAAATTAATTATTTTAATGGTAGATCAAAGCTGGAAATTGAATTAGAGAATGAAGTGCTCAGAAATTCTGACTGCTGAATATGTCTTTGATGAATTGCGAATAAGAATGTTTCATAAGCTGTATGATTTTTATCATGAGGCCTTGAAACTTGAAAACATAGATACAGTAGGCCAAATCAGAATAAAAACTACTCACAAAAACCAAAAAAAAAAAAATATGTAATATATAATGCGAAATTGAAATAAGTGGTTTTATCTTAAGTCCACAGATATATGAATTTACAGTGGACAATGTAAATAAATTTTATATCACAATTGCGAACAATGTGATTCTCCCATTTCGCATTTTTATACCCTCCACAACAGTGTGTCGTTCCGTCTGGACTCCATTGAATATATATTATAGATCCTTATAGCAAGTGAATTTGATGTAGCGATTTCCGTCTGCCCGTTTTTCCGTCAGTGGAAATCACGATCACGCCCTCAAGAGGCACATTTTAAATAAAAATGATTCATTGATTTGCTATATAAAATAATCAAAATCGGTTCAATAAGTCCGGAAATTTTTATGAAACAGTTCATATCGGACGCTATATTTATATGGGGACTAGGTCGGAAAATGGACCGATCCTGACCATATTTCGTTAGGTCACTTATTTTTGACAAAAAAAACATGTACAAACTAAATTTGAGAAAAATCTGTGGAATATTTTTGTTTTTTGATAGATTTAAGTGAAGATCGAGAATCATCTTTATATGGGGGCTGTGACTAAGAATTGGCCTATAGGACAATTTTGGAATACTGATAAATGGATGTAATAAATATGCACAAACACAATCTGGCCGAGATCTATATGATAGTTAGGATATTATGGCAATTTAAGTCGATCTCATAAGGGTCATTTATATGGGGACTAGGTCTGAACATGCACCGATTTTCACCAATTTCAATAGCGTTCATGATATTCATATTTAAGACCTGTAGTTTGATTACAAAGTTTACATGGACACAGACAGATGGACGGAGTTCGCCAAATCGACTCAGAAAGTGATTCTGAGTCGATCGGTATAATAAAAGTTGGGTCTAGGTCAAATATCTTTGGTAGTTACAAACATCAGCACAAAGTCATTTTACCCTGACCAAATAGTGGTATAGGGTATAAAAATGTAAAAAGTGAATTTCGAATGGTCATAAAACATTATTTATTGCAGAAAAAAACAAGTAAGAAAATTATAGTCGGTCTAGCCCGACTATACGATACCCTATACCATGGTTTAGAGACCCTATCTCTTCGGTCCAACTAATTGAATATAGCAAATAAGCATAAACCAAATTTGAGTGGCAATTTTATTAATTCTTTTCGCTGAGGATATGAAAAAGTTCATATCGGATGCTATATTAATATGGGGACTAGGTCGAAAAAAGGACCGATCCTGACCATATTTGGTAAAGTCACTTATACTTTGAAAAACTATATACAAACCAAATTTGAGAAAAATCTGTGCAATATTTTTGTTTTTTGATAGATTTAAGTGAAGATTGGGAAGCAGCTCTATATGGGCCCTATGACTAAGAATTGCCCTTTAGGGATTATTTTTGGACCACTGATTAATGGATATAATAAACACATACAAACCCACTTTGACTGAGATCTATATGATAATTTGGAACTTATGGCAATTTATGTCGATTTCATAGGGGTCATTTGTATGGGGACTAGGTCTGAACATGGACCGATTCTCACCAATTTCAATAGCGTTCATCCCGATGAAAGCTTAACTACCAAATTTCATCAAAATATATTCATATTTCATTTCACAGACGGACGGACGGACGGACATTGCTATTTCGACTCAAAAAGTGATTCTGAGTCGATCGGTATAATTAAAGATGGGTCTAGGACGAATATTTTTGGTTGTTACAAACAGCAGCACAAAGTCATTATACCCAAACCACATAGTGGTATAGGGTATAAACATCACCGAAACCAAAGAAAGGCTTGAAAATACTATGGGGACCCTGCACCATCATCTTCAATGAATAAGAAGTGGTTTACTGAATTCCGCTGTGGTCGTACCAGTACGAGCAACGCAAAACGTCTAGTTAGATAATGGACGATCGGACAATTAAAGTGCATAAGATGGCTGAGGCTGTAGGCATCAAAACTGAGCGGAAATGCATATTTTACATGTACATTTGGACATACAAAATCTATCCTTGCAATGGTTGCGGCGATTGCTCACACTCGACCATAATCGCAACGGTTCGTAAGGTTAGATGAAAAATGGATTGATCATAAAAAACTAGAGACCAAGGAACAGTCAAAAGCAGTGCACTTCACGGGATGAACACGCACCAAAGAATGCCAAGGTGGGCCAGTCGTCCAACAATGTTATGACGAAAGTCTCGGCTTCGAGACTCAGTGATAGGAAAGCTGTAAAAATCATCATCTATAATATTAATAGTAAAGCGATTTCTTGCGACCGATGTAACTTTGTCAGTTTGACGTTGGCCAAACATGCCTAATTTGAAAGATATTAGCTGTCCATCAGATTTACGGATTTGGAGTAAAATGCATTTAGAGTTGCTACTAACAAATACATAAAATTTTCAATTACTCTCTTCACAGTTGATGAAGTTAGATAATAAGCCGACTGTATTTCGTGCGAAATTTCGACCAATATTTTTGAAGTATTGTTGTACAATGAAAACGTATTGCTCTATCGTGTAATGCTACATTTTTACTAACCCCAAACTTTCAGCTGTCAAACTGTTTATTTCGTTTGGTTGCCAACACTTTACTGCACAAATGGCGGCAAATTCAAATCTTGCGTGAATTTTGGGACACCCTTTACATAAATGCCGAAACTTCTTAAAAGTTTTTCTTCTTTCCACTTCCCTTTGGAAAATGTGTTTCCTTTTTTTTCCAGTTAAAAAATAATATTAAACAATTTTGCATAATCTTTGCAGTTTAACTTACTTTGAGTCTTTATTTTTTGGCTAATCTTTGTAATCCTTGTTTATTTTCTCAATAAAATACTTTTCTTCAAACTCATCATTACATGTCCATTATATATAATCCCACGCAATCACCGCTTAAAAATAGAGCAAAACAATGGTTAATGTTTTGTAAACAAATACTTAAAAATGTGTTAAGCCCTTAACTACACTCCACTACACTTATTATATTTATTATTATTTACCTTTTAATAAACCTTTCTTTACAAAAATATATAGTACGCTTGTCTCAAACAACAATAACAATAACGACTACAGAAAAAAGACCATGATGAGACTAAAGCAAAGATTACAATAATGTCAGGTTGTGACGTTGTCGCGTCATTACAATGACTTGAGTTATTGCAGAGTGTTCTCAAACTCTTCTTTGTATTGTTTTAATACAATAGAACAAAATATAGCAATTTCGCACCTTTTTGCACCCAAAAATGTATCTTTTTACCCCTACAGTAGTTTGAGGAGATTTGTCATTTGCTTTTTGTCACTTTTAACAATGTGTTGTTCTACATGTGTTCTCTCTTTATTTTTGACATTATGAATGTACATTTCATATTTTTTTTTATACCTGTCATTATTATTGTAATGATTCCCTTTTAAACTGTCAAATGGCAAAAGCTGTGTGAAACAGTTTGCGTAAAATATACAATTTTTACAAACAATTGCACAATTGTTAAATGTCTGCGTAGGTTTGTGCGTAAATAGGTTACACTTTTCTCGAAGGGGTGCTTTTTATTATGATTTCAATTTCAGCTATTGGTGTTGAGTTACACACTGAAAATTTGTCTCGCTCAAAAAGGGATAATCAAAAAACCATTAGCAGTGCTTAAGATTAATAATCGATAATAATGAGTTGGCGACTTATTATAACGATAGAAATTATTTCAAAAATTTATGTTAAGGTAGGTAATATAGCAAGATTAAATAGAGGCACATTTGAATTAAAAGTAAAAATCTTACCGCCAGATATCTGGTGAAAATGATTCTATTGTTTTTCAAAATATTTTGCGTGATAACCGATTGAATACTTTTGAACCAATTTTCATATCAAAGTTCCCATTCGTTTAAGGTATGTATTTCCAAAAATAAAAAATCGTTGACGACGAAGTTTATTATTTACATACGGCTGCAAAAGAACTCATTGGGTGCCATATCAGAACGGGTGCCTTTCAAAAGTTTTAAAATTACACCTGCTCTGCTGGTTGATTTATCCAAACGAACAATGGTTGTATACCATACAGTTTTTCAATAACTCAATTGGAAATTTGCTTTATGGTGCTTCTTATACGAACAAATTTTGTTGATTTTGGCTCGTCGTGTAATATCTGCCCGCTCCGACGCACAGTTTTCTCATAGACAAAAATCACAACTTCTTTTCACACTTCATAAAAATGGAATACTTGGATTCGTACTTAAATATCTCACTTAAATAACAAATAAAATTTTAGATATACATAACTCGTTTTTACGCCGCAAGGGTCGCTAAAGTCAGGTGAATTTAACCGCGAATGCTATTGGATGAGGTAATAAAATTATACCATATCCTCTATTATGCCTTTAAAAAAGTGTCTTAGGCCCATCTATAGAAATAGAGCATGAACCAAATCTGAGTGGCATTGTTATAAATTTGTTGCCTGCCGATATGAAAAATTTTCATATGGGGCCTAAGTCAACCTATACTGACCATATTTGGCAAAGTCACTTATTTTTGGTGCAATATTTTTGTTTCAGATAGATTAAAGTGAAGATCGGGAAGCAGATTTATATGGTCCTACAGGGAATATATTTGGAGTACTAATTAACGGATGTAATAAGTACATACCTAGATTTATATGATAATTTGAATCTTGGGCAATTTAAGCCCATCTCATAGGAGTAATTTGAATAGAGACTAGGTCTTAACATGCACCAATTTCAACACTGTTTATGCTATGGCCGACAAAAGTTCATTAAAAAATATTCATATTTACGACCTCTTATTTGATTACAAGGTTTACATGGAGACGCAGACAGACAGACGGACAGGCATATCTAAATCGACGCAGAAAATGATTCTGCGGCTATCGGTATAATAGGTCAGATATTTTTGGCATTTACAAACACAATTTCATTATATCCTGACCACAGAGTGGCAAATTCTAGGAAATCTTATTTTTTCATTAAATAAAGACCCTTAAAGTATGCTAATCAATTATAGCCAATTCACAATGCAACACAAAAAACAAACTCATTTTTATTACAAACACATTAACAAATTTAATAAACACACACATAGCATTGTATAATTTTATGTATGTGTTAGTAGCAACTTGAAATGCAATTTACTCAAAATAAAGGAAAAAATTTAAAAATCTGTAAATCTGAAAATCGGCTAAAAAGAAATACCTTTCAAATAATACACGTTTGGTCAAAATCGGGATAAAACGGTAGAACAAAACATCAGTCACAAGAAATCACCTAGCCATTAATATTAACTAGCATATTCCAGCCCTCGAAATTCGAGTGCAATTCTAGGAAATTTTATTTTTTCATTAAATAAAGACCATAAAGGTGTGCTAATCAATTATAGCCAATTCACAAATCAACAAAAAAAAAATTCATTTTTATTTCAAACACATTAACAAATTTAATAAACACACACATAGCATTGTATAATTTTATGTATGTGTTAGTAGCAACTTTAAATGCATTTTACTCAAAATAAAGGAAAAATTTAAAAATCTGGAAGTTTGCAAATTGGCTAAAAAGAAATACCTTTCAAATAATACATGTTTGGTCAAAATCGGGATAAAACGGTAGAACAAAACAACGGTCACAATAAATCGCCTAGCCTATTAATATTATAGATTACATAGTTAACCGACGTTTCGTCAATGGTTTGTTTACTTTTTCAAGGTTTTTTTTAATAACATGAGTATTATTTTTCACATTAAAAAATAATATAATTTTATTCAATTTATTGCAACTCTGTTATTTGTTATTTAAGAGAAATTTGGAAAAAAAAATTCAAGACACAGCTAGATCAGTAACTTTCTGTGTATAACCTCTACTCAGCTTAATTACAGGGCCGGCCCTAGGGTCGAGCCGGTAAGGCCATGGCTCGGGGCGACTGGCAGATTGGGGCGCCATGTATAAAAAGAATTAAATATATAAATTCTTCGCAGGACCATATAGTACGCAGTAAGAAAAAAATAAAAAATTAATATGTAGAAAAATATTTATGTAAGTAATGAAATATTTAATAAAAAATTACTTTCTTTTTTGTTCGTCATTGAAAAAAAAATTAATATTTATCACATAGTAGGCTTTGCATTTCGCAATATTAAATTTTTTTTTTTTAATTCAAAAAACGATGACTAAACAAACTACGACTGTGACGTATGGAAGCTAGTTTTTCAAAAGTTCATATTTATAGTTTCTCTCCTTTTTCGTAGATAAAAATAATATGTAAACATTATAGAGAGTGCAACATTTTGTCAGTGGATAATTTCCTTATTACTTATTTTGGTATAAAGATATTTTATACATTAAATTTTATATATAACTTTAATAGTTGTTTCCCCCACTACATATAAGAAAAGTTTCGATCCATGAATATGACGTTTCTGATCAAACAATTTGATATAATGATTAAAAAAATTATAAAAAGAAAAAACAAAAAATGTATGTTGCCAATATTTAAAACATAACAAAAAATATTTGAAAAGGAAGAATTTGAGATCAATTTCTTCCGTTGGAAGTTCAGTGAAGAAATGTAAGACGCCGATGCGCTTCAAAACGACAACATTCTTGCAATGTAAGAAACCTTGCAACAAAGAACAGTCCTTTTGAAAACAGTGTTTTTCAATATTAAATTAAAGATAAACGATAAACGCCTTAAACGAAAATTTAAGCCCAAATGATATGATAATTGGGGGGTCCTCGAATAGTGGTCGAACTTGACGAGTCCGAATTCGGTAAGAGAAAATATCACCGAGGAAATCGAGTGGAATTCATTTGGGTGTTTGGTGATATCGAAAGAACACCTAACAGGAGCATTTTTACACGAAATAATAATGAGACGTGTTTTAGAGGGCTTTATCGAGGCATCAATATCGCCAATTTTCATAACCATGAAGTGGTAAATCACTCTGAAAGATTAGTCAGACACCATGGCGAAAACACAAACACAGCGATTAAAAGCAAAGTTCCCATTAGGTGTTGAACCCTGAAAATATATCGCCAGTTCTTCTAGAGCTTATATGGCGTCAAACTTGTGGGATGCTTTTTTTGTAAACTTTTTCTCAAATTATTTAATTTGTATGTCGGCTCATTTACATTTTTTTAAATTTTTGTAATTTATTTTTATCAGATGTCAGATTCCTTGATTTCCGTATCTAGATTGTTTCATTATAAAAGTCATATTTATTGATCAAAAATTTCCTTATTTGGGGTGGGGGAACAATCGAAAAAGCTTCATTGGGAGTTTCATATAAAAATAAAAATACTTTTTCAATAATTCATAATTTTGGTTAAACAATATAAAGTTTTTAGTTATTTTTTTTTTTTTTTTGCTGGTTAACACAGCACGATTTAGACTCTTAGCCTAGGGCTCGTGCGGCGCTGCTTAATTAACTATTGAACTCAAGAATTAGATATACAAGAACATGGGAGTTGTTTTTGTTTTTCTTATCGAACAGTTACTACGATCAAGCAGTGTTTTTTCCTTTAGCTTTCTTCAGCATAGCCATTCTGAACTACAATTCTTGTAGTACGAAAAGCTTTTTCCTCTAGATGGAAAATTATTCTTCTATGTAGAATTGTAATCGTGTTGTGAATACTAATAATTTATTGTCATCAGTTTTTTTTATTAGATTATTTTCTTTTGTAGCAATCTTTGTTTCATTTTCGTTTCTAAAGAAGAGTTGAAAATATTAAAGTACATATCGTCTTGACAGTGCAATACTGTAACAGCTCAAAATGTTACTGTTTTCCGAAAACTGCTCTATTTGGCTAGAAGAGACTCAAAGGATCAGAGGAATATTATAACATCTCAAAATTTTACTGTTTTCAGTGAAATTACAAAACATATTCTTATATTACACTGAACAAATTGTACCGAACGATAAAACTTTAAACCATAATATCTCAAAACTTTCTATTTTGAGTTGTAACAGCATTGTACTGGCAAGACGATATGTATGTATTCTTACATTTCCCCCTTCGTGAACCAGATATTGGTTCACATTAGATAAATTTAAAATTGCCAACTTAAATTTTTTCGCAATTTTCCACTGTTTTCGCAATCATACAGTAAGAAATAATAGCTATGATTGGAATTTCTATCAAAAGGCAGCACTTCCTAATGTTTGAATGAAGGTGTTTCTTCACTAAGGGTTTTCAAAAGTAAACATTTTACTATTCTAATTATCTTTTCCCAAGAACCTCCAGACTTTGGATTTGCTGGACAATTAAAGATTCAATTAATATCGTGTTTTGTTTTTGTTTTTTAATATTTAGAATTATATTATTCTTCAAAATATATTCATTCTTCAAAAATTTTTCGATAGCAAGGAAATTAGTTCCGAATCATTACAGAGTTCCACGACGATTTATGAGGTTTCGTATACACAAAATAAAAGCATCTGTTGAAAGGTCATTCGATTTCGATGTATGCTGCTCCTACAGTCAAACGGGTTAATATAATTGCACATCGTTTTTCCTTACGCCGCACAGTGGACCATTTGACGAGAAGGCGGTCAAAAATCTATAACTTTTGATTGGATTGGAATTTTGATATGCGGTTATTTTGTTTGGTAGGTGAGACTTTAAGTTTTGCTATAAAACGTAATTCTCGACCGAAAATAAAAAAGTTACGGAGGATTTCAAATACATTTTCATTTGTAGTTGAATTTTAGTACAAAATTGAAGTGTTAAAAGGTAAAAAAAGGTTTTTTTTAATATAATGTCTTATTTTTTCAGTTAATTTTACAACTTATACTTTTTAACAATTTTTTAAGTAAATTTTTTCAGAAAATGCCAAACTTTGGCCCCCGTAACTTTTTAGTCCTAATGTGCACAAGGGACAAAGGTTGTTTTTTGTTTTGAAAGATCCCGAGTTAAAATATAATTTATTAAGCAGCGAACGTAAAAGTTACCTTATATTGGTTCAAGATAGAGAAGTTTCAATGAAAAACTCGTATGTTTTTGCTTTAGTTAAATTTTTTTTATTGTCTTTTTAAATATTTCTATATCAATTTTTATGGTAAATTTATGAAATATAACAATTTTTATTGTAAATTTACAAAATATATAAATTTTTAAATCAAGAAAATTTTTTAACTATATAAAAAAAAGTGTAACTTATTGTTAGTGTAATGAAAAAGTACTTTAAATCAACCAATTTTAGTAAAAATTTCTTCTAAATAGCCTTGATTTTCATCTTCTAGAAGTTGTTTAGCTTCTTCGTCTAATTCAATAGAGGTAGTTTTCCATTTTTGACGAATGTTGGACATATATGGATCTGAAGTGCACAACAAACTAGTGATAAGGTCTTCATTAGTACAACATCTGGACATTTTCCTTGTGTTGTGCTCGCGAAATAATCTGTAGTCTTTGTTCCTTTTTTCTTGCGCTTCTTCAGATAGATCTCCTATTGGTAGCATATTGTTTTGAATTATTTGTTCCCCATGGTACAAAATTTTATGAACTGTGGATGGCATATATCTGCAAGAGTATTTTTCATTATAAAGTATAGCTGTTTTATTGGCGTACTCTCCAAATTTTTTTGCATTTATCTTTCTGCTGCATGCTAGAACTTGTAATATGATTTTGAATCGTCTTATTAATTCATGATCTACACCTGTGATAGATGCTGCAGTTTCCGGATTGGAAAAAAATCTCCTTGCAGTATTTCCATCATTTGTGTTTCCTTCCCCTTGTTTTGGTTGGTCGATTACGAGGCCTAGCTGTAGATATTTTTGTTGAATTTGTTTTTTTTTGCTTTTTTTTTCTTCATTTTCTTTGTTTTTCTCACTGTTTCGCCTAACGGACCAAATTCCAAATCATAACCCAATTTAAGAATATGCTCCATGAAACGTATTCTAGCATGAAGAGGGGACATTCCAAATTCGTAGGCTTCCTTAAAACTATCGTCTTCTGGTGGGGGTTGGATTAATTGACTTGATGTCTTTTGGCATATAATGCAGCTTGATGTTGACTTTGTTCCAGTTAAAGCTTGTGCAACTATTCCATCAATCATTGTGAGACACATTTTAAAATGTACTTCAATGTCTTGGTCATCAAATTTAAATATTACTGGTTGAAGTTCCTTAATTTGATCATTTATTTTTTGAACTTCTTCAGTTATGACATCTTTGGTTTCCTTTTTGAATGCAAATTTTATTGGCCTGCAATACTTTGTTGAAGAAGGAATTTCATTGTTCAATATATCAATTTCTGTTGCTCTACTAGTTGACGGCTCTAAGACGCTATACCTTTTTGTTAAGCGCAATGGAACGAAAGATACCATAAATAAATTAGCATCTGATGAAAATTGCTTGTATTGTTTCTGACCAGAGGATCCATCACATCCCCATTTAGAAATTAAAGTAATGCTGCCATTACCAATTTTTTTTTAAAGGATCAGTATCAAGCGTATTTAGCAATCATTCTGCAGTATGTTCAAGGAGATCTTGCAATTTTATTTCTGCTGATGTTGAAGTGATACTAATAGCAGATTGTGAAGGTAAGCATTCTTTTTTGGCATTTCCTTATATTGATTTTTGGTCAATTTCAAATCCAAAAATAGGGCGAACGCTTCTTCTGGCGTAAATTTCTTATCTTCAATTGGTGTAGGAATGCTTTTCAAAATCCTCTTTGTGCGCCTTGGGCTCGCTTCTAGTATTTTTTCAATTATTTCAATTTTATTTTTCTTATTTTGGGTTTTTTGAATTTGGTGCAAAAATGAATCCTTAATAATTCTTTGAGAAATTTCTTCATTGATATTCTCCAGCTTGGTTTTGCTGGTCGACCCTTTTTTCCACTTTCGTTGGCAGTTGTAGATACACTCTCAAAAATAAGTTCCTTTATTAACCAGTCTTGGTAACGTTTGTGCATCTTTGCCTTGCTATGAGAGCATTCAATGTACCGTCTTTTCAAATTCGATGCAAAATTAGTAATTTTTCCTTTGTGCATTTCAATGTCTTCTAGGTTACAATTCTTAAAGAAGTCGTTGCTCACTATATGCAAAATTACGTCGTCTACATCATTTCGTTGTAATGAATAATAATTGTAGAAACATTATTATAAATACTCTTTCTTGCAATTATGTAAAATAAAAATTTTTATCTTTTATTACCACTTTTAGAAGCATAAAAAACCCACACCCTAACCCCTTTTAAAAGGTGAAGAATACCTGCTCATATCTTAAAGGGCTATGTCGCAATACTTTTTTTTTTACCATTTTCAAATTTTTATCTTTTATTACCACTTTTAGAAGCATAAAAAACCCACACCCTTACCCCTTTTAAAAGGTGAAGCATACCTGCTCACATCTTAAAGGGCTATGTCGCAATAGTTTTTTTTTTTACCATTTACCTGTTATTTAAATTGTTTCCCATTTTGTCAGGTATTTAAACTATATAACTCTAATTCAGACTATTAATGTTTTTGAAAGATACCTATGTAAATGTACCTGTAACAATTAAGCGCATTATATCTCAACCCTTTTTTATAAGTATATAACAACTCCTGACAACTCTACCGACACGCAAAAAAAATACACCGCGGTGCACCGGTACGACCAACTTTTGTATTCATAACACTCAGACGGACATCGTTTAATCGACTCAGAAAGTGTTTTTGAGTCGATCCGTATAATAAAAGATGGATAAAGGTCCAATATTTTTGGCAGTTACAAACATCACCTCAAACTTAATATATCCTAACCACATAGTGGACAACTTTTGTATTCATAAATTTTGCAGAAAATATCTAACCTTGGGTCAGAAAAATTGTTCTGGTGCACACGGGCGGAAGCTGGCGGGTGTATAATGGGGTATAGGAGTATAGGGGAGGGTTCGGACTATAGAAGAGTGCAAGATTTTTTCCGACTGCTTTTGACTGGCAGGAGTTATGCTCTATTAAGTAGGAGATTTTCGGAAAATTTGGACCTTTTTTAAAAAAATTTTTTTTTAAATTTCATTTTTAACATTAATAGTATGGAAGCCACAAAATTATACAAAATTTATTTCACTTCAAAATCGTTTAAATCAAAAAAGTTACAGCCATTCAAAAATAAAAATTTACAAAGAAATTTTTAATTTTAGCAAAATAATGAGAAAACACCCATTTACGAAGACCCTGTTCGCTGTGATATAGTTGAGATAGAGTCGTAATTTTTTGGCTCCCGAGGTTTACTAGTATTTACTTTCAAATGAATAACATAACTTTAAAATCGGTAACAAAAAAAAATGATTTTTGGCCGCCTTCTCAAAATATGGTCCACTGTGCGCCGTTCAATGGCCAAACAGATCAATTCCTGTGTGTTATAATTGATACCAGAACATCTTGTTGCAAGTTAAATGCCTTAGCTAAGCAGTCAAATCGTAACAAAATCGTAGCAGTCAAATCGTAGAAAAAAATTTTCTCAAAATCATACTTATTTATATAAGTTAATCAAAAAATCAAATTCTTTATATATATTTTAAAAAGAGCATTTTTTATATTTGAAAAACGACCCACAGCGGGTTGTAGGCCTTGTTAGAACATTACATTAGAGGTTTTTAAAAATTCTGTAACACCCTCAAATTTGGAGTTATTCTCAAAAAACTATTTTATTCGAGTTGAAGATTTAGTAAATCACATATTTGTTGATCGATTTAAAAATTTTCAATGGATTAAGAAATAAAATCATGCAGTCCACACATAGAGGTTGAGTTTCAAAATATTACTGGGTGAGATTGCGCAAATTAGTTTACATAGTGATAAAATATGGGATTTCAAGCTTGCGAATTCAAAAAATAAAATATTCAAGTTTTTATTAAAAAACTCCAGTTGAAAATGAAAAAAAAAAAATACATGGAAAGGTTTAGAGAGAAAACTGATCATTGACCAAGCGAAGCCAGGCTTTGGAAACTCTAATGATGGCAACACTGCCATCAATAATGCATGTGATACTGGTCTTGTATCCTGTGGGCATGAAATTATACGCACAAATAACCAGACATTTTGTTAAACCTTACCCGTGGTATAAAATGCCTCCCATGCTTTACAAAAGTTCTTTATTCACGGGGCAGAAACCGAGGAAGCTCAGAGAACACTATCTCGTAAATGTAGTCGGGAGGAGTCAAATGAAGATATATCAATAGGTGTCTTCTTAGTTCAGATCCGACATAAGTAAAAATTGTGTCAAAAAAATAAATAATATACCACAGATGGCACTAGATTTACTAATTCTGCCCAAGATTTCAGATCTATAATATCAATAGGCTAGGCGATTTCTTGTGACCGATGTTTTGTTCTACCGTTTTATCCCAATTTTGACCAAACGTATATTATTCGAAAGGTATTTCTTTTTAGCTGTTCACCAGATTTTTAAATTTTTTCCTTTATTTTGAGTAAATTGCATTTAAAGTTGCTACTAACACATACATAAAATTATACAATGCTATGTGTGTGTTTATTAAATTTGTTAATGTGTTTGTAATAAAAATGAGTTTGTTTTTTTGTGTTGATTTGTGATAATTGATTAGCATACTTTTAGGGTCTTTATTTAATAAAAAAAAAAAATTGCACTCGAATTTCGAGGGTTGGAATCTATTAATTATGAAGATATTGAATATGACGAAAATGATTATGAAAATTATGATTATTTTTATGAAGATGATGATAGTATATGTATATGATAGTATATGGATGTAAAAAACATACACAAATCCAATCTGGCCGAGATCTATATGATAATTATGATATTATGGCAATTTAAGACGATCTCATAAGGGTCATTTATATGGGGACTAGGTCTGAACATGAACCGATTTTCACCAATTTCAATAGCGTTCATCGTATGGCCGACAGAAGCTTATTACACAATATTTTATCAAAATATACATATATTTATATTTGCGACCTGTAGTTTGATTACAAGGTTTACATGGGCACGCAGACGGATGGACGGACGGACGGACGGACACACGGTCAAATATTTTTGGTAGTTACAAACATCAGCACAAAGTGGTAGAGGGTATAAATAGAGAGAGAACTGATTTAATTTAGTTTGAAGTATATAAATTCAAAAAATCTAGTGAATTCCCGTTTTTATACCCTGCACACCACTGTGCAGAGGGTATATATCAGTTTGTCATTCCATTTTTAACGCATCGAAATATGGATTTGCGACACCATAAAGTATGTATATTCTTGATCTTTATAATAATTTGAGTCGATATAGCGATGCCCGTTTGTTCGTTCGTCCGTCTGTCTATCTGTCTGTCTTTTGAAATCTCGCTCATTTACAGAATAAACCATTTACCTGGATAAAATAAGGGTAATATTGTATGTCACTATTTCGAGCACGTTGGTATTTAAAATGAGATAAATCGGGCATGATTGTGCCAATATATGGCCTATAATATGGAGACATCTCTAAAAAATTCTAAAAATTCAGCGTACTTGTTGTAATAATTTAGTATTAAGTATTTCAAATTGTCTACATTTAAAAATAATAGTGTAAACGTAAAACCCAGGTGGAGGGTTTCAAAGATAAGGCATAGTCGAAGCCCAGGTGATGTATCGTTGCAGAAATATTGACTATTCCCTAGTTAAACGCTGAAATCGAAAGAGTGCAACGATTTTATATAAGGAATAGAATGTTTTTAAACGCTGTAAATTTTTTAATACATATTAAATATGGACTAAGGATTAAAAATGCCTGTGGCATATATTTTATAAAATTTCATCAAATGTTTCTATTAAAATTAATTCTCTTTAAACATATAAAAAATAAACTATACATTAATACAATACTACAGCCTGAAGATGAGGAAGAAAATAACATGTCTTTATGAACGGGTATAAGAAAAGTTTTTAACGTTTCTTTTCCTTTTTTTATTATTGATATACACTTTATCCGTTTCATTAAAGACTAAATGAACTCAAATGAATAAATAATATATAAGTTTATTGAAAATTAAAATAAATAATTTTATTTTTCTACAAACATATAACTAGCGCTTCTTAGTGCTTATAGTTTCATTCTAACTTAGCGCCTTTTGGGGTACTGTTTTGCGCTTTTTGCTTGCTGCTTACAGTGCAGACATTTTTAAAATTTTTTTGGCCTAATGTAAAGCAAAATGTTTTCTTTAAGAAACAATTAGAGATAACACCTCACTATCGCTGGCTATTTATTGAATATTTATAAATTGCCTGCACGTGACCTAAATAAATCTATTTTCCAAAATAATGTTTAAGCTGAAAAGAACTAAGAAAATAGATTCGAATCTCACCAATAAAAATTCTCAAATAAAATTGAGTTCATTTGGTTGGTTTTTCATATTTTATCTTAAATATGTCACTTATTCTTAATTAGCCTTTAATAAATACTCGTATACAAACAAATAAGTAGTGAAATTTAAATCATGCTTGTCTTAATTTTTCAAAATAAGGTTTCATATTTTCCCTGATGTTTCCCATTCAAGATGCTAACATATGTCTAGGTAATTTTGTGGTATATTTCAGTTCTGTTTGTAAAAAAAAAGCAAAAAAACAACAAAATTTCCAACTAATTGCTTGTATTTTCTTAGCTACAAGTAAGAACACGCGTTTACACGCCCACATGCTTAAAATAGTGAAAGGGGTTCAACGTGGCGTTCCTAGCAACCACACACACACACATAGTTGTAACTAAAAAAGAAATTGTGATTTTAGAACGTTAATTGCAAGAGAGAGAGAGAGAGAGTTGTGTAAAATGATGCTTAAAAGTTTTGGTTGCAGTTTGCCGACAGTGTTGCCAGACATATATCAGATATGATTAATAATATGTGATAAAAAACTTG
This sequence comes from Cordilura impudica, assembly GCA_963682025.1. NCBI lineage: Eukaryota > Metazoa > Arthropoda > Insecta > Diptera > Scathophagidae > Cordilura > Cordilura impudica. Next base: position 210,537,277 of record OY821519.1, on the reverse strand, counting down.
GGAAAAGTTGCAAATTTTTATGACAAACCCCCCATTCTTTCTTCGTAAAATCTTCTTTAGACTTTTTTTCCGAAGACTTCCATTTATTTTATTTAAATAAAAGTATTCGTCCATTTCTTTGAAGCAATATTTCTAGAGAGGAAAGTGACTCTTCCAGAGAGAAAGAAAGATGCTATCTTATGTGGACCTTATAAAAAAATAAAGATATTGGTTTATTATTCTAACGATTTTTACGAGAATTAACGTCTATTGTAGATCGGAAATCATTGTATCGTATGAGAGATTCCTCGTCGCTCATTCTCGAGATTTAGCAGTAATAGGCAATTTTCGCTTTGCGAAATTTAAGTAGTTGAAATCTAAAAAACTGCAACCCAGACCATTGACACATCCTTCTAGGAGATTGCGAATAGAAGTACATTACTGTTTCTGTAATATCTTAAAGTTGAATTAGCATAAAACTTAGAAACCATGACGATTTTAACTTCTTTTTGCAAAACTTATAAAAAACATTTTCAATATTAAACGAATTTTAGTAATCTACACTAACTTAATAACGCCTAAAAATCGTGGACTTAAAGCATTCCTGGAAGTTGAGACTCTATTACCTTATACACAGAATTGATTATCGTATCAAGGAAAGTCTCATCGCAGATCATGATAAAACTTGGAAAACGAAAAAATAAGTGAACCGTATTTTTTATAGCTGCCTATTCTCACATTTATGGGGCAAAAAAATTTGAGATACAAATTGTTCATCATATGAAAGGTATTTGCAAGGCTTATCTAATACCAAAATTATCGAAAAAAGTAGTTTTTAATATATTTTTTTATTTTTTAACAAACACTGTTTGTTTGAAAACAAGTGTTTGTTTGTCAACAAATTGTTTTGCATTTACATTGAAATCAAATGGGTAGAGGGCAGAAATTAAGATTAGCAGCTATGCTGTTGGTGAAAAATCACAATTTATTTGAAAGAAAGCTGAAATTACTTTTGCTAAAACTGCTCCACAAAGTAAAAATTGTACATGCACTAGCAACCATAAATCTGAACGTGTTGCAGCAAGTTGGGATCGCAATAGAACACTCTGAAACAAAAGAAATGCAATTGTGTAAATTTGTGGTTTCAATATTATAACAAATTTAAGGAAAACTTTCACCTCAATAGGAGGCCTCTCCAAAAAATGTGTGAAAAAGTTTAAAATATTGAGAGGTTGGACACCAATATGACGCTTTCTATTTCACTTCATAAGAGAATAGCAATAGCATTGTTCGCATTGGGACCGGCAGCGGAATATAGGACTATTTGTAGTTTATGCGGTATAGGACACAGTACCGTAGGTGAAACTTTTATAGATTTTTGCCACACGATATTTAATAATCTAGCTCACTATATTAATTCCTACCCTCCACATCCCCAAGAAATTAAACATGTTGTTGATGGGTTCGAACACCTCGGGTTTCCGCAATGCTTTGGAGCTGTATATGGATGTCATACAGAAATTCAACCAAAAAAGATAATGCAGTATACTATCACAATTATAAAGGTTGGTTATTCAGTGCTTTTATTAGCAAGTTGTGATTTCTTTCGCAGATCAAAAAAAAAAGCGCTTTAAAAAGATTTCATGAAAGCGCTGACATTTTTACTCAAAATAGCAAAGGAATTGCGGAATTCAATGTGCCTTTCCCATATTCAATAAATCATAGAAAAAACCTTCATTTACCGACTGTCCAGATGTCGCCGTGTAATCGTTTGGCCAACTTAAAGCTAGATTCCGAAGAATAGGTAGAGACTTACAAGTAGCACCAAAAAATATTAACGTTATAATGAAAACATGCTGCATTTTGCACAACTTTTTGAAAATGGAAAACGATGAAGTTTCTTCCGGGTAGATGCAAAATATTGCAGAAGCCTTAACTACACGAAGCCAGCCCAACCACTCAGCAAGAAAATGACGTGACAGCACCGACTATGAGTTTGAGTTTTAGTAAGTACAAACATTATGATTATGAATTTATTATAACTATATACCCTGTAGGAAGCCTTGGTCTATTGTCTCCAAGTCACCACTTTTGTCGACTATTTTGGGTAACTTTTTGGTGACAAACCGTCTACACGTTTTAATTTGCCTTTCTTGAACAAAGCATCTAATTTTATAAAAATAAATAACCTGTTTGAACATATAACCCCCCCCCCCCCCATTGTTATTAGTGTGGAAATCTAATAAAAAATACCAAAAGTGTCGAATAGAATTATTAAAATTTACTAGTGTTTCTCTGGTTCCAATGTCTCCATATGGTTCCATAAGAACCACCTAGTCAATAGTCCTAAAGGTACTTGTGGATTCTCAATGACAAACAGATGTTAAATTTCTATAACAGATAGCAAAATTTTCAGTACTGGTCATTAGTACTGGTGACAAAGTCAATAGTGAATCACTACAGTTTAACTATCGACATTTCCTACAGGGTATATTTTTATTATGCATACAATACATATTTTTAAATCTTATCAATTAAGGTTTTCAATAAATTTGTAAACTGTTTAAAGCTTCGTTTTGCTCCCGAATCGTATTAATGATTTCATTTGACAATGATTGGCTGTCTTCCACTATACTTTTACATTTTTTTATACTTCACCAAAATGGTTTCTCTTTCTTCCAGAGGACAACGAAACTGCAGAAGCGTGGTGAAGAAGGCCCAGAAAGTATATATAGCTGGCAGTTTTATTCTGATGTATTTATCTAATTAAATAACATTTTTCTTAATATTTTCAAATATGAAAATATACATGTTACTGACCCAACATTCTGGAAAGCCGTTAAAATCACACATGAATGCAAATTCAATGTTTTTGTAAGTGACGGTATATGTAATGTTTGGAGTAAGTCCGCAAATGGTGTAGGCAAATTTAAGTTTATTGAAGGAATAATGAATGCCCATGCCATTCTTAAGGAAAATTTTGTTCCAAGCATCGAATTAGTATGCCTGGAAGGCGGCTACATGCTTATGACCGACAATAATCCGTAACATTCTGCATTGTTGGTTAAAGAATGGTTGTTATATAACATAAACTCGAAGATAGATCAGCCTTCTCAGTCTCCTGACCTTAACTTAATTGAGCATTTATGGGATTATTAGAAACAACAAGTACAAACAAAAGCATAACCACCACCTATCTCCCAACTACAAACAATTTTAAAAGATGAATGGGTATCACCAAATGTCGTAGTCCATGCCAATGGGATTGCAAGAGTTCATTCAATTAAAAGAAGGACCAACAAGCCAGTAAATTATTTAGAAAACAGCACTAATAACAACCCTTGTATTATTTTGAGACTTAAAACTAAATATTATTGGATTGTTCCCACCAGTTCTCATTTTTGGTCCTTGAGCTAGTCATCTTGAAAACCAATGATTACTGAAACCTCCATATTTTGAGGCCCTTATAGAAATAAAACTAATGGAGAGCATGGTGAATTACCGTGTTGTGAATTATTTGGAGACAAACTTACTGTTTAACAATAGACAATATGGATTTCGTTGAAGTCGTTATACGGTAGATCTGATGGCGATTCTTTCGGAATGTTGCATATTTCCAAGGCATTTAATCGGCTGTGACACAATGCGCTCTTGTTAAAGCTTACCGCTTTTGGTATTGGTAGTGACTTTACTCAAATTATATGAAGTTTTCTTCGAGATTTTTCTACACATGTTGTTGTAGATGGAGTTTCATCCTCAGAGTTTCAGTTCAGTTGTACCGCAAGGTTCTTTTTTTCTTACTCACTTTGCTATATCAAATTTGCAACCCTATCTACTCTTTTGTAGACGACAGCAATATTTGTCATTCATATTACTTCGATTAAATGTATATAAATGACACTTAATCAAGACCTATTGACAATATCCAAGTGCAGTCGAACGAATAAGGTTGATTTTAATGCTTGTAAGGCCCAGTATATGGGCCAAGCGTGGTATTGATATTAAGGAATTGTGTGCTCTTGACATTTTGGGCATGAAAATTCAGTGTGATGTCCGTTAGAATAAACAAAGTTTTCAAACTGTCAAATGAAGCTTTCGAATGCATAGGTTTTTTTTTTTTAATCGGTGTAAGAATTTCTTGACTTCATCTGATCTCCTTACAATTTATACCCGAACAAGAACGGAATATAACTCCTATAAACGAGCATAGGCTTCACAATCTATTTTAAAGCTTTTAGATCGTGTACAAAGGAGGGCGAATGTATTTATCAACAACAATAGGCTAACCAACTATCGGAATCTTGGTTGAGATAAGAGATAATTCGTTTACTTATTAGCCGATAAAGTCTTATGTGAAATGAACTTCCTTCCGGAGAGGTCTTTCCATGCATTTACAACGCAGCAACATTAAAGTCAAATATCCACAAACAAGGAGGGAGTTTCTCCTACCCATAACATATTTTCCTGATATCAATACCACGCAATTCATTAATAGCGGACATTTCCTGAGTGTTGATGTATACACTCAATAGAAAAAGTATCCGTACACCTAAAATTCAAACTGTCATATTAGTTTTTTTAAATTTATTTAACGTTTATTGTCTTTTACAAGTTTTATGTAAGAAGAAAATAAAATCATAAGAAAAAGTATTCGTACATTTGAAATACTAATGCAAAAATACAAAATTTACATTAAATATTGTTAAAGTTAGTAACTTTTGGGATATCTTTTGCGCTTTATGAACTGCGTGCCGATTTGGCATCGGCTTAACCAACTTTAAAGTATCCCCACTGATTTTAACCCACTCATTCCAAATGACGGTTTTTAATATTTCCTTTCAGGTTATTTTATGCTGAAGGATTTTGGGCTCCAGTAAATTCCACAAATGCTGTATTTAGATTAAGATCGGGTGATTGGGTTGGTGTTTTCAATTGATTTTTATTTTTGTAGAGAAACCACAGCTTGTTGTAACCAAAAAATCTTCTCCAAGGCCCAGATATTGTGCGCTTTGTTTTAAATTTTATTTTAAAACTAGCTGTTTTTACCCGGTCTTGCCCGGGATCCAAAGGCCTTTGACTTGAAAAATTGTTCACTATGCTTACCAAGTGCAGAGTATTTAGTCCCCAATAAACAAATTCCCCAAAAAAAATATCTTCCTCCACAAAAATTTTTACGTTTTTTGGGGATTAAATTCATTTTTTATTTCAATTTAAAATTTTTTGATTTTTTAAATCAGACATTTTTGTTTAGAAGACGCTACAGCAAAAATGCTTCAAAAATAAGCTGCGAAATCGCTTTAATTTTTTTTAAAGCTTATTTATTGTGTTAACATTATTCAATAAGTGATCACCATTGAGCAGAGACATCATATTTATCAAAGTTTCAAAAATGGAAAATGGATGCGATGTTTAAAATTGTGCCGCAAGGTTGCTTTAAGCAACTGCTTATAGCATATGTGTGGCCTATTTGGATCAACAGGTAATTATTGCACATACGTAGAAAAAAGTCAAAAGACTTTTCACTGAGTTGGGTTCCGTTAGCGTGTCGCGTCCGCGTCCGCGTCCGTGCGTTTGGCAGCTGCATCCGTGCTTCGGCGCAGTTGTCGTCAACTTATTTTAATCGCCAAAATATATTTTTCAGATCATTGCGATATTTTAGCTGAGCTGTGTTCCGCGAGCGCGTCGCGTCCGCCCGTTAGGCACCTACACCCGTGATGCCGCGCAGTTGTCGTTACCTTAGTTTAATCGCCAATATATATATTTTTCAGATCATTGCGATATTTTAGCTGAGCTGTATTCTGCGATCGCGTCGCGTCCGCGCACCGCAGCATTATATTATATTATATTAATTTTTATATTATAATACCAAAATTTGCCAAGAGAAGTTAACGTACAGTAATGCCGAAATATGCCAAGAGAAGTTAGCGTACAGTAAAAGTAAAGTCCATGCATAACTTTCCTCAAACCCAACGAATTTGCCAAGAGAAGTTAACGTACAGTAATGCCAAAATATGCCAAGATAAGTTAACGTACAGTAAAAGTAATGTTGATTCTCCACGCATAACTTTCCTCAAACCCAACGAATTTAAGCAGTTAATAGCTCAAAAGAAGGATCTGCTGAGTGGTCTTAGACTTATGTCAACAGCCTACGTTAATTAGAACTCTAGTTATAGAGGTTTTTATATATCATAAATTCTTTTAATATATAAAGATTCATTGAGTTAATTTTTTTATTTGGTTTTTAGAAAAATTGGGGAATTTGTTAATTTCTTTTGGGGACCTTTTTTTTAAATTTGGGGAATTTGTTTATCGTAAGGTTATTTCCGTGTGTACCAAATTTCAGAGAAATCCGTTGAAAAATTAAAAATTTGTGTAGCGAAAAAATATACCAAAAAACAGAAAATGAATTATATAGAAAAAAGTGAGCGTAAAAGTAAGCGTGGCCGGTAAAAACTTATGGCGACCTTACCTGGAATATGTACTAAATTTCGGAGAAAGCCGTTGAAAAATAAACATTTTAATAGCGAACAAATATACCAAAAAACAGAAAATGAATTATATAGAAGAAGTGGGCGTTAAAGTAGGCGCGGTCGATGGTGACTTTTCCTGGAACATAGAGATCATGTGTACCAAATTTCAGAGAAATACTTTGAAAAATAAAAATTTGTATAGTGAAAAAATATACCAAAAAACAGAAAATGAATTATATAGAAAAAAAAGTGTTCGTAAAAGTGGGCGTAGCTGGTTAGAGGCATATGGTGACCTTCCCTAGAGTACATGGATCGTTGGTAACAAATTTCAGATAAATCCGTTGATAAATAAAAATTTGTATAGCGGTCAAACAAACAAACAAACAAACAAACAAACAGATAAACCAAACTAACTTTTTTCCTTTAAGAGCTGTATGCAGCTTGTTAAGGAATATTAGCAGAAAATTTTCATATATTTTTTAAAGAAAAAAAAAAGCACAAAAGTACCTTTCAGTGCAACAGTAGCAATCAGCTGTATTCTGTCAATTATTAAGAATTGTGAAATTGAAATTGAAAACAACCATGTTTGCAACTGAAAAAGAACTTCTAATTTTTTAAGCTTATTACATTTTGTTTATGCTTACCTCTCTTGTCAAAATTCCGTTCAGAAAGAACGAAAAATTTGATATTCCTGCTCGAAGCCTGGGTTGCCTAACTTAATTTACATCAAAAAAAGTAGTAAAACAATACTACTTTTTTAAAAAGCTGCAGACTAACAACAGAAATTTTTAGACAGAAAAATTCCTTAAGCATTTCTGAAGCGTTTTTTTATATGAAGGTTTTGATTCCTTAGCAAGCTGCATACAGCTCTTTAATGCCTAAATGCAAAAATTTGCTTTCATCTGAAAATAAAACACGTTAACAAAATCCTTGTTTCCATACTCATTTTTAAAGTCCGTACGTTTTTTTTTGTTGATATCGGAAATTAATGGCGACCACGATAGTCAGATTTTTTTTTAATATTTTGCGATTTGATTTTGAAACTAATTTGGAAGGAAAAATTCTGGAATTCTGTTTCGCTTTTCGCGCTCAGTTAGTTTGGAGGGGTACCAGAATGAGATATTAACAAAATCGAGTTGGTGAATTTGTAGTACTGCACTGAGGAGTGGCTTCTGCCTAGGTCCTAGCTATTTCACGAAAATTTTTATTCTCACTTCTTAGATTTAGTATAATTTTTCTCTTGTCAGCACTGATTTCAAATGACATGGCAAATGACAAAGTGCAATTCTTCTTTACATTATCATTGATAAAATTTCATTATCTGGCAACACTTTCTGGCCGATTACAGGGGGAGAGCTAAAAAAGCAAGATTTGATTTATTGTTTTTGGTTTGTTGGGTGTCCATTTACTGCTGCTAATACAGACAGGGTTTTTGACTGCCAAGGGTGACAAACAAATAAATAAATTTAGAAAAATTTGTCAAGTCTCTAAGGCATCAAATTATGAGTGTGAAGTTTGTAATTAAATATATGTTTAGTTTACGGTTTCAATTAAGGGAATAACCGCTAAATTTGTAAATATAAAAAATCTGAATAATTTAATGAAAAAGTATCATAGATTTTTTATGGTAATTTCCCAGAATTTGGGTTAATGTAAATCAGAGATATAAATCATAATCCACAAACCTCACATAAAAGTCAGAGAAATGATTTTTTGTTTTATATAGCTGACAATTTTTATGATTTTAAAGAACTGATTAAGAGATTTTAAACATCCGGAGCCTTTAACTGATTTCTTATAAAGATAATCTTAAGCAAATATATAAAGGAATGTTTAAAGATGTTTCCAGCTTAAATCTGTGAAATAATTTCCGTTTCAATTCCATTCTAACCCCATTTTTTTTAGCAAATACACGTATATGTTTAATAAATATTTTTTTAACTCCCTAAAGATTTAATTAACACAAAATTATCAAAAATAAAACATATGTTTCCTTTCTGCTGTCGTTATCATCTTTGTCGGTTAAATATCATCATTAAACCCCAGTGGTGAAAAAAAGTGAACAAATTAAAACCAATGTTTGTAAATTTAATTTACCTCGATTGGTTTTTCCACGTTTTGCTTTTTATTTTCTTATTCACAACAATAAAAATGGGGAGGTTTTTCGAAAGGTTCATTCATTCATCATACTCTTGAAAATTGTCCTCTGTTTGTCTGTGAAAAAATGTGTAAAAAATCTTTATATGATTTAATTGTAATTTGATATGCTTGCTGGATTTGGTTGTGCTTGTTTTTGTTTTTTGAGTGTGTCAGTTTTGCTTTCGTTATTTCACAGTGTTGCTAATACATCTTATGCAATGTTCTTTTAGTTTGTGTTAATCCCAGACCTTATGTTTGTTTGATCCTGTTGCATATATGTACGAGTATAGAGTATAGAGTATAGATATTGTGTGTGTGTCTAGTTAAATGCTCCTCCTATTTTTATGTTGCAGGAATGAAGTGGAATTGAAGTAATTTGCTTGAGAAAAAGTTAAAAAGCCCCAATTTTTTTTTGTGGGGTAAGGATTTTAAGAGGGAGTTGGTAGAAAATGTCGGAAATTGTTTTGTATCGCCATCTTAACTCATAATTAATTTCATAAAATTATTATATATGTCATTAAGTCTTAATATCATGGACTTTGGATATTGAGAATTGGAATGTGTGTAGATTCTCCTACCTTATCTTATTTTGAAAAGGATATTTTTATTAAAAAATACCTTTTATTAAAAAGTACCATTTATTAAAAAGTACCTTTTATTAAAAAGTTCTTTTTATTAAAAAGTACCTTTTATTAAAAAGTATCTTTTATAAAAAATCACCTTTTATAAAAAATACATTTTATTAAATAGTACCTTTTATTAAAAAATAGCTTTTATAAAAAGTGCATTTTATTAAAAAACACATTTTATAAAAAAAAGTACCTTCTACTAAAAAAGTTCTTTTATTAAAAAACTACTTTTACTTAAAAAATACCTTCTATTAAAAAAGCACCTTGTATTAAAAAAGTACCCTTTATTAAAAAAGTACCTTTTATTAAAAAAGTACCTTTTATTAAAAAAGTACCTTTTATTAAAATGTACCTTTGCTTAAAGAGTACTTTCCTTAAGAAGTTCATTACAAAATACTTATATAATATAGTAAGTACCTTTTATTAGAAAGTACCTTTTATTAAAAAGTAGCTTTTATGTTTTGATAATTCAATTCGGCTTGAGGTCCAAGAAGATTAATAAAAATAATAAGCGAAACTTATTTTTGATCTTTATTTTAATTTTTATTATCTATACTAATATTATAAAGAGGTAATGTGTGTTTGTTTGTTTGTTTGTTTGTAGGGGGTAATCTCCGTAACTACTCATCTGATCTTCTTAAAATTTTCACAGAGTCTTACTGCGGATATGGAAAGTGCTATAGGCTATAATTTTTTAAATATTTTTGGTGGGCGTGGCACCTCCCACACAAAGTAAATTTTTAATATGATATACATATATTGAGTACTATGGTAGGGAGAGCTTGCAAATTTGTGTGAGGTCACCTATTGTTAATATTAGTAGCTACGCCGGAAATAGGCGGGATCGGATAAGTGGGCGTGGTACCTCGTAATAGTTCAATATTATATATCTCGAGTAATGTGACAGAGAGAGCTTTTCAAATTTTTCTGATGTCACCTATTATTAATGTGAGTAGTCGGATGCAAAATGGGCAGTATCAGACCAATAGGTGTGGCACCTGCCATACAAATTAAATATAAAATGCCATATATCTGGAGTACTGTAATAAAGAGAATCTTGGGACTTTGTGTGAGCCCATAAGTTATTCATTTGATTAGTTAGACAAAAAATGGGCGTGATCGCAGCAGTGGGCGTGGCACCACCCATACAAAGTAAATATATGATATCATATAACTGGTGTGCTAAAAAAGGAAGCTTTGACACTTTGCACGAGCCTATCAGATCTTAGTATGAGTAGTCGAACAAAAAACTGGCGGGTTCACACAAATGGGCGTGGCACTCCCCATGCAAAGTAAAAATTTAATGTCATATTTCTGGAGTACTGTAAAAGAGAGGGCTTTGTAGCTTTGCGTGAGCCCATAGGTTCTTTGTATGATTAGTCCAACAAAAAATGGGCGTGATAGAAGCAGTGGGCATAGCACCGCCCATGCAAAGTAGATATCTAATATCATATAACTGGTGTATTATAAAACGGAAAGACTCGACATTTTGCATGAGTCCATCAGATATTAATGTGAGTAGTCCAATAAAAATTGGGCGGGATGGGATTAGTGGGCGTAGCACCTCCTATGTAAAAAATATGAGGCACTACGAAAGCGGCAGTGTTTTGCCAAGTTCATTAGTTATCAATGTGATTTGTCATGGAAAATATATCGCCAAAATCAAAAATCGCCAAACCCAAAATCGCGAAAAATAAAAATCGCCCAAAAAACAAAAATCTTCAAAATAAAAATGGACAAAATCAAAAATCGCTAAAAACGAAACGATATTCTAAGTTCAAGGCCAATAGTTAAGTGTTGCCAGATCTAATATGGATAATCCATCTTCTTCTCATGAGCAGTTACCCCAAATGAAAAAACAAAAAACATTGTATATCAGTATCAGCAATTTAATTTAATTAAATTTAATTAAGTACCTTTTATTAAAAAGTACCTTTTATTAAAAAGTACCTTTTATTAAAAAGTACCTTTTATTAAAAAGTACCTTTTATTAAAAAGTACCTTTTATTAAACGTACCTTTTTATTAAAAAGTACCTTTTGTTAAAAAGTACCTTTATTAAAAAATACATTTTGTAAAAAGTACCTTTTATTCAAAATTTTCTTTTTAACCTTTGATTAAAAAATACCCTTTGTTAAAAAGTACCTTTTATTTAAAAGTACCTTTTATTAAAAAGTACCTTCTATTAAAAACTATATTTTATTAAAAAGTACCTTTCATTAAAAAGTACCTTTTCTTAAGAAACACCTTTATTGTCTTAAAAAGTATGTTTAGAAAAAAATACCTTTTCTTAAAAAAGTAAATTTTTGATAAGAAGTATGTTATCGGCAAAATTTTTTTTTTTTGGTCTATTAAAAAGTATCTAGCATTCAAAAGTACCTTTTATAAAAAGTATTTGTTATGAAAAAATATCAGTTATTCAAAAGAACCTTTCATTAATAAGAGCCTTTCATTAAATAGTGTATTTTATTAAGAAGAACCTTTTTTGAAAAGTTCCATTTCTTAAAAAGGAAAAGTACCTTTTTTTAAAAAGGTACAGTTTCGTTAAAAAGTACCATATTTCCAAAAAGTATATTATCGCCAAAAAAAATAAATAAATAAGTATATAAAAAAGCAAATTACTTAAAAAGCTTCATCTACTTAAAACAGGACTTTTCTTTAAAAGGACCTTTTATTAAAAAGAACCTTTCGTAAAAAATACCCGTTCGTTACAAAGTACATTTTCATACAAAAGTACCTTTTCGTAAAATAGTACATTTTCGTCAAAAAGGTAAATTTTCTTAAAAATGTACCTTTTCTTAAAAACGTACCTTTTCTTCAAAGTACCTTTTCTTAAAAAATTTTCTTAATAAATAACCTTTTTTAAAAAAGTACCTTTTCTTAAAAAATAACTTTTATTTAAAAAAGTACCTTTTCTTAAAAAATAACTTTTATTTAAAAATGTACCTTTTCTTAAACTAGTACTTTTTCTAAAAAATAACATTTCTTAACAAAGCAACAAAAATGGAAATTTAAAAAAAAAAAAAAGATTTTCTTAAAAATTTATATTTTCTTAAAAAAATAACTTTTTTTAAGTACCTTCCATTTCTTACAAAAGAACTACATTTTCTTAAAAAAGTAAATTTTCGTTGAAAAGTTCTATATCGTCAAAAAGTAAATTTTCGTCAAAAAGTGTCGTTGCGTCAAAAAGTACATTTTCGCTATAAATACCTTTCCGCCAAAAGTATATTTTCTTTAAAAAATAGCTTTACTTTCAAAAGTACCTTCATCGTAAAAAAATTTGATTGTCCTAAAAATGCAAATATTCTTAAAGAAGTGCCTTTTCATGAAAAAGTGCTTTTTCTTAAAAAAAGTATATTTTCTTAAAAAAGTATCTTTTCTTAAACAAGTACCTTTTCTTAAAAAACGAAATTTTTCTATAAAAAAGTACGTTATTTAAAAAAGTATTTTCTTTAAAAAGTAAATTTTCTTAAGAAAATAAATTTTCTAAAAAAGAACCTTTTCTTAGAAACTATGTTTTAAAACAAAAACACGTTTTATTTAAAAAGTAATGTATTGATATCTCCGGCCTGTATAACACATGTTGAGCAATATCAGAGATAATGCTACGATCGTAAATCGGCCGTATCATAATAGTATTGAAGCATATTGGCATCTGTCTTGGGAAATTGCTATAGCAAAGACTCATATTTCTGCTTACTCGAGAGCTGAGCGATCTACTCTTCCAAGTTGCCCCATGCCTAGATAGTTTATCGGCAATACAGTTGCGAGTTTTATCTCGGCACCCAGATGAGTGTCACATTCTTGGACATCTTTCGATGTAGCAATATCGGGATTTGATGGACGATTCATTGTCGATAAAGATGCAGATATCCTTGTTTGATAACGAGGATTTTGGCCTATATTAGAGTATACTAATCAAGTAGCCCAGGGGAGAGTCTGCAATCAGGTTGACTCACAGGAACACCACATCGCCCATTCATCTTGAAAAACTTAAGTGTTATTATGACCGTGCTTGTTCTCAGGGTTCTATTGAAAATCTGCATCCCACCAATAAAAAAACAAAACATAAAATAATTAATTTGTTACGTAATTTTATTTTGGTTATTGTTTTATATTAGCCGATCAAGGTTTTTGGAGAATATGATAAACGTATTAGGGAACTAAAAGAAAAATAATTATTGCCAAAACTTTGAATAAGATTTACATTCAAAGAAAGTCCGTGATCGCCAGGTTCTGGTTTAATAAACACATCAAATTAGAATTTATCATATCGTTATATATGCTTTTCATGGTTAGTTTCATTCCTGAGCTGTTTCTGAGTTAACGAGGTTTTTAATATTTTTGATATATGAAAATTCCCAGACATTCAAGAAAAAATAAATAATGTTGTGCTCTAATAAAACACTTTTATTTTTTAAGTTTCAACTTTCCTTCAATACTTTGAAGGGAAATAAAAACAAATAAATAAATAATTGGTTAAATAATAAATTCATTGAAAACTTATGAACTTAAATATAAACAATTAATTAAAAAAAAGAAAACTAAATTTCATTGAAAATAACTACATTTAGATTGTATTTATGTACCTGCTATAAACAAATGACACAAATACATACGAGTGTACATAAACAATAATTTTGCAATGAATTAAAAATTCAATTATACGAGTATTTGGAAATTTGTTTATATTTATTCTGTTTTATAATGTGAACAGAATTTCTGTGTAAACTTAAAACGAAAAATTATTTATATGTACATGGCGCGATAAAAGGGTTTCCATTTAGTTGAAGTTGGAAATGTATGCATAATTATTTTTGTAACACCCTTCACCAGAGCTTTAACCATTGGATTCTATTTTGAATGAATTTATTTAATATTAATTCAACTTATTGATTCTAGTGTCTTAAACAGTGAACGAATTCACGACTTAAAAAAAATTTAAAAAAAGGAATTTAAATCGATCAGCCTAGCCAAGTGCTAGCCTGTGATTTTCTGATTTTCTGATAATCAATTGAGGTAATATAAAATATTGCTAGTTTAAGCATTAAACTGTCGGAACCGAAGTAAAACTAGAAGACAATAAAAATATTACTGAACAATAAAAAATATAGTAAAAAATACGCCAAGCACTATCAGGTTGAAGATTTACCGAGATCTGGACGCCCAAAGCCGCTTAGTGGTACTGAAGTTAGAGGTGTAATAAGAGAGGTAAACCCATATCCAGCCTAAAGTGCAGGTAAATTATCAGACAACATAACGGAGATATCAGGCACACCAGGCTTAACAAAAATGGCCTACATGGAAGGATACCACGCAAGAAGCCATACATACACATCCAAGGCGAATTAGAGCAAACATATGGATTTTGCTAAAAAGCACAAAAAGAGGCCTCTATCTTTTTGGGAAAACATATTATGTATATGCATTAGGGTGACAGCCATTTTTTTAGAATTTCAATGCGTGCGGGTCGGATTATAGTGACACTGGCTTTAGAACTGTAGTGTGGAAAATTTGAGCCAAATCGGACAATGCTTTCTGCGCGCGAATTGAGTTCAAAGTTCAAATATGCATTTATTTGTAAAAAAAAAAAGTTCAAATATGCATTTATTTGAAAAAAAGCATTTTTCACAAAAATTTTGATATTAAGAATTGCGTTTCAATTAAATTAATTAATAAACCATAATCTAGAGTAAATTATCTTTCTAATTAAACAGCAAAATCTATTATCGGTTGAAAAACAGCCAAGTTCTATCAAGTTCCCCAGGTAATAAATGTGCCGCAGATCCGAAGATGATCTTATGTAAAGTATTTTGCATCTCGTCTATTGTTATGTC
Organism: Cordilura impudica; assembly: GCA_963682025.1. Taxonomy (NCBI): domain Eukaryota; kingdom Metazoa; phylum Arthropoda; class Insecta; order Diptera; family Scathophagidae; genus Cordilura; species Cordilura impudica. The sequence continues at coordinate 210,522,224 of OY821519.1, read as the reverse complement.
GTTCTAAATTAAGGTCAAAACGGTACGTATTTTGTAGCACTATTTCAAAATCTCCAATTTTACTTTTTGAAAAATTTTGTTCAAAAAATTTTTCGAAATCAACGATTGGACTTTAAAGTCTTATTAACAAAATATATGTGATTAAAAATGCCAAATATTGTAGGTATCCTGTTCTTAATTTGGCAAGGTGATTTTTCACACTTTTTCAACTTTTAGGCAACATTTTTTTGGTGTTTTCATATTTCAAATATCTTTTGTCAAAATATTATGCAACTTGATATAAATTCTAAATCGTGCAAATTCAGGTTAAACTGAAATACTATAAACTGTCCCTCTTTAAGGTCAAAGGTGAAATTTAAGGAGATTTACATTTTTTTAAAACAAAATATCGAAATAATATATATTTGTGGAAAGATTTCGAAAATACTTGTTTATAATATTTTAATAATTCCAAAAAATAATAATCTCGACTTATTTTCTGAAATTAACCGGTGGATGTTTTTTAACCGATAATAGATTTTGTTGTTTTTATTAGAAAGATAATTTACTTTAAATTATGGTTTGTAATTAATTTAATTGAAACGCAATTATTAATATCAAAATTTGTGAAAAATGATTTTTTTTTTGATAATTTATACATATAAATGCATATTTGAACTTTAAACTCAATGCGCGTCCAGAAAGCATGTCCGATTTGGCTCAAATTTTTTGCACTAAAGTTTTAGATCCAGTGTCACAATATTCCGACCCGCACACCTCAAAATTAGACCAAAAAATTTTTTTTATACAAACCGAAATTTTCGGCGCATAAAGGACCCCAAAAATATGGCGTGCTAAGAATGAAGCCTTCAAACACTGTCAAACACGGTGGTGAATCAGTTCTGGTTTGGGACTGTATGGCAACAGGTATTGGTAATCCTGACTCTATTATCTTCACTACAGACCAAATGGATTACTTAGCCATTTTGAAGGACAATGGTGCCCCTAGTGTTGAGAAATTTGGCTTGGCTGGAAAATCGATCTTCCAACAGGATTACGATCCAAAGCGTACGTCTAAAATTGAGAAACAGTACTACGGTTCCCGGACCTTAACTCGATCAAGCATCTGTGGGAACGCCTTGACAGAAAAGATGACGGGCTATTTCAAGCAACGCAATAACTTAAAGAAGGCTCTAAAGGATGAATGAAAAAAACCTCCCCCGATGTAACAAAAAAACTTTTCGAGTCGATGGCTAGGATACTAAATTAGGTGCTTAAGGCCAGAGGAAAACAAACGTTATATTAAAAAATGTAAAAGTTTACTTTTTATAATGAAGTTCTGTTGCCTTTTGTTTCCTGATTACTTTTTTTTGACGCGTAAAATTTGGTCTTTTTCCAATAAAAGTTAATTTACTTTTGTTTTATATTAATTATGTCAAATGTTTCAACTATTCAGCTATTCTTAAATAATTCAGCTATTTTTAAATAATTTTTGAATTCCTTATGTTTTCGAGTTCGTGTTAATTACTTCATTGCACTAAAACTTTTAATAAGAGTAACTAAGGTGTTTTCTTTATTTTGGCACTTTCGGTATATAATCTATAATATTAATAGGCAAGCCGATTTCTTGTGACCGATGTAAGTTTCACAGCTTTACCCCGATTTTGACAAAAAATTTATCATTTGAAAGGTATTTCTTTTTAACTGTTTTCCAGATTTACAAATTTTCATCGTCTGGAACATTTTTTTTTGGAGTTATGATCGTTTAAAGTTGTTACTAACACGTACATAAAATTATACAATGTTATGTGTGTGTTTATTAAATTTGTTAATATGTTTGTGTGAATATGTTGAGTTTGTTTTCTTCATTTAAAATGAGTTGAATTTTGAAGCATACCTTTAGGGTCTTTATTAAATGAAAAATAAAATTTCCTAGAATTTGCACTAGAATTTCGAGCGCTGGAAACTGCTAGTAACAATAACTAGCATAACCCAGCACTCAAAATTCGAGTGCAAATTCCAGGAAATTTTTTTTTCTTTAAATTTTTTATCTTTCAATGTTTATTTATATATATATATATATTATATATATAATAAATAATTTTATAAAAGCATAAAGGTATGCTAATCAATTTTGGGCAATTCACATTTCAACACACGGCATGTGATATACAATTATAATGAAATTGGATGAATTGTGAATTGGCTAAAATTGATTAGCATACCTTTAGGCTCTTATAAAATTATTTATTATTATTTTATTTAATTTAAAATATTTTTAACACATATTATACATAAACTTAAAAATTCTGCACTTCTCATCCATATGAACTATAACTAAACCAATTTTCACACTCCTTCGTGCCCGCCTTATGCTTAAAAAGGGATGAACAAATTTTTTTGCACGTACTAATATATAGATAAAACATTTTATTATCTTTCAGATATATGTTTTTAGTCTAAATTTAATTATTAAAATAATAAAATATTCGTTTTTTACTTAAATAAAAATTTTGTTTGCTCATGGCTAACTACTTAACAGAAAATATTAACTAACCTTGTTTGTGTGAATATGTTGAGTTTGTTTTCTTCATTTAAAATGAGTTGAATTTTGAAGCATACCTTTAGGGTCTTTATTAAATGAAAAATAAAATTTCCTAGAATTTGCACTAGAATTTCGAGCGCTGGAAACTGCTAGTAACAATAACTAGCATAACCCAGCACTCAAAATTCGAGTGCAAATTCCAGGAAATTTTTTTTTCTTTAAATTTTTTATCTTTCTATGTTTATTTATATATATATATATATTATATATATAATAAATAATTTTATAAAAGCATAAAGGTATGCTAATCAATTTTGGGCAATTCACATTTCAACACACGGCATGTGATATACAATTATAATGAAATTGGATGAATTGTGAATTGGCTAAAATTGATTAGCATACCTTTAGGCTCTTATAAAATTATTTATTATTATTTTATTTAATTTAAAATATTTTTAACTCATATTATACATAAACTTAAAAATTCTGCACTTCTCATCCATATGAACTATAACTAAACCAATTTTCACACTCCTTCGTGCCCGCCTTATGCTTAAAAAGGGATGAACAAATTTTTTTGCACGTACTAATATATAGATAAAACATTTTATTATCGTTCAGATATATGTTTTTAGTCTAAATTTAATTATTAAAATAATAAAATATTCGTTTTTTACTTAAATAAAAATTTTGTTTGCTCATGGCTAACTACTTAACAGAAAATATTAACTAACCTTCTCAGTTAAAATCTTAACAGATATTTATTTCGATATTTATCTTCACACCCTTTCCGATGTGCAGTTTTTGATAGCGGCTGACACAGCCACTCAATCCCATATTCAATTAGTTGGAGCTAAGACCTTTTCTCTAAACTAATGGTATAGCATATCGGCTAGGCGGTCTCAACCGACTATAATTTTCTCACTTGTTTTTTTTTTTGGTATAAGATTGAAACTTAATGTATGTCAAACAAAGGTTTCGACCCAGACTTTTTGACCCAAAACGACTAAGATGTAATTAAATAAGTTCTGTAGTAAAGTTCCAAAAAAAGGTGTAAAAACCCCATACGACGAAGCAATTCTTAGGTCTGATTTGTTTAAAGAAAGTATACTTTGGTCCCAAGGTCTAATAAATGCTGGCCTGTGTTATTATTTAATTCTTCGATTCAATAAAATGTATTAGGAAAATTCATAGAGAACTCAGATAACTGAAGAAAGAATTAAATACTAACAAGCTCTGTCCTCCACTATAGGATATGGGTGAAATCATTACGTCTTTTCATTTGTAACACAGATTAATACTTATAAAAGAATCAATAAATAATAATTATTATGTGAGCTTATACAATTCTTGGACGATCTAGTGCAACTCGGACGCCTAATTCCTAAAATAGAAAAAAGGATATTAGTGAAAATTTTGCAGACATCCATCGTATTGTCTAAGCCGGTTCAGGGAAAAAATAAAAAACATTATAAAATTTGTAATAGATTTTGAATAAATTTTTAGCATTTATGTAAATATCCTAACAAGAGTTGCTGATAAATATTAAACTGAGTACTAGACAAAACTGTTGAAGCAATAAACATCTGAACTCGAGACATTCCTGGATTTTTCTTTTTTTTGTAAAAGTGAAGAAATTCCTTCCACTCAAATTGCGATCGCAATTTATCATGTTTTTAAAGAACTGTAAGTCTTTTGTAAAAATAATAAAGGGTATACGAAAGTCTTTACAGCCAATGATAGCACTCTTGATTGTTTTTGTTTAGAACTTGCAATGTTTGTTAAAATTATAAATTGGACACCAACTATGACAGCCAACTGACAAATAAATGTATTGTTTAATTTATATATTTATTGTATTTTCAAGCATATTTTATATATTTATTGCACAAACATATTATTTTGCTAATTTAAGCATTAAAGTGTGGGAACCGAAGTAACACTAGAAGACAATAAACATGGCTTAAAAAAAATAAAAACAACGTACGACTACATACAAACATAAAACTGAAACGTTATAATCAAATTATTAACTGTTGAATAAATTTAAAGAATCAAAGCCTATTACAAACTTGCGGTCAATTGGACGCCTGTTTATACAGATTTATATAAATGAATTTTTTTTTAAACTAAATCCAGAAGTTGCCGGCGATAATCCTTGACACACAGCCAATTAGGTGTATAGAAATAGGAATACTTTTACTATATTGCCGTCTGTAACTATGGGTTACTCTTGAGGCTGTAGCAAAAGTGAAAAAAGCTTATTAAAAGTTGTGTATGATTTAAAAACAACCCTTATATGCAAAAATCAAAAAAGATACACAAACACCTTTATGCGCAGCTTTAAATGGGACCAGATAAAGACGACACTATTTAAATTATAATGTTTCTAGACCGACTGCATGATGCCCTATACCATGAGTTACGAGTAAGGGTCTTCGATCCAACTTTGCTGAGATCATAAATGGATACAAAATACAATTTTGAAGTTCAGACATACATACATTGTAAAATTGACTCAGAAAGTGATGCAGAGTTGATCGTTATAATGAAAGGTCTATGTTAAATATTTTTTGTAGTTTGAAACATCAGCACAAACTCATTATACCCTGGCCTCAGAGTCGTATAGGACATAAAAATCGTTGGTGCATTGATTTCTAATTAATGTCCAGAACCATTAAAGCTAGCAAGCTAGTTCATTTTATACCCTATAACACTATGTGGTTTGGGTATAATGACTTTGTGCTGCTGTTTGTAACAACCAAAAATATTTGACCTACACCCATCTTTAATTATACCGATCGAATCAGAAACACTATCTGATTCGATTTAACGATGTCCGTCCGTCCGTCTGTGTGTCCATGTAAAGCTTGTAATCAAACTTCAGGTCGCAAATATGAATATATTTTGACGAAATTTGGTATTTGATCTTTTATCGGCCATGGGATGAACGCTATTGAAATTGGTGAGAATCGGTCCATGTTCAGACCTAGCCCCTATGAAATCAACATATATTGCCATAAGATCCAAATTATCATACAAATCTTAGTCAAATTGGGTTTGTATGTATATATTACATCCATTAATCAGTAGTCCAAAAATGATCCCTATTGGACAACTCTTAGTCATAGGCCCCATATAGAGCTGCTTCCCGATCTTCACTTAAATCTATCAAAAAACAAAAATATTGCACTGATTCTTCTCAAATTTTGTTTGTATATATTTTTGCAAAATACAAGAGACTTTACCAAACATGGTCAGGATCGGTCCATTTTTGGGCCTAGTCCCCATATAGATATAGCATCCGATATGAACTTTTTCATATCTGCAGCCGAAAAAATTAATAAAAATCCCACTCAAATTTGGTTTATGCTTATTTTCTATATCCAGTTAGTTGGGCCTGAGAGATAGGGTCTCTAAACGCATGGTATAGGGTATCGTATAATCGGTCTAGACCGACTATAATTTTCTTACTTGTTTTTTTTTTAAATTGGCGGGATCGGGCGAGATAACATGGTATCTCCCACACAAAGTAAATATTTATGTGAGTTCATTAATTATAAGTGTGCGTTAAGCCAAAAGTCAAATATCTAAAGAGGTATGAAAGCGCGAGCCTTGAACCTGTGTATGAGTCTATAAATTATGGATCTAAGTAATCATGGTAAAAATGTAATGGATCAAATTACTATTAACTACTAATAATTATATGGAATACTAATGCCGTTTTCTTTTCTGACAAAAAATGTCGCATTTTATTTGCACTTTTTTCCGGAAAGTGTATTTTTTATATATATTCTGAATTAAGAACAACCTTATCTTATACATAAATCGAAAGGTCTCATAAAATATAAAAAGGTTTTGATTATTATCCTCTTTGAAGTCAATAGAGTGAAAATATTAAAAAAAAAGAGGAACAATGGGGAAATATTCTCACACTATGACCTGAAAGAAGTCAATGGCTGCAATTTTTTGCGATTTGCAAGGGCTCGACTTTAAGACCTTTCGATAGATGTATAAGATAAGGCTGCTCATAATTCAAAATATATACCAAATACACTTTTCCTAAAAAGTGCAAATAAAGTGCAACATTTTTTGTCAGAAAAGAAAACGGTATAAGATCTATGTATACTAAATCTAAGTAGTCAAAGCAAAAATGGGCGGAATCGTGCCAGTGGGCGTGCCACCTCCAATTCAAAGTAAAATATATGTGGTGCTATGATAGTGACAGCCTTGAAACTTTGTGTGCGTTAGTAGGTTATTAATGTGAGTAGGAGGGATCCGATTAAGGGTCACGGTACTGTTTATCCAAGGTGAATATATAATATAATCCATGTGGAGTCAAAATAGTGTATGTATATGTTGTTTCGAAAATATTGCTAATTAAATGAATGGAAAATTTTAAGTCCAACCAAAAACAAATATTTTCCAATGTAGGCTATTATACTATTATATGTATATACTAGCAGATTCCAGCCCTCGAAATTCGAGCGCAAATTTTAGGAAATTTTATTTTTTCATTAAATAAAGACAATAAAAGTATGCTAATCAATTATAGCCAATTCACAAATCAATACAAAAAACAAACTGATTTTTATTACAAACACATTACCAAATTTAATAAACACACACATAGCATTGTATAATTTTAAGTATGTGTTAGTAGCAACTTTAAATGCAATTTACTCAAAATAAAGGAAAAAATTTTAAAATCTGTAAATCTGGTGAAAAGCTAGAAAGAAATACCTTTCAAATAATATACGTTTGGTCAAAATTTAATTAAAACAGTAGAACAAAACATCAGTCACAAGAAATCGCCTAGTCTATTAATATTAGAGATATTTTTTTTAATAACGTAAAAAAATATGTAAGTGTGTATAATTGCATGTATATTTTTTACGACGCAATTTTGAAAAATGCGAAAACATATGAAAACGCAATTGCAAAATCGCGTTTAACATTTTGCTAACAAAATATAAAATTTTGAATTTACAAAGAATTATAAATAGTTGCACTTCTCGACATGTGGCAGAGATAGGTCTCTGGATATCGGTCGAAAGTCGAATTCCATCAGAAATTTAAAAAACAAAGCTGTTATTTATTTTTTTAATCAAATTCATAATTTAATCTTTATCGATTTATGTACAGGGTGGCTGATGAATGTTGCTACATTAAGTTGCTGCAACCACAGCAGCAATAGTTTCCTGACCGTGACTGTCACACGCTCGGCAAAATTATTTTTGAGATAATAAGCTGATCAAGTTATTTTATTGTAAGGTATATAAAGTTGGCTGTTCAGGGGTCTATTAGATACAGCAGCAATAGTTGCCTGCGTCCGAACTGAGGGACATCGATGAATATCTATAATATTAATAGGCTAGGCAAATTCTTGTGACCGATGTTTTATTCTACCGTTTTATCCCGATTTTGACCAAACGTATATTATTTGAAAGGTATTTCTTTTTAGCCGTTTTGCAGATTTACAGATTTTAAAATTTTTTCCTTTATTTTGAGTAAATTGCATTTAAAGTTGCTATTAACACATATAAAATTATACAAATCTATGTGCGTGTTTATTAAATTTGGTATTGTGGTTGTAATAAAAATGAGTTTGTGTTTTGTGTTGATTTGCAAATTGGCTATAATTGATGGTCTTTATTTAATGAAAAAATAAAATTTCCTAGAATTTGCACTCGAATTTCGAGGGCTGGAATTTGCTAGTATGTATTAAATTAAAGAGTGCAAGGAAGGAATTTAAGAAAGAACAAGTAAGAGTGTTAAATTCGGCTGTGTTGAATCTTTGATACCCTGCACATGGCTTTTACGGTTAGATTAATAATATATGGACTTATTTCACTATATATAACAAATGTAAACAAAATATTTGAAAAGTAAAGAATTTGATAAACTTAGTATAAAATTATTTCAACACACTGAATATTTTTAGACATATCTTGGCACAATGATGCCCGATTTACTCCATTATCAACAGCAACCTGCTCGAAATAATGACAAACAATATTATCATAACTTTACCCATCTATCTGTGTGTCCATGTAAACCTTGTAAACAAACAACAGGTCGCAACGAAGAATATCGCTACTAAAATTGGTGAAAATAGCTACATGCTTAGACCTAGTCCTATTCAAATAGCCCATATGGAGTCGACTTAAATTGCTCTAAAATTCAGTTTATCGAATTGATCATGGTCAAATTAGGCTTGTGTGTTTATTATACCCTTTTCTCAAGAGTCCACAAATAAATCCTGTAAGACCATTATTTGTCATAGTCCCCATACAATGATGGCTTCCGATCATAATTTAAAACTATCAAAAACAAAAACTATTGAAATAATTTTTTTAAAATAATAATTCTCCTCAATATTGCTTAATACTAATTTTCTATATCCAATTAAACCCTTTTTCTGAACATGGTATACATGTTTTCACTAAAACCTTTTTCTGAACATGGTATACATGTTTTCACTATTTTTTCATACCATCCACATCACTGTGTAGAGGATATATATCAGTTTGTTAATCCGTTCGTAACTCATCGACATAAATTCTGGAGACCCCATAACTATATATTCTTGATCCTTATAAGAGGAGAAGTCGATCTGGCGATGTCCGTCTGTCTGTCTGTTGAAAACTTTCTCCTGTCCGTAATAGGTTGAGTTGGTAGCACAACTTAAGCTTCGTCATAATCTGCGGCAGTTTGGTCTTGCATTTGGATCCTCCAGACCAAACAGGCGAGGAATGACGTACGAAAATGTAAAGATACTCCGATAACACTAATGTGAAAAACTAAAAAAAGTGAAAAATGTTTGTACGTAACAGAACATGTGCATATAGATATGTATCAGCGATGCACACACATTTTTGTTCGCTTGTTGTACACGTGAAAAAAACAGCAGCAAGAAAAAAGCGTGTATGCATCGCTAATAAACTAGCAAACAAAAATGTGTTTATATTGAAGCTCATTGCATTTAATAATTTCTTTCAATTATAGAAGCACGAAAATACAAAAACAAATTTCTTCATTATCATATTAATTTTTAACATCATTGTAAAAAATCTAGCCATTATAATTTGAAATCTAGCATTTTTTGTCTCTTATTGTTGATAACCTTGATTAGAATATTGTGTTTAGAACACATTCGTGTTTAGAACACATATTTGGCACTGCCGAATTAAAAACTCTAACTTGTTTTCGTTAAAGACTTTCATCAATAAAGTGCAGTTGTATTACCACATCTTTTCTGAAAATATTGTGTAAATTTCAGAACGGCGAGTCGATGTGTTCTAGTTTTTACGATTTTTTACACACACCTCTATAATATAATAATCGATTTTTGTATGATTTTATGTCTAAAATATGTATAGACAATATATTTATGTTTATAAACATTGTTTATAAATATTTAAATTATTTATCAGATAAATTAAAGTGAATATCGGGAGGTGGTTTTAAATAGGGACTATTACTAAAGTTAGACTTCTCTTTGTTTTTTGGAGTGATGATTTCTAGAGTGATATTTCTGCTCATTGAACTTAAATTACTAATTGCAACTAAACTTTCAATTAAGGATATATTCATCAACACATCGAGATACAAACTATAAATAATCTTCTCTTTGCATTGCTGATTAAATGAAATTTTATATCAAACAGAAATCTTATATAATCCATTGATAACTTAATCTTTTTCATACTAATTATGTACAATTTCCAATTTTTATTTAATACTAAAGGATTTATATCCCTGCAATCTTTTTAATCATATTCTCTTCTCTTTCTAACTATTTTAAAGCCATATGGAAACCAGTAGCATTTATTTTTATTATACAAATTCCTTTGACATTTTATTTTTTTTTATAGTGGAAATATGTGAATTGTTTTTGTAACATTCTCTGTCTTTAATTCGTTATGCTTGTACATACTTACAGACAAATGAAGGGAAAAAATCCCTGTATTTATCTCTAATTGAAATTTGATGCTACTAGGTGACAGACAAACAAAAAAAAAAAAAAGCAGCAGCAGCAGCATAAAACTCCAGAACAGCTACAAAAAAAGGGTCTCATATTGCAATTGTCAGCATTAAGCTAAACTGTCACTAACTGCAGAGAGATAACAGAAAGAATTCCTAAAATCTATTTACAAGAAATGATTTAATAGAAATATTTAAAGATTTTTATCAAAACAAAAAAAAAATATTAATGAAAATTAAAAAGTATTTTTATTTTATTATTATTGGAAAGAATCAAATTTGTTTCGAATTTGCCAAAATTAAATGGGATTTTGTCTTTCCTTTTCCAAGGGAACACACAAAATAACACAAATAGTAGAGAGAAAGAAAAACTTACAGTGGGGAAGATTTTAGCGTATTTGCATGCTTTATACGATCACTGAACTTTCAAGATATATAATCGCAGCATGACCAACATATCAGATTAAATCTTTCGTCATAGTCTAGGTGCATGCCTTGATCCACGTAAGTGAAAAAATAATTTTAACCATGCAGTGTGGAATATTCCGCTAAATCACCAGGTTGAATCATTGGACTTTTGAAGCGAAGTATTGCCGGTCCAAAAGTTTTCGGCGGCCACAATTAATAGTTTAGTCCTATCAAAATATTAATATGTTGCTATTATTTCGAACAATCAAGAATAACTTTCAAAAATATACTTACAACTTTTTCAATTATAATTAAATTAATAAAAATTGAAATTGAAAAAATTTCCTTTTCAATTAAAAAAAAAATCTACTTGAATTTCAAAAAATATCATTTGAAATTAGAAAAAACTCCATATGAAATTGATGATGAATTCCATGTTTAATTTAAAAAATATCAATTGAAAATCAAAAAATTCCATTTTAGATTCAAAATGTATCAATTTAATTTAAAAAATTTCCACTTTAAATTAAAAAAGTTCATTTTAAATTAAAAAATTTTGATTATAAATAAAAAAAAAATACATAAGTATGAAATCGATAAAAAATTCCAATTGAAATTTAAAAGATATCAATTAAAATTTTAAAAATATTAAATCAAAAGTCAAAAAATTCAAAATATCAATTAAAAGAATTTAGATTTAAAATATTTCATTTGAAATTCTAAAAATTTAAATTGAAATTTAAAAATTTAAATTTGAAATTGAAATTCAAAAAATATCTATTGAAGTTCAAAAATATCAATGTAAATTAAAATAGAAATATATTAGTAAGAAAATTTGTATCCTATACCATGCGTTTAGAGAAAGGACCAACTCATTGGATATAGAAAAAAAGCTAGCATATACCAAATTTGAGTGTCATTTTTATTAATTTTTTTGCCTGCAATTTAAATAAAATCATATCGGATGGTTTATTTATATGAGGATTAGTTCTAAAAATGGACCAATCCTGACCGTATTTGTTAAAGTCACTTCATTTTTTCAAAAACATATACAAACCAAATTTGTGAAAAATCTGTGCAAGATTTTTGTTTTTGATAGGTTTAAGTGAAGATCGGGAAGCAGATTTATATGGGGGCTACGACCAAGCATTGTCTTATAAGGATCATTTTTTGACTACTGATTAATACACCTAAAAACACATACACACACCAAATTTGACCAAGACCTATGTGATAATTTGGATGTTATGACAATTTAAGTCTAGATGTGAATATGCACCGATTTTCACCGATTTCAATAGCGTTTGACCCATGGCCGATAAAGGCTTATTTACCAAATTTTATCAAAAAATAATCATATTTGCTAGCTGTAGTCTGATATCATGGTTTACATGAACAAACAGACAGACAGTCGGGCGTACGGATGGACATCGATAAACCGATTCAGAAAGTGATTCTTAGCCCATTTGACAATGATGGCGAACTCCACGAAATTTAAAAAATCTCTGATTTGAAATTTAAAAGATATCATTTGAAATTAAAAAATTTCCACTTAAATTTCAAAAAATTTCCATTTCAAAATATTCTATTTGAAATTGAGAAAAAAAAAATATTAAATGAAACTTAAAAATTACACATAGACTTAAAAAAATATCACTTGATATCCAAAAATAACCATTTGAAATTCCACAAATTCAATTTGAAGTTTAAAAAGAAATTCTTTTGAATATAAAAATTTGATTATATTTGAATTTGATAAAAAATTCTGTTTGAAAATAAAAATGTTATTAATTGAAATTCAAAAATTCCATTTGAAATTCAAAAAATTCCGTTTGGGATTAACAAAGAACTCGATATGATATTCTAAAATAATTCTATCATTTAAAATTTAAAAAACTGAAACTAAAAAATGTACACTTAAATTTAAAGAAATATCACTTTATATCAAGAAAAATAACCATTTGAAATTTTACAAGTTCCATTTGAAGTTTAACAAGTAAGAGTGTTAAATTCGGCTTGGCCGAATCTTTGCTACCCTCCACCTTTTTCATTTTCAATTTTCATTTTTAATTTATCATTTTATATTTTTCACTTTTCAATTTTCATTTTTAGTTTTATTTTTTAATTTCTCATTTTACATTTTTCTTTTTCCATTTTCCACTTTTGATTTTCCATTTTCCATTTTTAATTTTCCATTTTCCATTTTTCATTTTTCATTTCTATATTTTCTTTTTTCATTTTTCATTTTCCATATTCCACTTTATATTTTTCATTTTCCATTTGCCGTTTTTAATTTAAAATTTTTCATTTTCCGTTTTCCATTTTCAATTTTTCACTTTCCATTTTTCATTTTTCATATTCCATTTTTCATTCTATATTTTCATTTTCCATTTTTCATTTTCCATTCCACTTTCCATTTTTCATTTTCCATTTTTCATTTTTAATTTTTCATTTGCCATTTTTAATTTAAAATTTTTCATTTTCCATTTTCCATTTTTAATTTTTCATTTTCCATTTTTCATTTTCCATTTTTCACTTTCCATTTTCCATTTTCTATTTATCATTCCCCATTTTTCAATTCTCATTTTTCATTTTTAATTTTCCATTTTTAATTTCCCGTTTTCCATTTTCCATTTTTCATTTTCCATTTTTCAATTTTAATTTTTAATTTTTCCTTTTCCATTTTCCATTTTTCATTTTTCATTTTTCATTTTTCATTTTTCATTTTTCATTTTCCATATTTCATTTTTCATTTTTCCATTTCCATTTTCATTTTCCGTTTTTATTTTTCATTTTCCATTTTCCATTTTTCATTTTTCATTTTTCATTTTTCATTTTTCATTTTTCATTTCCGATTTTCAATTTTTCATTTTCCATTTTCCATTTTTCATTTTCCATTTTTCATTTTTAGTGTTTCAATTTTCATTTTCCATTTTTCAATTTTCATTTTTCATTTTCCATTTTTATTTTTTATTTTTCATTTTCCGTTTTCCATTTTTCATTTTTAATTTTTCATTTTCCATTTTTCATTTTCCAATCTTTATTTTTAGTAATTTTTAATTTTTATACCCTATACCACTATGTGGTTTGGGTATAATGACTTTGTGCTGCTGTTTGTAACAACCAAAAATATTTGACCTAGACCCATCTTTAATTATACCGATCAAATCAGAACCACTTGATTTAACAATGTCCGTCCGTCCGTCCGTCCGTCCGTCTGTGTGTCCATGTAAAGCTTGTAATCAAACTGCAGGTCGCAAATATGAATATATTTTGACGAAATTTGGTATATAAGCTTTTATCGGCCATGGGATGAACGCTATTGAAATTGGCGAGAATCGGTCCATGTTCAGACCTAGCCCCCATACAAATTACCCATATGAAATCGACATAAATTGCCATAAGATCCAAATTGTCATATAGATCTTACTCAAATTGGGTTTGTATGCGTTCATTATATCCACTAATGAGTAGTCCAAAAATGATCCCTTTGACCCCATATAGAGCTGCTTCCCGATCTTCACTTAAATCTATTAAAAAACAAAAATATTGCACTGATTCTTCGCAAATTTTGTTTGTACATATTTTTGCAAAATACAAGAGACTTTACCAAACATGATCAGGATCGGTCCATTTTTGGACCTAGTCCCTTTATAGATATAGCATCCGATATGAACTTTTTCATATCTGCAGCCAAAAAAATTAATAAAAATCCCACTCAAATTTGGTTTTTGCTTATTTTCAATGTCCAGTTAGTTGGGCCTAAGAGATAGGGTTTCTAAACGCATGGTATAGGGTATCGTATAGTCGGTCTAGACCGACTATAATTTTCATACTTGTTAATATTTAATTTGATAATGATAAAAAATATGTGGTAAAACTTGCTTAGGCCAATGTGACACGTGCAGTATTAATATACACACAACTGTAATGACTTCAACAATACGAAGAATTAGAACATATACAACATATGTTAAGAAAAACTGAAAAATTTAATTTTTTCAAGAGTTTTTTCAAAGTTTCATTCATAGCTCGTGAACCCTTTGACCGATTTTGACGATTTTAAATAGCAACTCCTTTGGGATGTTAACAAACGATAAAAACGAACGGTCTAGCTTAGATATTGACGGCGTGATCGTGATTTCCACAGACAGACGTACAGACGGTCATCGGTAAATCAACTTCCCTTGTCATAAGGATCAAGAAAATAAATTTTTTGCGGTCTTAGGAATTTATTTCGATGCGGATCAGAGGGCCACTGAGGAGTGGAGCGTACAAAAAGAAATTCTTTTGAATATGAAAATTAATTTCATTTGAAATTGATAATGAATTCTGTTTGAACATAAAATAAATCAATTGAAATTCAAAAATTTCCATTCGAAATTCAAAAGATTTCATTTGAAATTGGTAATTCCATTTGTAAAAAAATATAAATTGAATTTAAAAACAAATAAACTGAAATACAAAAATAATTAATTGAAATTTAAAATTTCTTTCTGAAATTCAATAATTTCCATTTGATATTAATAAAGAATCCGAGTTCAAGTAAAAAAAAATATCAATTGACATTCGAAAATTTCCATTTTAAATTACAAAATAACAATTATAATTAAAAAATGTACATTCTAGATTAAAAAATTAAAATTCAAAAAATGTCATTTAAACTAAAAAATATCGATTGAAATTCAGAAATTTCCATTTTAAATTCAAAATATTCCATTTGAATTTGTAGGGCATTCTAATTGGCTAAAAAATTAATCGAATTTAAAAACATAGCAAATGAAATTCAAAAATTATCAATTGAAATTAAAAAATGTCTACTCGAAACCCAAATAATTCCATTTGAAATTGATGAAGAATGCGATATTAAATTAAAAAAATAAAATCAAATTGAAAAATTTCCATTTAACATTAAAAAATGTCATTTAAAATTGATTTTCGATTCAAAATTTTCCATTTGATATTCAAAAATGCCATTTAATGTGTATAATATAAAAATATTAATTAATATTAATTAAAATTCAAAATTTTCCATTTTTATTCCAAAAAATTGCATTGGAAATTTATAAAAAATTAAATTTGAAATTCAAAAAATATCAATTTAAATTTAAAAATTACCATTTGAAATTGATTACGAATTATAGAATTCGACTTTCAAAAAATTCCCTTTTAAATTGATAAAGAATGGGATTTCAAATTAGAAAATTAAATCAAATTCAAAAATATCTATTTAAAATTAAACAAATATCAATTAATATTAAAAAACTTCCATTTCAGATTCAAAATTTTCCATTTGACATTCAAAACTTCAAATGAAATTAAAAAAAATCCGTTTGGAATAAATAAAAATGTGATTTCAAATTAGATTCAAAATTTTCCATTTGATATTCAAAAAATTCAATTGAAATTCAAAAAAGTCCATTTAAAATTGATAAAGAATGGGATTTAAAATAAGAAAATTAAATCAAGTTCAAAACTTTCCATTTAAAATTAAAAACTATAAATTAAAATTGAAAAACTTCCATTTTAGATTCAAAATTTTGAACTTAAAAAAATATTAATTTAAACTCAAAATTTACAATTTTTATACCATATACCACACTATGTGGTTTGGGTATAATGACTTTGTGCTGCTGTTTGTAACAACCAAAAATATTTGACCCAGACCCATCTTTAATTATACCGATCGAATCAGAATCACTTTTTGAGTTGATTTAACAATATCCGTCCGTCCGTCCGTCTGTGTGTCCATGTAAAGCTTGTAATCAAAGTGCAGGTCGCAAATATGAATATATTTTGATGAAATTTGGTATATAAGCTTTTATGGGATGAACGTTATTGAAATTGATGAAATTCGGTCCATGTTCAGACCTAGCCCCCATACAAATTACCCCTATGAAATCGACATAAATTGCCATAAGATCCAAATTGTCATATAGATCTTACTCAAATTGGGTTTGTATGCATTCATTACATCCACTAATGAGTAGTCCAAAAATCATCCCTTTAGCCCCATACAGATCTGCTTCCCGATATTCACTTAAATCTATTAAAAAACAAAAATATTGCACTGATTCTTCTCAAATTTTGTTTGTATATGTTTTTGCAAAATACAAGAGACGTTACCAACCATGGTCAGGATCGGTCCATTTTTGGACCTAGTACCCATATAGATATAGCATCCGACATGAACTTTTTCACATCTGCAGCCAAAAAAATTAATAAAAATCCCACTCAAATTTGGTTTTTGCTTATTTTCTATGTCCAGTTAGTTGGGCCTAAGAGATAGGGTTTCCAAACGCATGGTATAGGGTATCGTATAGTCGGTCTAGGCCGACTATAATTTTCTTACTTGTTTTATTTTAAAAAATTGCATTTGAAATTTATAAAGAATTAAATTTGAAATTCAAAAAATATCCATTGCAATTTAAAAATTAGCATTTGAAATTGATTAAGAATTATAGAATTCGAATTTCAAAGAACATCGCTATATGTTTATTTAAAAATAACCATTTAAAATTCTAAATTACGATTATAAATTCAAAATATATCGAATAAAATTCTAAAATTTCAATTTGAAACTCAAAAATATTATTTTAAATTGAAATTAAATTTGAAATTCAAAAAATATTAAATGGAATTATAAATAAATAATCTATCTAGAACTGGCCAAACAAAAATTTATAATCAACACTAAGAATCAGCCATCAGAATTATGTATCTTTAAGACAAATAAAAACATGAAGAATTAAACACAAAATAGCGTAAAACTTCAAATTCCTAAGAATTTCAAATAAACTTGATACTTTGAATGGCAATTGCTCTAAAATGACAAAAAAAATTCATGCAAAATAGAAGAGATAAACAAAAATATATAACTGTACTTAAGATTGACAAATAAACTATTCGTAACATCAGTTGCTGCAACAAGAATATTTGAAAGCATAAGGCTTTCATCGTTCAAAACCAATAGATAGAATTACAGCGAATATATAAATATGTAGAAGAAAATTTCAATGGAATAGAGGACGTAGCAAAAAATGGCTAATTTTGCTATCGAAATCATTCAATTAATGTACAATTAACTAGGTCAAGGTTAGTTACAAGGAAAAAATTATTTTCAAGAATATCAAAAGAACTGAATTTCTAAAGAATTTTATAGAAAATTTAAAACCGGAATTCAAACATTATTATCTGCTAAGGAAAATGAAACCATGATGCAATGTTGAACAATAATGTTAAGAATTAAACAACAAAAACGAACCTGTTCCTTATAACTAGAAAACATTAAAAAATGGCGACTGCTTTTGGAAAAGTAACGCCTTCTTATATGAAAACAGGATATGACAAAAAAAAAATAAAAGCAACGTATTTGTTTGTTTTCGTTTATATAAAAACTACCCTTAAATTAAAGTGTTCCAATACCATTTTGTAGCTATAGGAAACACATATGCTTGCATAGGGAAAATGATAAGCATTACAATTCGTCCGTTCGTACTGTGTACTCGTAATCATCAAGTGTATTTATTGTATATGTGTGCTTGTGAGTTGTTCATTCATTCATTGAAAGTGTTTTAGTTTCATTTGTAGCATAATTTAGTTGGAGTAAAATCAGTTCAATTAGAACTTCGCAGGCGTGTGGTTGAATATTCTTAATGTGACGGTAGTGTTTGACAAAACCAACGATATACGCTATAAAAAAATATGTAAATTGTGCTAATTTTATTAGCAAAAAAAAAAAATTTTTAATTAAGCTCAATGTGTTGAAGTGAATTTCATTAATTTAAATGTTTGTTAAAACTATGGATACTACTCTAACATCATCCTTAAATGGTGGTGATTTAGATTCAACTAGTTCCGGCGGAGCCTCATCAGATAATTCTACAGTTAATCAGGATAACATGCATTCACCAATTTCATATGGTTCACTATTTTTACCAAATTCAGGTGAGTTTTCTCAGTAACTTTTATTGGGAGACTATTATATGGTTTTCAGAGGAGCATGTTTAATGAACGTGATACTTTGACTGATTAAGTTGGATTATGAAATATTTGTGATCCATTATACGAAGCGAACAAACAGTGACTTTTTGAATGAAAAACAAGTAAGAAAATTATAGTCGGTCTAGACCGACTATACGATACCCTATACCATGCGTTTAGAAACCCTATCTCTTAGGCCCAACCAACTGGACATAGAAAATAAGCAAAAACCAAATTTGAGTGGGATTTTTATTAATTTTTTTGGCTGCAGATATGAAAAAGTTCATATCGGATGCTATATCTATATGGGGACTAGGTCCAAAAATGGACCAATCCTGATCATGTTTGGTAAAGTCTCTTGTATTTTGCAAAAATATATACAAACAAAATTTGAGAAGAATCAGTGCAATAATTTTGTTTTTTAATAGATTTAAGTGAAGATCGGGAAGCAGCTCTATATGGGGCCAAAGGGATCATTTTTGGACTACTCATTAATGGACGTAATGAACGCATAGAAAAAACAATTTGAGTAAGATTTATATGACAATTTGGATCTTATGGCAATTTATGTAATTTGTATGGGGGCTAGGTCTGAACATGGACCGATTCTCACCAATTTCAATAGCGTTTATCCCATGGCCGATGAAAGCTTATATACCAAATTTCATCAAAATATATTCATATTTGCGACCTGCAGTTTGATTACAAGGTTTACATGGACACACAGACGGACGGACGGACGGACGGACGGACATTGTTAAATCAACTCAAAAAGTGATTCTGATTCGATCGGTATAATTAAAGATGGGTCTAGGTCAAATATTTTTGGTTGTTACAAATAGCAGTACAAAGTCATTATACCCAAACCACATAGTGGTATAGGGTATAAAAAAATGTATGTGTCAAAAGTTTCCTTCTATCTCAATACTGTGTATCCTGTGTTGCTCCAATTTTTTATGCTTCTAAATAAAAGGATTTCTCAAGACATTTGTTTGATCAAGGATTTCATCGTTGTAGCTAAATCTCTTTCCGCCTAGCCATTTTTTAGGTTCGAAAATGTAAAATACGCCGGTTAATGCGGCAATTATTAGCCCAATACAAGGAATTTTGCACCCTTGCATTGTTTTGATGAAAAAGCATTTTTTTTCAAACTCTTTGAAGCCCTAAGCTGCAAGTGGTAACACATTCCGTCGAACACAATTACACCGTGTTACAAAAGAGGAAAAATTTAATATACTTTTAATATGACCTAGAGTAAGTTGTAGGCCAGGGGTCGAATCGTCGCATTCGTTATCGAAATTTTTCGATCGAAATAATTTTTTTATTTTCCAAAATAAAATACTTTTAATAATTTTACTCTGTCACAGCTAGCGAATTATGGTCCATATTTAATAGTAAAAGTGAAAAGAGGTCTGACGATTGTCCGTCCTCTTAATATAATAAACCAAATTATGGAATTTCAATTGATTTTACTCGATTCGAATACGACGAGTAAATCACCCTTCAATTTTCAGAATTTTGAATACACTTTCAAAATCTGAAGTTATCGTCAAAAAAACGTTTTTTCAATACTTCACGGACTAAAATATTTTTAACTAAATCGATTTTGAACTGAATTAAAATTTTTGAACGGTTTTAGAAAGGCGAATAGTTAAGCTTTCCAAATCTTTATATATAAAATGTATGTATGTATGTATGTATGCATGTTCCGTATGGACTGGCGGGTGAAACTGTGAAGTCTGATTTTTGGGCTGTGGGCGGAGGGGCGTGGCAAAATCAAATTTTAATATTGCACACAGATATCTGCTAAAACTTACGGGAGAGTTCGTGCTTTGCTATTGTCCGACACTGTGTATTAAAATTTAGATGTAATATAATAACCAGATGTTTTCTTAGGGCCAGCAAAACGGACCAAGCCCAGCTAGTATACATATATGTATGTTTATATTTTTAAGACATTTCAATTATAATTAAGACAAGTAAGAGAGTGTTAAATTCGGCTATGCCGAATCTTTGATACCCTCCGCCTGGGTTTTACGTTTACATTAATATATGGACTTATGACGATATTTATAACAATTTGATAAACTTAATAATAAATTATTACGACAAACACTTGAATTATTAGCATTTTTTTTTTTGAGATTTTTCCATATTTTGGGCCATATCTTTCAACAAGGATATTATCCAAAGTTAATCCAGGTAAATGGTTTATTTGAGCGTTGTTTCAACAGAGAGAAAGATGGAAGGATACACGGACATCACTATATCGACTCGAGTAGTTACTTTATGGGGTAGCAAATTCATTTTTTGATGCGTTACTAACGCAACTACAAACTGATAAATGCCCTCTGCACAGTGGTGTAAAGGGTATAAAAATATCAATTTAAATTGAAACATTTTCATTTGTGGGTAATGTGGCGAATTAGATATTAATTCGTACCCCAAATCATGGAATTTTGCGCTCGTGCATTGTGTTGATGGATAAACATTTTCTTCAAAAAGTTGGCTTAATATCCACCGTTTTTGTTTTTGTAGGTAATCAATGTTGATTTTGCCGCTTACTTTCCAAAAAACTGTTGTGCCTGAAAAAATCCGTTGATCTTTGTGTTCGGTGTATTTCAATGGATCAATGTTTCATCCATTGTTATAAAACGGCACAAAGACTCATTCGTATTGCGATTGAAGTTGTCGATAAATCCTCTATTTCATGATATTTTAGCATCATTATTTCTGCCAAAAGATTTGTATATATACATATATCGCACCTGTACCTCTAAAGTGAGTCAACTCAAAATTTAAAAATTTTCAGTAGAGGCAAAAAACGGCTTTTTTTAAATATTTACTATAAAATTTAAAAACAGTTGTTTCATTGTAAAGAATTTCGAATAATAAGTATACAACAGGAGTTGTTTTTGCGATTTTTTCAGTGATCATCAAAAATAACAAGTTTTTTGGATGCAACTCAAAAAGTGTTTTTTTAATGGATTCTAAAGAAGCTACACATATAGCACAAAGAGGGTTACAACTGTATTTTTTTTTTGCGAAAGACTAGAAAAACCGATGTGAGATTTTTACAGTGGATAGATATGACTACTGTGTGTGAAAATTTAAAAATTTTGAGTTGACTCACTTTAGAGGTACAGGTGCGATATATATATTTATAAATTTACAATTCCAGCAAATATTGCTGACACTGGTGCATATTATAGGATAGAAGTTGTGCGTTTCTTTTAAATTTTTTTGCGATTTTTTTGGAGAAAAACTAGACAATAATATTTATTTGTTTACATTTTTTTTGTTGATTTGGGATTACTCCATCCCCTTCTATCAAAATGATAGGAGGATTACTTGGTTGGTCCAGAGGAGTAAAATGCCATCAAAATTTTGGATCCCAGTGGGTTATAGTTCAACTTCTATTCTCTCTAGCAATTCCACTATAACTCTATAATTCGCCTTGTCCTCATTGCTGAAGAAATCTAGGATCTTGTCGTACTTAAGCAATATCGTAATTAGAACGTTGTCGATTGTATTTAGTACTGTTGAAAATAATGTGCGAATCATCTTCAGGTACCCCACAGGTTTCACATGAGCCATCCCCAGCAGATCGGGCCTTCATCCTAGCAAGGGAGAACCGGCTGAAAGAGTGACCTGTCATGAGTCTATTGATCTGTCTTATCTGCCTGCCACTCAAATTTATACTATGGCCTTCCAACGAAGGTTTCGTCAAACAGTGACTAATGTAATTTACCGCAATCGATTCCTTTCCTTCTCTTCATGAAATCAAAATGTCTCTTCCATTCGCTGTATATTCGTCTCTCAATTTTACTGAGAGACGGCCATTTCATCACTTTGCTCCGAACCTTCCGTAATAGCCCATTTGGCTGCCTCATCTACAATAACGTTGCCAGCAATCCCTCTGTGAGACGTTATATAGTGAACTTCAACGCGGTCAACAAATTGAGATCCGTTAAGCATATTGTGTATGTGTATGCTTATGTCATTTTCTCTCGCTTTGCATGAGCTTATGCAACCACTTTTGCTGTCATTTAAAATTACCACTTTTCTCATTTTCATCGTAATAGCCATTTCAACTGCCTTATTTATGGTAAATACTTCCGCTGCCATAGGAGACACGGAAAAAGGTAATCTATACAGTGTGGTGGTGTTGGTATTCGGGAGAAAAATCGCAGCCCCAGCTTTGCCCTCCCTTATGGAAGCACCCGTGAAGATTAATTCGAATTGTTCCGCCATCAGCCTTTCTTTCTTCCGTTTAGTTTCGGTATTTTACCCTTATTTTTTTTGCCATATTATTCGCACCATAGATCCATAGAAATTACTTATCACCTGTAACTTATTCGATTTCTTTATGAGTAATTGCTGCTGCTCCAAGTTGAGCAAAATCCATTTATATATCTCAAATACTCTGTAAAGGATTGCCAATAGAAGGAAACTCTGATAAATTCATACCCTGGTGAAAGATATTAACAAGATCTTTGGCCGTTCTCAACTCTACACGAAATTCAGGAGGTAGTTCCGCAGCCATATGATAAATCACATGGATCGGTGTTGTGTTTATCAATCCCAAGGATGACTCCATGTTTGAGGCAAACCTAAAGCAACTGCTCTAAATGTTACTACTACTAACCATCAGGTGAGATATAATAAAATCTATTCAGTCGATGTAGAAGGGCTTTTATCTGAAAAAAGAAGAGTTCGTAGAGAATGGCAACGCTAAAATCTAGGCTGAAGGAATGTACTAAACAGCTTAAAGCGTTACTAGATTACCAAAAAACCGCTTCTCTAAAAAAGTTTCTGAACGGGCTCGACGCAACCCCACAAACAGACTATGCGCTATGGCGAGCAGCCAGAGGCCTAAAAGACCGGTGTCATATAAGCCTCCGTTGCGAGATTCAAATGGAGACTGAGCAAGAACTGACGCTGAAAAAGGTACTCTGTTTGTAAACCACTTGCAGAAAGTATTTACTCCAAATACGTCTGATTCTATAGTAGAGCTTCCACCAGTACCCTTTATACCAGATGTTACCTTGAGGTTGAATATACGGGAAATTGAACACTGCATTGCGGGCTTAAATTCGAAAAAAGCTCCAGGTGCTGATAAAATAAGCAATAAAATGCTCTTAGAACTTCTTTATATTTCAAAAAGAATCATTCTATTTATTTTTAATGCTATTCTGCGCCTCAAATGGTATCCCGCCGAATGGAAGGTTTCGCTAATTACTATGATACCTAAGCCAGGCAAAGATCATACGAAGGTGGAATCCTATAGGCCTATAAGCCTTTTGTCTAACATGTCAAAACTATTTGAAAAGCTACTTATGAGTAAGCTCATACCCATACTGAATGGTACTGGATGCATTCCAGACCACCAATTCGGTTTTATGAGACAACATAGCACCATCGAACAAACTCATAGACTCGTGAACGTTGTTAGAAAAACTTTCGAAGAAAAGAAATATTGTTCTGTGCTTTTCATCGATGTTTCGCAGACATTTGATAAAGTATAGCACGAAGGTTTAATAACTAAACTAAAGCAAAACCTACCTGCAAACACACTTAAGCTTTTAGAATGCTACTCAATTGAAGCCGGAGTTCCTCAAGGCAGCATTATCGGTCCTGATGATACGGCTTTTCTAAGTGCTCACAAAAGCCATCAAGAAGCTTCCCGCAAACTCCAAGAGTATATAGCTCAGTTAGAAAAATGGCTTAAACAATGGCGGATAAAAATTAAAGAGCAAAAATGTTTACATATTACTTTTCCATTATGCAGAGAAACATGCCCGCCTATACAAATCAATAAACAAACCATACCTCAACACACTGAAGTAAAATATCTCGGTGTGCATCTTGATCGTCGTTTAACAAGGAAGCCACACATAAATGCAAAGATGACCCAAATGAAATTAAAAGCGGCTCAAATGAATTGTCTCATTAGAAGGAATTCTTCACTAAGCGGATTGTAAACTTCTTTTGTACAACTCTATCTTACGGTATCCAGTTATGGGGCACTGCCTCGGCATCAAATGTGGAAAACATTCAAAGGCGACAAAATAAAATACTCCATACGATTACATCAGCCCCCTGGTACGTTAGAAATAAGCGAATTCATAAAGATCTAGATGTCACGATAGTTAAGACTGTGTTTTTAAAACATGTTACAAGATAATTAAAAAAAAACTTGAGTTAAACCCAAATCCCCTAGCCCGCAACATCATTAACTTTAGAGGCCACACTCGGCTGAGAAGGAGGGACACTCTTACTCTCAGTCGATTACGAGAGACCTTTCGATTGATATATAATATAAGGTTGCTCTTAATTCAGAATATATAAAAAAATACACTT
This sequence comes from Cordilura impudica, assembly GCA_963682025.1. Classification (NCBI taxonomy): domain Eukaryota; kingdom Metazoa; phylum Arthropoda; class Insecta; order Diptera; family Scathophagidae; genus Cordilura; species Cordilura impudica. Next base: position 210,496,957 of record OY821519.1, on the reverse strand, counting down.
TTCCAAAAAAGGGCAAAAAAAGGGCGACATTTTTTGTGAGAAAAGAAAACGGCATAAGAGAGTTTTAAATTCGGCTATGCCGAATCTTTGATTCCCTCCACCTGGGTTTTACGTTTACATTAATACATGGACTTATGACGATATTTATAACAATTTGATGAACTTAATACTAAATTATGACGACAAAAACTTGAATTTTTAGCATTTTTCGAGATGTCTCCATATTTTGGACCATATCTTTCAACAAGGATGCCCGATTTATCCCATTTTAAATTCAAACCTGCTCGAAATAATGATTAAAATATTATCCAAAGTTAATCCAGGTAAATGGTTTATTTGGAAGGATAGACGGACATCACTATATCGACTCGAGTTGTTACTTTATGGGGTAGCAAACTCATTTTTCGATGCGTTACTAACGCAACTATAAACTGATATATAAAAATATCAATTTAAATTGAAACATTTTCATTTGGTTTCACATGAGATAACAAGATCTTTGGCCGTTCTCAACTCTAGACGAAATTTAGGGGGTAGTTCCGCAGCCATATGATAAATCACACGGATCGGTGTTGATTTTAACAATCCCAAGGATTTTCTGATATGAAAACTCATACATGACTTAAATTTAGCCATGGCGGTCTTAGTCGGATTCGCAAAACTGGAGAGTGCATATTCAATTTTGGAACGAGCAAAAACTCTATAGAATTTGATTGATTTTCTTGGGTCCACGCCAAAACGGCAACCACTTAGTGTCAGCAAAAAACTACATGTCTTATTTACCTTTTCCACCGCGCTTTTCACATGAGGCAATTGTTCAATATCGATATTATCTATCATAATGTTTAGTTTTATAAACCTCGCGCCAAATGCCATAACTTTGGTTTTACGTAGATTTATTCTCAGATCAATTTCCTGCACGCTACAGTGAAACATGTGACGGTGATCTGTTTTGCTCTGCACTGTAGCAAAAGAATTTCTGTTACAAGCAGAATAAGAAAGAAGAAAAAAAAATAATAACCTTGATCTTGAAATTATTTTCAAGTTCAAGTATGTACATATAAACAACACCTTATATGGTAATATGTTGATGGCATTTTTTTTTGGCAAACTGATTTATGGCGTTTTTTTCTCTTCATTTTGTTGTATTAAATCATGAACACATTCATAAGCAATCATGCTGGTCAAACCACGTATTTTCTTGTATTGATCTCACTTGCTTATATATATCTCACTTAGTCATATATGAGTGGGAGTGTTATAAGAGAATATTATGAATGCATATGAATGTTCTCAATGAATTGGTGGTGATTTTGTTTTTTTAATAAACAGGTTTTTATCTGCAGATGAATGAATGAAGATGAGAAGGTTTAATGTAGTAAAGTTAAATTTAAATCTAGGAGTTGAATTTTGTTTGTTGAAACGTAAAGGTTGAGGAAAAACCTCTATTACATTAAATAATAATTTTAAGAAATTTTTAAGAAAAAATTAGTGTAGTAAAATAAAGTAATGTAAAGTTAAAATTAAAGATAAGACATAGTGTAATCAAATAAAGTTAATTCTGAGAAAAGTACTAATGTTCTAAGACTTAAGAAATTTAAAATTTAAAACTTAAAAGATTAAACAAATTGATTATAGTTTGAATTGTGAGATCAAGCGGCGGTGATCGTTTATTGGAAATTTTGACCAAAGCTAACTGTTTTTTTATAGAACTAAAAAGAAAGTTTAATTAAATACTAAAGTTATTGTGCAATATTAAAACAAATAGTATTTAAAACAAAAAAAAAAAAAACTAAAATATTTTTACTGTGAAAAAGATTACAAAATAGTCGGTGGCGTCTTAAATTACAAAAGAAATTGTGGAAGAACCTTTTTTAAAGAAACTAAAAATCAAATTATATGTAAGAACTTAAATACTGTCAAGAAAAGAAAAGAAGGTTTAAAAAAATAAATAGTTGAAAAATAATATAAAATTATAAAACAACACAAGTTGATTAAACAAATTTTGTATGGAAATCAGCAACAATATCGTTATTAATGCAGCTATGGCCGATTTTTTTAATGGCATATTGAGAGACACAACCACGGCGTCTGGCGGCAGCAGCTTCATCGGTACAACCACAAAGCGGTAAATTTTTTTAAAATACAAATAATTTTCCAAATTAAAATTTTTTTCACATATATAAAAATTTTCTTTGTTTAAAATTTTCCTTATTAAATTTAAGAATGTTACTAGATTAATAAAATTTTGCTATATATAAAATTTGGTTAAAATATAAAATTTTTACTAACTATAAATTCGATTATAAAAAATTTTCTTTTATTGTAAAATTAAATTAAAATAAAATATTTCGAAATGTGAATTTTTCTAAATGTAAAATTGTCTAATTATAAAGTTTAAACAAAAATTTTTCTAATGCTAAAATTAACCTAAAATTAAATATTGCTAAAAGTCAACTTTTGTTAAAACTAAAAATTTCATAAATTAAAATAATTTTCCTAAATATGGATAAAATTAAGCTAAATTTAAAATTCTCCTAAAATTAAAATTATGCTATACTTTAAAATTTTTCTAAAATTAACCTTTTCTTAAAATTAAAATTTCCCTAAAATTAAATTTTGATAAACTTAAAAATTTGCTAGAAATAAAAAGTTAAAATTAACCTAAATTTAAAATTATAGAAATTTAAGAGAATTTACAAAATGGTACCATATTTAAAAAAAAAAAAAACAAAAAAAAAAAAAATTTTTTTTGTTAAAGCTAAAATTAAAACTAACTTTAATTAAAAAAAAAAAAAAATACATTGAGTTGAAATCGCATTCAAACTCAATTTTTTTTACAAAATTATATTAAACAAAATTTTATAACATTAAAATTTTTCTAAAATTACATAAAAAGTCTTCTAATTATAAAATTTAAACTAAAATTTTCCTAATTCTAAACTTAAGCTAAAATTAAAAATTTTCCTAAATTAAAATTTGGCTGAAAATAAAATGTTGGCAAACTTAAAATTTTTTCTAAAAAGTGAAATTTTGCGATAATATAAAAAAAATAATAAGATAAATTTTGATAATTATGATTTAAATTTTTAACCCTTAAAATGAAGGGTAAATAAAAACTTTTTTTTGTTAAAACCAATGTAGAAAACCAAACCAAACCTAATCTTTTCATTGATGTGGGTTACCTCCAAGTAAGATGGAGTCGAGGTAACATGGTAGGGAGGGCAAAAGGGGCAGAACACCTCGTCCCCAATCCCAAGGTAAGTATGGCCATCCGTCCCATTTAGCGTCCGTGTTTTTGACAGTTGTTTTCTTTTAATCGCACGTGAAAATCTGTAGTGCGGTTTCCCTGGGCCTGAGCAAGACCCCACCCATCCGGCGAGCTAGGCCCCTACGCCAGCACGTGCGACCATCAAAGGCTCAGGGAAACGGAAGCGGATCTTCCACCAACGCCGCACCATTACAAACAACGAAAACAACAAAAAAACGTCGTATGGTGTTTGTGATTAATATTTTAATTTAACATGTTCATACATAATTGGGTTATTCATTATGCTGGCTACACACCAGGCAACGGTTGCTTCAATGTGTTGTAGCAACAATGATACACACGTAGCAACAGTTGCCTCAAACAAGCGGAAATATCAAAAAGTTTTGATATTGTTCGTTGGTTAATGCAACCGTTGAAGTAACCGTTGCCTGGTGTGTAGCCAGCGTTAGATATAATACCCATATCGCCTGTGGTTACAGAGTTGCTACTCAAATTCGTTGTTTTGGAAAAATTTTGTTAATACTTAATCTAGCGATATAAAAAAAACTAGCGATATAAAAAACTTATTCACTTAAAAATTGTAGAGATTAAAACATGTACATTTGAGAGCTATTCTTAAAATTAAGGATGTTATGTATGCGCTTGACTTGGCCGGGAAGGTCCCCAAATTACTGATCATGTGATATCAAATTTGTGTATAGTTACTATGGAGAAAACATGAAAAAAAAACTGAAATATGAAAAAAAAAATTTGTATTTTTTATCATCCTTTTCCCTAATTACGGGTCCCTTATTTTTCCGTATATAATATACATATATGGATATCATCCTTATTAGAAAAAACTGTTCCTTAAAATCATGAAATATACACACATATTTGTTTCTAAAGATAAAATTAAAAGAAATAAACAGGTTAATAGTGCGAGCGAATAAATTTGATTATATGGAAGATGATTAGATCGATTATAAAGGTTATAGTTATAGAACTTTCAAAAACTATCATAAATGTTCTCAACAAGGCCTACAACCCAACTTAGGCCATTTTTCAAGTATAAAAAAATAAATTTTTGTAGCACTGCGTAATTAATATGCATTTTTCATTAATTTGTATAAGTGTGAGTATGAGAATATTTTTTTCTTGGTAATGTTTGGCCGCTTGATTAAGGCCTTGAACTAGAAACAAGATGTTTTGGTAATGAATCACATACTCAAGGGTTGATCTGTTTTGGTACATTTAATGGGCAGTTATATTTAACTATTTGACTAACAGACCAGTACACATAGAATGATCGAATGATCTTTATATAAACGGCTTTTTATTTAGTGTTTAAGAAACTTCATAAATCTTCGTCGAACTCCTGCAATGATTCAGAGAAACAATGGAACTAATTTCCTTGCAACCGAAAAACTTTTGAAGAAGGTACAATGTACAATTTACCTTCTTCAAAAGGTGTTATGGCGCCCACGGGCGGAAACTGATAGTTATACAATGGGGTATGAGAGTGTAGGGGAGGTTTCGGACTACAGAAGAGTGCAAGATTTTTTTTTGATGGTACATATATAATTAGTTTTTATTGTTCACATTTGAGATCTTTTCTAATGTAAGAGAAATATGAAAAAAAAAAAATTAAGACAGCGCTAGATGAGTAGCCACACCACGACTTGTTCATCGTCAGCATCCTTCTGTCTATTACCTGAATTCATGCTTAATCAACTATTTAACTCAAACATTTGAAAGAAAAGAACATGAGAATTGTTTTTCTTTTATACGAGTGTTAGTATGAACAAGCTGAGTTTTTTCCAATTTTAACATTTTACATTAACATAGCTATATCAATTCCAAGTCTAGTATTATGAAAAGATTTTTATAGTTGCCAAATTTCTCTAGATGTGTATATAAAATTGTAAATATTAATAAAAAAAATAAGTTACAAAAACAATATTGATTGAATCTTCAATTGTCCATGAGCATGGTCACGCACAGTCACAAAGAGATTTAAAACGGATTTCCTCTCATCCAATCAATCTGAAACTTGGTCGATATATTTGCTGTAAAGAAAGATTAACTACGACATAGTCACGCACAGTCACGCATAGTCACGCACAGTCACGGAATGATTTAAAATCAATTTCCCCTTATCCGATCGATCTGAAACTTGGTCGATAGATTTGCTGTAAAAAAAGATTAACTTTGACATAGTCACGCACAGTCAGGCATAGTCACGCACAGCCACGGAGAGATTAAAACCTCACTTCCCCTCATCCGATCGAGCTGAAACTTTGTCCATAGACTTGTTATGACCAAAGATTAATTTTAAAAAAGTCACGCAGTCACGCACAGTCACAGGGAGATTAAAAACTCATATGCATAAGAAAAGAAAGAGTTTTAATAAAAACTTTGTTTTTATGGGTTAGATTATAATAAATTTTTCCTAAGAAGTTTGTTTTGTGTAATTAAAATATTTTATTTAATTTATTTTATATTTTTTTTATTTCAATGCTTGCGGTTATTCATTGGCTCACATCGTAAGTCGGACAAGTTATTATAAAAACTTAATCAACGATTTTATATGTTTTGACAAATTATTTTTTCAAATATTTTTGATGCATTATAAACAAGAAAACAGATTAGCAATGTTGACACACAATTAATATGTAACGGTACATCTAATACATACATATTGCAAATATTCTTAAAAATTATGCTCACAACGAAAGTCGGGCAAAGAAGTAATTTAAAACAAGTAAGAAAATTATAGTCGGTCTAGACCGACTATATGATACCCTATACCATGCGTTTAGAGACCCTATCTAACTGGACATAGAAAATAAGCATAAACCAAATTTGAGTGGGATTTTTATTAATTTTTTTGGCTATGGGGACTAGTCCCAAAAATGGACCGATCTTGACTATGTTTGGTAAAGTATCTTGTATTTTGCAAAAATATATACAAACAAAATTTGAGAATAATCAGTGCAATATTTTTGTTTTTGCATAGATTTAAGTGAAGATCGGGAAGCAGCTCTATATGGGGCTTATGACTAAGAGTTGTCCCATAGGGATCATTTTGACTACACATTAATGGATGTAATAAACGCATACAAACCCAATTTGAGTAAGATCTATATGACAATTTGGATCTTATGGCAATTTATGTCGATGTCATAGGGGTCATTTGTATGGGGGCTAGGTCTGAACATGGACCGATTCTCACCAATTTCAATAGCGTTCATCCTATTTTATAATTTATAATTTCATCAAAATATATTCATATTTGCGACCTGCAGTTTGATTACAAGGATTTCATGGACACACAGACGGACGGACGGACTGACATCGTTAAATCGAATCAGTTAGTGATTCTGATTCGATCGGTATAATAAAAAATGGGTCTAGGTCAAATATTTTTGGTAGTTACAAACAGCAGTACAAAGTCATTATACCCAAACCACATAGTGGTATAGGGTATAAAAATTTGAAATTTCACTAATTATACTTGAATTGGAATCTCATCAGTTGGCCTCTTGCCTTCGTCAGAAGACAATAGGTTGCAATTGTTTTAACAATTCCGCGCACAATTGTACATCATTTGGAAGGAAAAAAGGAACGAGAAATTGCAAATATTGTATTGTAAAAAAAAAAAAAAAATCGACAGTCCATGAGATCATTAAACGATATAAAGAAAAGAAAAGAATATCAAATAAACAACGTGTGGCAGAAAAAAGCTTAGTCCGAGAGACGAAAAATCATAGCTTGTGAAGTACAAAAGGATCCATTTATTTCTGCTCCAAAACGCCGCAATTGTAAAGAAAAATATTAGAAAAAAATGTCCATGCAGAAATTATAAGATGGGTGGTACGAAAAAATGATTTGAATGATCAAGTGGCGCGAAAGAAGCCATTTCAAAGGATGTTTCGTTTTGGAGCACGGTTAAAGGTTATGTTCACGGACGAAAGCAAATTCAACTTGTTTGGGTCCGATGTTCGTCGTTATGTATAGCGTTAACGCAATGAGAAATTTTGTCATACAAACACAATGAAAACAGTGAGGCACGGAGGCTTATCAGTAATGGTATGGGGTTGACCCTAAGCACACGACACTGCTAGAAAAAACTGACTATTGTATAATTGACCTAAGGTCATTAACGCCTTCCCAAAGCCCAGCTCTAACTGTAATCGAGCATTTGTGGGATGAACTCGGGCGTCGAATGGAAAATCGAACAACTAAAAGCTGCATTACAGGAAGAATGGAGTCAAATAAGTCCAGATGTCTGTAAAATAATTAGTTGACTCTATCCCAAGAAGACTGCAAGCTGTAGAATATCAAAAAGGCTACGCCACAAAATATTGAAAAGTATATAAAAAATTAAGTTTTAGTGTCTGCCCGACTTTCAATGTGAGCATAGTTTTGAGGTTTTTTTTAATATAATTTATTTTTGTTTCGTTTGTTTTAAAGTTTAAATAGTTACTTGTTATTTATTATCTTCCTTAATAAATGCTTTACTTTATTTATTCAAAGTATTTCCGAAAATACTAAGTATTATTCTTTTGAAAGGTGTTAAAGTTTTTTCAAAAACTTGCCCGACTTACGATGTGAGCCACTGTACAATATTTTTTGTTTTTCATTCGGTGCAATAATTATCAAATTTTTCTGCGTTCCTACTATAGAGCAAGCTACATATAGATGCCCATGAGAAGAACATGGATTTTCCAAATTAAGTCCGGCAACACTTATCGATTGGTCTTTAATTTAGAATATCATTTGGCAATTTTTCATTTTAACGATTTTTGATTTGGCGATTTTTAATTTTAGCGATTTTTGATTTCGTCCATTTTTGAAGATTTTTGTTTTTGGCGATTTTTGCTTTTCGAGATTTTCGGTTTTGACGAATTTTGAATTAGGCGATTTTTAATTTTGGAAATTTTTGTTTTTGGCGATTTTTGAAATTTGCGATTCCGACCATATTTTCCACGTTTTAAGATTGTCGTTTAAATAGTACTTTTAATTTTTTTGTATAGAAGATGTCACACCCACTAATCCAATCCCGCCCATTTTTTATCTAACTACTCATATTAATATCTGATGGACTTTTACAAAGGTGCCATGGCTTTCCCTTTTATAGTACTCCATTTATATGATATTATATATTTGCTTTGTATGGAAGTTGCCACGCCCACTGCTCCGATCATGCCCATTTTTTGTTCGACTAATCATATGAATAAGTTATGGGTTCGCGCAAAGTTCCAAGTCTCTTACTATTACAATACTCCAGATATATGTATGACATTTTATATTTGTTTTGTATGAGAGTTGTCCGATCCTGCCCATTTTTTGTCCGAACACTCACATTAATGATGAAGATGACGTCAGACAAATTTGCAAAGCCCCTGTCATAGGTCTCGAGATATATAATATTGAATTATTACTTTGTATGGGAGGTTCCACGCCCACTTATCCGATCCTGCCCATTTTTGGAATAGCTACTAACATTAATAATTTGTAAAGCTCTCTCTGTCATAGTACTTAATATATAAAAATATCAAAAAAAAAATTATATCCTATATTCATCCTCAAGGACCATTCTAAATATTGCAACCAAAAATTTTGAAATCAGATGAGTAGTTATGGCGGTTGCCTCCTTCAAAAAAACAAACAAACAAATACACATTACCTCTTTATTATATTAGTATAGATGGGACTGAAGTCAACTTGAGCTATATCATGTTTACAATTTTCCTTTTTAAAGCGGCTATGCCGCAAATATTTATCTTGTTGATAATTCTATTTAAATCTATCTTGTACGAAATGTAGACAGTCGATTTTGTTTTTTTTTCGAACTGATTTGTAAAATTTAAATTCAGCATATAAAAGATTTATTTTGTCTTAATCCTTAAGTTGCTCTAAGATACAGATTACCACATTCATTATAGTTAAATTTGGTTGTATTTATTGCATCCATTAATCAGTAGTCGAAAAATAAGCTGTCTAGAACCATTTTTAGTCATAGTCACCATATAAAGCTTCTTGCAAATCTTAAAAAATCTATTAAAAACAAGTAAGAAAATTATAGTCGGTCTAGACCGACTATACGATACCCTATACCATGCGTTTAGAAACCCTGTCTCTTAGGCCCAACTAACTGGACATTGAAAATAAGCAAAAACCAAATTTGAGTGGGATTTTTATTAATTTTTTTGGCTGCAGATATGAAAAAGTTCATATCGGATGCTATATCTATAAAGGGACTAGGTCCAAAAATGGACCGATCCTGATCATGTTTGGTAAAGTCTCTTGTATTTTGCAAAAATATGTACAAACAAAATTTGAGAAGAATCAGTGCAATATTTTTGTTTTTTAATAGATTTAAGTGAAGATCGGGAAGCAGCTCTATATGGGGTCAAAGGGATCATTTTTGGACTTATCATTAGTGGATGTAATGAACGCATATAAACCCAATTTGAGTAAGATCTATATGACAATTTGGATCTTATTGCAATTTATGTCGATTTCATATGGGTAATTTGTATGGGGGCTAGGTCTGAACATGGACCGATTCTCACCGATTTCAATAGCGTTCATCCCATGGCCGATAAAAGCTTATATACCAAATTTCATCAAAATCTATTCATATTTGCGACCTGCAGTTTGATTACAAGCTTTACATGGACACACAGACGGACGGACGGACGGACGGACGGACGGACGGACATTGTTAAATCAACTCAGAAAGTGATTCTGATTCGATCGGTATAATTAAAGATGGGTCTAGGTCAAATATTTTTGGTTGTTACAAACAGCAGCACAAAGTCATTATACCCAAACCACATAGTGGTATAGGGTATAAATAGAAATATTGCATAGACGTTTCTTAAATTTGGTTTATTACTGTTTTTAAGAACAATAAGCGACTAAATATTGTCATGATCGGTATATTTCTCGACCTATAATAATAATAGCATCCAATATAAATTGCTCATATCTGCAGGCAAAAAATGCATGAAAATGCGATTTATATTTGATTTAGGCTAAGCGGAGATGAACGGAAGAACATTTCTTGAAACTCCCGGTATAATTTTCCTACTTGTTTGAAGATGCTCAAACAGATAGCACTAGTTGAAATTTGGTGCTATTTGATGGATCTATATCAGAACAGATATAGACCATTACAGTGATCAGAAACCATATCTTTGGGTTCTGGGTTTTAGGTTTAAAAATACCTGATTTGACTTTTACAAGCCGTTTTAAGCTTTTAGAAGCTAATTCTAGTGAAAATCTATAGTCTTTAGAAGCCCTTTAGAATTTGCCTGCTTTATTTGTGATATAATAACAAATAATGCATTTATTTTATGACAGTTTTAAAACTTATCGTGTGACTAAAAAAGGCGTCTTTATGACGCTACTTATTATAGTATTTATTTAACAAAAAACTCCGTACATAAGCAAATTTTTCAGGAGTTGTATTACGAAAAAACTAATTGCATATAAAAAAAAACACAACTACCGACAACAATGAGGAACATAAGAACAAGCTCTAGGAATGCAAAAGCATAAATCATTATTGAATTACAATTCACAAAAGACAGTGGCAAATTACTAATTATAATAAATATTTTTTTTTTAATTTTATTTTGTGATAAAGGTTATCGCGGCAATATATCCTGCAAAACAGTTCTACATTTGGATAAGTTTTCGCCATATGCTAGCGACAAAGAACTGGATCGCAGGTTCCATGACATAACCAATGATTATGATAAATCTCCACCACCTACAGCCACCACATCCCCGGTATATCCCAGTCTAAATGGTATAGTATTTGACAGTGGTGTCGGTGTGGGGAGCCTACAAACTGATCTCAATGGTAATACGAAACATTCAACAAATAGCGGCATGAATGTTGGTGCAATGTCACTAACCCAAACACAACATCATATAACCGCCACAGATGCTTTAAGTAATTTAAATCGTACTACGTCTAGTATGAATGGTTCTGGACTTTTAACGAATATAACAGGAGTTCATAATAATACCAGCAATATACAAATGGATCGTAAATTTTTACAATTTACAACAGATCAGGTGGGTTTTTTTCATAAATAAAATTTCTTTTTTTTTCAAATTTATTAATATGTTTATTTTTTTCTCTCTCTCTCCCTGTCTATTGTTTAATATTTTAAACAGATCCAATGCATGTGTGAGGCTTTACAACAAAAAGGTGATATTGATAAACTCACCACTTTCTTGTGCAATTTACCCGCCTCGGAATTGTTTAAAAACAATGAAAGCGTTTTACGGGCACGCGCCATCGTTGCCTACCATTGTGGGCAATTTCATGAACTCTATAATTTACTCGAATCCCATGGTTTTTCTATAAAATATCATGCTGATTTGCAAAATCTATGGTTTAAAGCTCATTACAAAGAGGCCGAAAAAGTCAGGGGTCGTCCTTTAGGGGCCGTTGATAAATATCGCTTAAGAAAAAAATATCCTCTGCCCAAGACAATATGGGATGGCGAGGAGACCGTGTATTGTTTTAAGGAAAAAAGTCGTAATGCCTTGAAGGATTGCTATCAAACGAATCGTTATCCTACACCGGACGAGAAGAAGACATTGGCCAAAAAGACGGGTTTAACATTGACACAAGTTTCAAATTGGTTCAAAAATCGCCGGCAACGGGATAGAACGCCACAACAAAGAACGTGAGTACAGCTTTTTTCTTATTTTTGAATTACCTTAAAACCAGTGATGCTAACTATTTGAGAGCAAAACGCGCACGTGCAAATTTCGACTAAAAATGGTAAAAAAAAGGGCTACGCTTTTCTTTTTCGTTTAGAAAGTTTAACTGACAACTATAACAATTAAGAAAACAATAGAAGGTTTAGACCACCTTTCTGATACTTAGAGTATCATGAGTAGAAGATAACCATAAACCAAATTTGTGTGTCATTATTATAAATTTGTTGCCTGCCGATATGAAAAAGATCATATCAGATGATATTTTTATATTGGAACTGGGTAGAGAAATGGACTGATTCTGACCATATTTGGTCAGTTATTCTTCGAAAAAATATAAAAAAAAAAATATGTCCAATACTTTTCAATACTTTTGTTTTTAGGTAAATTATAGTGGAGATCGGGAATCAGCTTTATATGGGAACTATAACTAAAAATGGTCCTAAAAGGTTTATTTTTGGGGTACTAAGTAATAGTTGTAATAAACACGTACAAACCAAATTTGATGCATTATTTAAATCTAACTCATAGAGGTCATTTATATGGGGACTAACTATGAAAATTTACCGATTTTTACCAATTTCAATAGCGTTCGTCCTACGGCTGACAAAAGCTGATAAACAATAAAATTTCATCAAAATATATTCATATTTGCGCCATATAGTTTGTTTACATCGTTACATGGACACACAGGCAGACAAGCAGACGGACAGACAGACAGACGGACAGACAGACAAACGGACGGACATCGCTATATTAACTCAGAAAATGATTCTGAATCGATCGGTGCAATAAAAGGTCAGATATTTTTGGTAGTTACAAACATCAGCACAAACTCGTTATACTCTGACCACATATAGAGTATAAAAACATTAGATGCATATTTAAAATGTCTGGACCGTGAGACGATACCTTTACCAGGACTTTCGATTTTAGTTCAATTTTGTTAAAGTCATACGAGTAATTAGATAAAGAAAATGAGTATAAACCATATTTATACCCTATACCACTATGTGGTTTGGGTATAATGACATTGTGCTGCTGATTGTAACTACCAAAAATATTTGACATAAGTCCATCTTTTATTATACCGAACGGCTCAGAATCACTTTCTGAGTCTATTTAGCGATGTCCGTCCGTCCGTCCGTCCATCCGTCTGTGTGTCCATGTAAACCTTGTAATCAAACTACAGGTCGCAAATATGAATATATTTTGACGAAATTTGGCATATAAGCTTTTATCGGCCATCGGATGAATGCTATTGAAATTGGTGAAATTCGGTCCATGTTCAGACCAAGTCCACATACAAATGACCCCTATGAAATCGACATAAATTGCCATAAGATCCAAATTATCATATAGATCTCAGTCAAATTGGGTTTGCATGTGTTTATTATATCTATTAATCAGTAGTACAAAAATAATCCCTGTAGGACAATTCCTAGTCATAGGCCCCATATAGAGCTGCTTCCCGATCTTCACTTAAATCTATGAAAAAACAAAAATATTGCACAGATTTTTCCCAAATTTGGTTTGTTTTTTTTTTTTTTTTTCAAAATATAAGTGACTCTAACAAGGATGGTCAGGATCGGTCCATTTTTTGACCCAGCCCCATATAAATATAGCGCCCGATATGAAATAGCAGCCAAAAAAATATAATAACATGCCACTCAAATTGGGTTTATGCGTATTTTCTATATCCAATTAGTTGGACCGAAGAGAGAGGGTCTCTAAACCATGGTATAGGGTCTAGACCGACTATAATTTTCTTACTTGTTTTCAAATGTGGTTTGTACACTTTTTTTAAAAATATAGGTGACTTTACCAAATATGGTCAGGATCCGTCCATTTTTCGACCTAGTCCCCATATAAATATAGCACCCGATATGAACTTTTTCATATCTGCAACCAAAAAAATTAATAACAATGCCACTCAAATTTGGTTTATGCTTATTTTCTATATCCAATTAGTTGGACCGAAGAGATAGGATCTCTAAGCCATGGTATAGGGTATCGTATAGTCGGTCTAGACCGACTATAATAGACCGACTTTACCACTATGTGGTTTAGGTATAATGACTTTGTGCTGCTGTTTGTAACTACCAAAAATATTTCACCTAGACCCCTCTTTTATTATACCGATCGACTCAAAATCACTTTTTGAGTCGATTTAGCGATGTCCGTCCGTCTGTGTGTCCTTGTAATGAAACTACAGGTCACAAATATGAATATATTTTGATGAAGTTTGGTATATAAGCTTTTATCAGGCATAGGATGAACACTATTGAAATTTGTGAAATTCGGTCCATGTTCAGACCTAGTCCCCATACAAATGACCCCTATGAAATCGACATAAATTGCCATAAGATCCAAATTATCATATAGATCTCAGTCAAAATGGGTTTGCATGTGTTTATTATATCTATTAATCAGTAGTCCAAAAATAATCCCTGTAGGACAATTCTTAGTCATAGGCCCCATATAGAGCTGCTTCCCGATCATCACTAAAATCTATCAAAAAACAAAAATATTCCACGGATTTTTTTCAAATTTGGTTTTTTTAAAAATATAAGTGACTTTACCAAATATGCTCAGGATCCGTCCATTTCTCGACCTAGTCCCCATATAAATATAGCACCCGATATGAACTTTTTCATATCTGCAACCAAAAAAATTAATAACAATGCCACTCAAATTTGGTTTATGCTTATTTTCTATATCCAATTAGTTGGACCGGAGAGATAGGGTCTCTTAACCATGCTATAGGGTATCGTATATTCTAGACCGACTATAATTTTCTTACTTGTTTTTTATGAATTTGTGTCATTTTTATGTTTTTATATATATAAAAACTAAATTTGAGTAATATTTATGCAATATTTTCGTTTTTACTAGATTTAAGATGGGGACTATCACTAAACATGGTCCTAAAGAATTTGTTTTATAATATAGAGTTTATTTTATGATAATCTGGATCTTACCATCGGACTAGGTCCGAAGATGCAGCGAATCTCATCAATTTTAATTGATGATTGGTATCGGTTTATTTTAGTCAGATGAGACCAAACCCAGCCCAAGAGATCAAAATCAACCGATACCAATCAGATGAAAAAGTTTGGTATTGGGACAAACCATTGACCACCCCAAACCCAGCCCATGTACCTCAAACTTTGAAGCACGGAGGTGATTCTCTTTTGGTTTGGTGATGTATAATACCAGATGGTGTGGGCCCACTTATACGTATCGATGGCATAATGAGAAAGGAAAGCTATATTCGCATTTTGCAAGAGAATTTGCCTTTAGCTATCCCTCAAATTTTAGTTAGACATTCAGCGAAAATCGTCAAGGAATGGCTTAGTTCACAGGTGGTCAGCGTAGAGCCCTGATCTCAACCCTGTCGAAAATATATGGGCTTAATGAGCTCTGGGAGAGGGTACACGCTGTATGGAAACAAATTATCAAATTGAATGGCTCAGTTGATAAAAGCAAAGAGCTACTGGGTAAACTATTAAATTTAGATCATCAGAACCTTGGTGCAAAAGTGAGGCAATGCAATTGTTGGCAATTGTTAATTTGTTAGATACTTAAGTTATGAATACTTCTTTTTGTTTATTGTTTTTTAAGGATTGATATTTTTATTTATGTAAATAGTTTTTAATGTGTTTAATAAATACCATGAAAAAATTTAGTTGATCTCTTTATTTCAAACATTGCCTCACTTTTGCACCAAACTGTATTTGCAACCTGTAGTTTGATTACAATGTTAACATGGAGGCACAGACAGACAGGTTAGGCATCGTTAAATCGACTTAGAATATTTTTTTGAGTCGATTAGTTCAAAAAAAGGAGAGTGCAGTGGTGATGATTTTTTAAAATAATAAAAGAGTGGTGTATAAACCAAATTTGGTCAAGATACAGGGCGATCCATCTGTTATGTCGGTATGTTAATAATGAATAACTTAACTTTCCATACGTGCGATATTTATACCCTATACCACTATGTGGTTTGGGTATAATGACTTTGTGCTGCTGTTTGTAGCAACCAAAAATATTTGACCTAGACCCATCTTTAATTATACCGATTGAATCAGAATCACTTTCTGAGTTGATTTAACAATGTCCGTTCGTCCGTCCGTCTGTGTGTCCATGTAAACCTTGTAATCAAACTGCAGGTCGCAAATATGAATATATTTTGATGAAATTTGGTATATAAACTTTTATCGGCCATGGGATGAACGCTATAGAAATTGGTGAGAATCGGTCCATGTTCAGACCTAGCCCCCATACAAATTACCCATATGAAATCGACATAAATTGCCATAAGATCCAAATTGTCATATAGATCTTACTCAAATTGGGTTTGTATGCGTTCATTACATCCATTAATGAGTAGTCCAAAAATGATCCCTTTGACCCCATATAGAGCTGCTTCCCGATCTTCACTTAAATCTATTAAAAAAACAAAAATATTGCACTGATTCTTCTCAAATTTTGTTTGTATATATTTTTGCAAAATACAAGAGATTTTACCAAACATGATCAGGATCGGTCCATTTTTGGACCTAGTCCCTATATAGATATAGCATCCGATATGAACTTTTTCATATCTGCAGCCAAAAAAATTAATAAAAATCCCACTCAAATTTGGTTTTTGCTTATTTTCTATGTCCAGTTAGCTGGGCCTAAGAGATAGGGTTTCTAAATGCATGGTATAGGGTATCGTATAGTCGGTCTAGACCGACTATAAATTTCCTACTTGTTTTATTTAATTTCGTCCTTTCAATTCATTTGGACTACTTTTTGAATACAACATCGTATCGAATAGCTTCCTCTATTGGCCATGCAAAATGTGCCCTTTTTGCTGAATTGTCCATAACTTTTTCTAGCATCTCGATGATTTCGGGACGAATGTTTGCCGTTTGTTGGCGTACACTTTGCTTCGGGGGAGTCAGATCTGAAGATCTGAGTGGCCAGTAAGTGTCAACTTTTTTTGACATCATACATCCACAGAATTTTTGTTGCAAAAACTGCATTGTTTGATTTGCAGTGTTGCATGGTGCAAAATCTTGTTTAAACCAGTAACCCACCAGACCTTTTTTCTTCTCTTAATTGATGTGTCAAAACAGGTGTTCTAAAGTCAATCGGCTGACAAATATCAAAGTTTGTAAATGTTGCCGTACTGACATAAAAGACGGCGTACCGGTATAAACAATAATCTGGATTTTAGGGTCAACTTATATGGAACATTTACCTGAGAAGGTACTGATTTTCAACAATTTAATCACTTAAACTTATCAAAAAAACAAGTAAGAAAATTATAGTCGGTCTAGACCGACTGTACGATACCCTATACCATGCGTTTAGAGACCCTATCTCTCACGCCCAACTAACTGGATATAGCAAATAATCATAAATTTGAGTGGGATTTTTATTAATTTTTTTGGCTGCAGAAATGAAAAAGTTCATATCGGATGCTATATCTATATGGGGACTAGGCCCAAAAGTGGACCGATCCTGACTATGTTTGGTAAAGTCTCTTGTATTTTGCAAAAATATATACAAACAAAATTTGAGAAGAATCAGTGCAATATTTTTGTTTTTTGATAGATTTAGGTGAAGATCGGGAAGCAGCTCTATATGGGGCCTATGACTAAGATTTGTCCCATAAGGATCATTTTTGGACTACTGATTAATGGATGTAATAAACACATACAAACCCAATTTGACTAAGATTTATATGATAATTTGGATCTTATGGCAATTTATGTTGATTTCATAGGGGTCATTTGTATGGGGGCTAGGTCTGAACATGGACCGATTCTCACCAATTTCATCCTATGGCCGAAAAAAGCTTATATACCAAATTTCATCAAAACATATTCATATTTGCGACCTGCAGTTTGATTACAAGCTTTACATGGACACACAGACGGACGGACGGACATCGTTAAATCGAATCAGATAGTGATTCTGATTCGATCGATATAATAAAAGATGGGCCTAGGTCAAATATTTTTGGTAGTTACAAACAGCAGCACAAAGTCATTATACCCAAACCACATAGTGGTATAGGGTATAACAAGAATATTGCAGAGGTTTTTCTCTAATATTATATGTATATGCAATGAAACTTTCCAAAATATGTTCATGATTGGTCCATTCGTCTACCTAGTGCTGATATAAACAATATCGGTACCATTGGCTTGCAATTAATATGCACCCCAAACCTTTCAGTTTCCACCACAGTACATCATCTGGTCCAATGCGATTTTCCTCGGTTTTAACGATCATGGAACTTTTTTAAAAAAAGGATAAATTCTTAACTTTGTTGGTTTTTCAAAATCAAGTTGCTTTTTAATACAATTTTTTGTAATGAATGGCTCTTTCATCTAAAACGTGTCCTTCATTCGGAATTCAAATTCATCTAATTTGGTTTGGTTTATAATTTTCTACATCCAATTAATTGGGCCTTTATTAAACTCGTGGTATAGGGTATCGAATATTCGAGAACGACTATAATTTCCTACTTGTTTTTTTTTTTTATTTTTACAACTCTTAAAACAGATTTTTGGAGGTCAGTACAGAAACGCTGAAATCGATTTTATCCAATTAGGTTATGACATATCAATTTTTTTTCTCTGGTGTTTTTTCACACAAAACTAGATAAAGCATTTCTAAAGAGTACCAGCCTACAAAAGAAATTATCAGCGGTAAATACTTACAGTCTAAGGTGCGATTTGATTATCTTAAAAGTAAAAATTAAGTATTTCCCATGTTCAAACTTCAATTACTCGAGAAGTTGGCAATAATTCAGATATTGACGAGAAAAGAAAAATTCCGTTACTGACGTACTACACAAATATGAATATGCTAAACTTCTAAGACGCTAAAAATTTATTTACGAACAACGTTTTCGTGCTAAAGTTCTTTGTGCTCTTCGGGATAGCAAAAGCTTTTGGTCATTCGTTAAAAGAGTAAAGAATAATGCTAGTTCAGCTATCTCTTATAGTGAATGACCTATTATCCACTGACTCGAACTTTTTTCAAAAAAGAAAAAAGTTTTTGCCGGATAGCGATCAACCAACTGCCTGAACTCGTAAGCCTACATGTACTAGGCCTAAAACATTCTTCCGAGCTCGTTTAACTAAAGGGTTTTTTACTCTCAATGGTGATGGGAAGCAAGATTAATTACCATCTTGTAAACTATCTATGGGCCAACTCACTTCTTAATTGCCATTGGCCAACCTTTTCAGCCTTTCGTACCGTGCGGGAGTCTTTACCTCTTGCTGGAAGGTTGCTAATGTCCAACCAATCTCTAAAAAGGGTACGGCTAATAACCCTGAAAATTACCGTCCAATTGCAATCTGCTCTGCACTCTCAAAGGTGATGGAGAGCATGATCAATTTCCATCTTGTGAACTACCTAGAGGCCAACTCACTTATTAATGATCGTCAGTATGGCTTCCGTATAAATCGTTCCACGGGAGACCTGTTAGCTCTACTTTCTGAGCCCTGGAGTTGATCCATTCGCAATTTTGGCGAAAGTAAAGTGGTTGCTCTAGATATTTCCAAGGCATTCGATCGTGTGTGGCACGGTGCACTGATATCAAAGCTTATTGCATTTGGGGTCGGTAATGACTTCTCTTTATTTATATCGAGTTTTCTAAGAGATCGAGCAATACGTGTTGTTATTGATGAGATCTCATCTAATGAGTTTCAGCTTAATTCAGGTGTACCCCAAGGTTCCGTTCTTTCTTCTTCTCTTTCCCTTATCTTTCTGAACGACCTTCTTGGTCAAACTTTTAACTCTATATAGTCTTGACAGCAGCTTTTGTCATTCATTTTCCTTTATTGTAGGCCAAGCCTCTTGAAGGTTGGGGGCAAAAGGCGGACAATGAATGACACACTCAATCAAGACCTGTTAACAATCTCCGAGTGGGGTAAAGCGAATAGGGTTGATTTTAATGCGCTGAAGACTCAATGTTGTATGTTGACCCATAGGGCCATGGATTCAACAATGTCATCTGTATATATGGGTGGTATAGGTATTGAGGAGTCGGATACTCTTGATGTTCTAGGCATGAGAATTCAATGTGATGTTCGTTGGAACGAGCATGTTTTTCCAGTGTCGAAAGAAGCATTCAAGTGTTTTGGTTTCCTAAAATGGTGCAAAAATTACTTCACTCCCTCTGATATCCTTAAAATCTATATCACTTACATCCGAAATCAGGCAGGAGCTTCAAAGTCTATTTTGGAGCTACTGGACCGCGTGCAAAGGAGGGCGTTGGCGCTCATCAATGACAGTAGGGAATCCAACTCTATAGATTTATTGGAAAATCGTCGGAATGTGGGTTGTGTAGCACTGTTCCATAGATATTACCATGGGAAATGTTCTTCTGAAATTAGCAAACTTATTCCAAGTACCCGAGTTTCGGTTCGCTCTACCCGCTTCTCTAGTAGATCATCCGTTTGTAGTTTATTGTCCAGTTGACCGCACAACGAATTACAGAGAGAATTCGTTTATCAGTCGAAATAGCAGTATGTGGAATAAACTCCCCGCAGAGGTCTTTCCTGACAGTTATAATCTAATAGAATTTAAGTAAAATATCCACAAACACTATCCCTCTTTCCTCCTTCCCATATCGTATTTTCCTGAGATCAACACAATGCACTGCATCTGTAGGGGGCATCCCCTGAGTGTTGGTTAATAAATAAAAATAAAAGAAGTATGGCTTCCGTAAAAGTCGTTCTACGGGAGAACTGTTAGGCCTCCTTTCTTAGCGTTGGAATCGATCCATTCACAATTTTGGTGAAAGTAAAGTGGTTGCTTTAGATAGTTCCAAGGCGTTTCATCGCTTATTGCATTTGAAGTCGACATTGGCTTTTCTCATTTCATATTGAGTTTTCTCAGAGACCGCACTATACGTGTCATTATTGATGGACCCACATCCAATAAGTCTCAGCTTAATCCAGGGGTGCCACATGGTTCTGTTCTATCTCCTTCTCTTTTCCTTATCGTTCTTAATAACCTTCTTAGTCGAATATTTAATCCTATCTACTCTTTCACAGATGACAGCAACATTTGCCATTCATTTTCCTTCAATTGTAGACCAAACCATTTTAAAGTTGGCGGCAAAAGGCAGACAGTGAATGACACTCTCATTCAAGACATGTTAACAATCTCTGAGTGGTGTAAAGCGAAAAGGGTTGATTTAAATGCACGCAAGACCCAATATATGAGAGAGAAAAATATACAAATTCTTAGGTTCCCTAAACAAATTTTTTGGATAAAATCGATTTCAGCAACCTGAAAAATCTGAATAAATTTTCAAAAATCAAATATGATGCTTTTGAGAGTTGCAAACATAAAAAATAAGCGTTTTTGGTGAACACCCTGATGCACAATGTACATGTACATTGTTCATGTATTAAGATCGACAACAACAGCAAAATGAATTTCATTCACTATTTTCCTAAAGAAAACTTCAAATCATTCATTTAATAAGCAACAATCATTAATAAATAAAAATTATTTTATTTTTATTATTTTTTTTTTTTCATATAAACTAGACCCTTTTTTAATTATTTTCCAATGCAAGTATCAAATTTCATAATGCAATAAAAATGTTGAAAAATTAACACGAAGTTGGTACTAAAAATTATTTTTTTTAAACATAAATTTAAACACTCTAAAGAAAATGATTTCACAATAAGTCGGAAAGAAAAATGCATAAATATCACACTTAAGCAAAGCACTTAACATAAAATCTGGACAAGAATACAAAAAAAAAAGTACAAAAAATATAGAGTAAAAAATTCCCCATAACTCATTAAAAGCAATAACAACAGGCCATATGGATATAAATATAAAATGCAATTGTTTTTGGATGAAATTGGCATTAAAATACAGTAAAAATTGACCATTAAAATAGGCACGTACTTACATCTAAACGAGTACGAGTACGAGTATGAGATTCAAAAACATAAACGCAGGCCTAAGCATAAAGACACAATATAAAAAAAAAGATCCCTCCAACATATTGAGCATACACTTGAATGAGTTTTATGTTGAAAATCAAAACAATTATAAATGCTTTAAAACTGTAATAAGTAAAATTAGACTAAAGGACGCCTTTGTTGTAAAGGAATGTGAAAATATGTATGTACATGTTTGGCATGTGCAACATATTGTTCTAATTTTAAAACCATAGGAGGGCCTAAATTACTGTTGTCCTCGTATATGGACAAGTGGTATTTTTGGTTAACACATGTTTTAATTTAGTTATTCTTTAAACTTACTATTATTAAGATCCTTTTTCCATTATTTCTCATTTTAGTGACATGATGTCTGTTTTACCCGTCAATCAATTGGATCCCAGTGGTTTTACTCGAATGTTCAACGCTCCAAGTTATTATCCCGAAACAATATTCAATGGTCAATAACATTAGTTGTTAGATGTAAATCTTTATAATTTTTAAGTTTTTTTCCGTTGCCTGTTTCATTGTAAATATTAGTTCGAAGTCATAAAATGACCGTTAAAAAAATGTTTTGTATATGTTTGAGTTTTTAAGTAGGAATAATTTTTAAGTCTTTTTAATTATTGCAATATATTTAGTTTTAAGTGAAAATTTTTAAACTTAAAATAAAAGAAAAAATATTAAACAAAATTTATGTCTGAAGGAACAAATAAATTTATTTCAGCAAACGGCCAGATACGCTCACATTCGTCATAATAATGATCTATAATACTAATAGACAAGGCGATTTCTTGTAACCGATGTAACTTTGTCAGTTTTAAACCGATTTTGACCAAACATACCTCATTTGAAAGGTAGTTGTTTTTAGCTGTCCGCCAGATTTACCGATTTGCTTCGTCTTGAACATTTTTTTTTTTTTTTTCATTAAAATTAATTTAAAGGTGCTACTAACACATACATAAAATTATACAATGCTGTGTGTGTTTTTATTAAATTTGTTAATGTGTTTGCAAAAATTATATATGAAATACCCTGTGTTGCATTGTTAAATAATTTTAGACATAATAGTGCGTTTACATCTAAGCAAAATCTAGTATATACGAGCGAAATCTAGCTCAATTTTACTAGATTTTCCATACAAAACAAAATCTAGCTCGTTACTAGATATGTGCAAAATCTCACCAAATCTTGTAAAACTTGGGTACTACCAAATGATACTACTGTGTTTTTTTAATATTGTAGTAGAAAATTACAACGCAGTGACAGTAAAATTGACACTTAAAAACAAAAGCAATCAAGTTGAATAAAAAGGAAATAAAATATTAATTATTAACAAAAAAAAATGACGAATCTATAATAAAAAAATATTTAGTAATTGAAACTTTTTATACTGACATGTGCCCATTCCAATCTGCTGTATAATAATTGTGGAAAATGAATTTGTTTTTGCTGATTTTTTCGTAAAATTTCTATTTCAGTTTATGCTTTTTTAATTTTTGATGGATAATATAATATAATTATAAAATCTGTTCCTTTTTAGAATTTCCCATATTTCCATTTTACTTTGTTTTGTGTAGTTTTGGTATTTCTAGTTTATATGTTTTATTTTAGTTAGCTGTTTATTGTTGTGGAAACAAAATCTCACAAAATGTCAAAAAAGTTAGATGTAAACGGTATAGATTTTGAAATAGATTTCAACTAAAATCTACTAGATTTTCTTCAGATGTAAACGCACTATAAACCAATAACGACAACAACGCAATCGAATTTCATTATAATAATTGTATATGACATGCCCTGTGTTGAATTGTTAATTGTTGGCATACAAGGTAGTTCAAATTCCTTTAGGCTCTTGTTTCTGTGTGTTCAACATTTATTTATAATGCAATAAATGTCATAGATCAAAAAAATATTGAAAGAAATAAATTAAATGAAGAAATAAAATTTCCTAGAATTTGCACTCGAACTTCGAGGTCTGGGCTCTGCTAGTATCAAATTAAAGCCCGTATATTTTTTATTTGGGGGTAAAAAATATGAATATTTTTCACATTTGATCAAAAGAAACCATTACACATTGCAAAAAATGGAAAACATTTCTTTTTTTTTTTTCTTGAATAGCCAGTATAGTTTTTTGATCCGCTATGGTCACCTAACTGCAAAAATTATAATTATTTCTATTTCCATGGTAAGGTTTTTTTTAATATTTTCTAAACTTTGAGATTTTTGAGGAGGCTACTCCATATACATACATCTTGTCGATTTTGTTATACAATACATCAAAAACTTTAAATTACGCCATCTCAATGATGGCAACCCTCTGCATAAATCAAAGGCTAATTGAATATCAATAAATTTCCCATACACATAATACTCACTGTACAGAGGGCATATACGAGGGCGGTCCCAGAACAACCCGGACTGACAAAGAAAACAACATATTTGGGGAAAATTTTCTTTGTTTCTCAACATAATCTCCTTTTAGTTTGAAACTCTTTCCCAGGTGTTGACTGGAACTTTATTACAATTTTTTACTAATTTAAGGTCAAATCTGCAATTGGTTTTTTCTATCAGCTCGACTTTTCGCGATATACCGTTATGTCCTAAGTTAAGGCACTTCCACTACATATATTGAAATAACTTGAAAACGGTTCACCATATTCAGTTTAAAAAAAATCCAAAACTCGTCAACAATATTTTCTTTAATCCGTGCTTACATTGGTTTTAAATTTACCCAGTAGTTTCAGAGATATCGTACAAGTTTAAAAAAAAAATAATAACTTAAAAATGCGAGCTGATGGAAGAAAATGGAGTTTAGATTTGAGCTCAAATTAGTAAAAAATTGCAATAAAATTCCAGTCAACACCAAAAAAGTTCAATTTTCTTCCCTTGTGTAATTAATACCACTTTAAACAACAGAATTCGCAATACGATATATCATAAGTTAACGTATACGTTACCATTGTAAGTTTGAAACCACCACAACCCAATTCTAAACAAAATACAACCTTGATTGAAATGTTTGATCAATAATACGAGTATTCCTCAACAATACAACACAAATTACATACAATTTTTAGAAGTCACATAAAATATACAATTCAAAATTTTTATTTGGTTTATGTTTTTTTAAAATTTCGTTAGGCCAAACATCAAAATTATTGTTACAAAATTTCCGTGATAAAATTGTTAAACAAAACTTAAACCGGGCTAACAAAGGACTATGGCAAAAAAAGGTGGAGTACAACAGTTACAGGCTGACATACAAAATGATGAAGATTTTGAAAAGTTTTTAGAACGTCCTGGATTATTGGGTAATCTATTAATGATTAGAGAAATTAATAGTAATACTTTCAATAATTCTAAACCATGTTGCCTATTGCAGTGTTAGATGTTTACTCTGATTGGTGCGGTCCTTGTTTGGGTATGGTGGGTAGCTTGAAAAAAATTAAATTAGAATTGGGTGGAGACAATTTACAGTTAGCTATAGTGAGTATTTGAAGTAATTCTATAAATGAGAATTTAAACATTTGCCGTTTGACGTTTATTATTGCAGTGCAAAGCGGATTATATAACAGCCTTACAAAGGTTTCGTCGCAAAAGTGAACCAACCTGGTTATTTGTAACGGTAAATATTTTTAGTTATACCAAACACAAATTGACATAAACTCAGCTTTAAACATACCGACCAAATTGTAATCACTTCTTGATTTGATTTAAATTGGTAAACATCAGGACCTTAATTACTCTAAGATAGTTTATATATCTCCATAATTCTTCAAAATAAAAATTCAGGACCATTTTTAGTCATAGTCGCCAATTAAAACTCAATGAAATCTTTTTACAGACATATAAATTAGATATATTTTACTCAAACTATGTTTGTGAATGTTTTTGAAAATAAAATTTCGTTCCAATTTTATACTTAGAATCCATATATTAATTACACCCGATATAGACTTTATCGTATCTTCAATCTAAATCAAGTTTAGTTTATGCATACCATTAAAACAGTTACGTTCATCTCACTGAGCACTGATCTGCTGATATGTTGATATGCTGATTCTGTAAATTTGGAAGGGAACATAATATCGAAAACTAACGACGCAATTTTGCAGAACGAAATTTTGCAATTTTTCCCCTCTTTAAAAACTGTTTTTGGAGCTGCCAGATTGTAAATCATAAATATTTTGAAAACTAAGCGTCAAATTTTGCTCCATAGCTCTAACACCTCATATGAATTGGGCAGCTATGTTTAGGGGTTGCCACATCTAAAAAAGTAAAATTTTGGTGGGCAACATAAAATCGCTAATATTTCCAAAAATATGCTTCTTAGAGCAAAATCGTTGACATTGTGTCCCTAGCCGAAGCACTCCAAATGGCTTAGCCAGTATCATTCAAGAGGAAAAAGTCGCTTATACCGCGAAAACTAAGCGTTTTGGGGGGCAAACTAGTTGATGTGCCCCCTCATTGAAACACCTCATCCGAATTGAGCACTAACTATTTTCAGGGTCGCCAGATCAAACAGACGATCTCTTATATTTCAAAAACTAAACGTGAACAGTGAAATGGTTGAAATTTTGTCCCATCTTAGAAAAACTCCATTAAAATTGTGGACAATTTTTAAGTTTCCCAGATCGAAAAACTCGAAACCTTGGCGGGAAACAAAATATTTAATATATTTCGAAAAGTGAGAGCAACGCTTAGCACCTCATATGGAATGGGCCGGAACTATTTTTAGTGTTGCCACATCGAAAAACCTAATATTTTGACGGGGAATATAAAATCGCTAATATCTAGAAAACTAAGAGTTGTAGAGCAAAACGGTAGCGACAACAGTTCATATGAGTTTAGCACTAACTACTAGCGCTAACCAGATCAAAATATGTAAAAATTTTTGAATATTTTTAGATTACCAAAACATTAAATTAAATGTTTTGCATTTTTAACGGCCGTCTTAGGTGCGTTACAACTAACTGCTTTTCTATATTCAATAAAGACTTCGGCCAGTATTGTTGTAATTGAATAATTTCTGCACCCCTAAGATCCTTTTCTTTGGCTTGTGGTGTAGGGTATCGTATAATCGACCTATACCGACTGTGACTATATAAATTTTTATACCATATACCACTCTGTGATCAGGAAATAATGGGTTTTTTTTAACTACTAAAAATATATGACCTCAGAATCATTTTCTGATTCAATTTAGTGATATTCGTCCGTCCGTGTGTCCATGTAATTCTTGTTATCAAACTGCAGGTCGCAAATATTTTGATCAAATTTAGTATATGTGACTCTGCATACGAAAATCCAACTATGTAGTGTCTCAAATCAAGTTTTTTAGTCTAACACAATTAAAGTTTCCCCCTCTATGTGCGTTCTCATTTCATTGTTGAATGTTTGTTTTGATTTGTTTATTTTGATTGATTTCAATGTTTGTTTTTATCATTTAGTGCTAGAACTCTGAGTTTGTTTTAATTATTATGAAAATGTCTCGCGAGTGTGATAAATTTGATCAACTGTGCAATGTATTTGATGTTCAACGTTATGCTAGCTACACACGAGGCAACCGGTTGAAGCAATGGTTGTAGCAATAATGATACACACGTAGCAACGGTTGCCTCAATTAGCCAGAAATATCAAAAAGTTTTGATATTTTTCGTTGGTTGAGGCAGCCGTTGCTACGTGTATATCATTGTTGCTACAACCATTGCTTCAACCGGTTGCCTCGTGTGTAGGCAGCATTATGATTTATTGCATTCATTTTTACATTACTTTCCGATGTTTTTGAGACTTGCGAGCGGTGTCATATGAAAATTTAAGGTTTTTTCCATACAAATCCTAAAAAAAATTTGACACACTAGGTGGGTTTTCTTAAGCAGGGTCACATACAAGCCTTTATCGACCATAGAACGAACGCTGTTGAAATTAGTCCCACACAAATAAACCCTATCAGACCGACTAAAATGGTCGGAAGGTCCAGATTATCATACATATATATCTTTATCTGCGCGTCAGTTATTGCCTCAGCAAAATTAGAGCCGACCCTCCCTCGAAACGCATGGTATAGGGTATTGTATAGTCGGTTTAAACTGACTATAATTTTCTTGTTTTTTTTTTCTTATTTTATCGTAATATGACAGTTTTCATTTTAGGTGTACGGGTACTTTTTCTAACTAGTGTAAATCCGTTTAAAAAATCTCAAACTGCCTCCAAAGTACCTTGATGTGGCCGTTAACTTTGATTCATAAATCAAAAATTGGTAATAAGCATTAAATTGAATTTATTAAAAATCATAACAATTAGCAGACGCACTTGACAAAACAAATGTAATAGGTTTTGGCCTTAAGTTCTGGAAATGTAAAACAAGTAAATTTAGATTCTAACAAGTTCTCAAATCAAAATGATGACCTAGGGTTAAAACTCGAGCCAGAATGTTATAATTGGGTACGATAACCTGTAAATTTAGTATCCATCGAAATTTCATTCTAAAATTTTACATGTTGTTTTTGATGACTCCCATTACTTAGTTGAGTAAAATATAAAAAAAAAATCCAATAAAGGTTCTGGGTGCTTTCCAAACGTTTTAATAAATTAATATACATATTTGATAAGTTACATTCGGATGAATAATTAATAAATATTTTATAAATTGTAATGCAACTGTAATTTTAAAAGTAAGTTTATAATTAAAAAAAAAACTCACCTCAAATCTCTTCGATGATTTTTATATTAATCTTGAACTTTTCTCTGTTTCAATGTCCATCAAAAAAAAAACCACTATTGCGAACAAAAACATTCATGGTTGTCTTGAACTAACAAAACAAAAACAATTCATCGCTCACTAACTTTTGCTTAACTACGATAAAAAAAAAAAAACAAAACACTACTACGGTGGCCGGCCGAGTCTCACATTAAAATTAGCAACAATTTTCACTGCCAAGTTAGATATTTTGCAATTAAAATATTATTTGGTACTAATATGATCAATTTATTAACATTTAACTCGATTTTTTTAAAATTAAAACATTTAATTTAATAAAATTATCTCGAAAAACACACCACGTATGCCTTGGAGGCTGCAGCCGGCTGCTTTAAAAGATTTTTTCATTTTTATTAACAATTAACATTGGCACTCATAAAATTTTGTAATCCGCACACAAATTGGCTTTTAAATAATTGATTTATTTAATAATATTAATTGTTTTTCAACAATAAACTAATTTAATTTATATTTTTATACACATAACAAATTTAACAACACAATCACAATATTAAATAATTGAGAACTAACAGCATTGCCAGATCCAACAAAATGAGTAATGTGACTAGGAATGGTGTGTTAGCTGTGTTTTAAACCAGAAATGTTTTGTTTTATTAATTTAAAATAATATGCAAAATATGTATAAGAATTTGCATTTTTAGAATTTTAGAAATTCCCACATAAATTGAGCATATAAATTTTTTAATAAATTGGTGTGGTCATTATCGCCAATTTAGCTATCTTTTGCTAGATGTAGCGATTTAATAATTTGGAATTATTAAAGTCTGTAAATCTCTTAAGCGGGAACTTAAAACTAAAAAAAAAATTGAGCCAGATAACATTTTAGAAAAGATTTCAAAAAAAAAATAATAAATTTATGTGTTTTCGAAATGGCTGACAATTTAGAGCAATCAGATTTATTTGGAATGGCAAAGTTGGTCACAATTGATTCATTTTTGACATAGTTCCCATATAAAATAAAAGCATTCATATCGTCAGGCAACAAAGTTATGCTTATTTTCAATTAGTTGGACCTTTAATTTTGGACCTGTAATTTTCTTATTTGTTTTCAAAATCATGTTCTTTATACAACTTCTTGCTATTTTCCTTAATTTTATAAAGAAATTTTGAGATTCAATTTAAATTTTTTAAAAGTTTTTATTAAAAAATTCTCGATTTTCAACCGATTTATATGCATTTCATTTCAGGAAGGTAAATCTATAAACTTAATGTTTGGTACCGATGTACCCAAACTTATGAAATTAATAACCCAGGAATTGAATAGTTTAAAAGATGGTATTAAATCCCGCATCACCTATGATATATCCGAATATCAGCCTGAAGAGGTAGAACGACGTAAAGTCTTAGAAGATGCCGAAGCCGAGGCACAACGTATCGAAAAGGCGGCTAAGGAAAAGAAAGAAATGTCATATTTTAAATTTGTCACTGATACCATAATGGAAAATTTGTCCGATGTGGGTGTTACCATTTTTGGGCCACAGGTCAATCGTGACATGTTTAAAAAGATCAATGAACCAGCTGATGCTTTAAAAATTCAATGTAAAGATCGTAAAATTGTTCAAGTATCTAAAGACGACTTTGATATCATTCATAAAAAATGTCCAAATCCAATCGAAAAGGATGTTTTAGAGCAATTGGAAGGTAAAGAATTATTGGTTTGCTTTTGGAAAGTACCGCTTGAGGGTGAAAAAATTCCGGTTCTATTAAAGGAATATGCTCATGAGTTGACAAAAACCGTAACGGAGCCAGCAGATGAATATAATGAGGAAGAACGGGTAACACCAGCCATAATATCACCTATGGATGTCAAGGTTGAATATGAATTACAAGGTGAATGTTTAGTTTTTTTTTTTAGATAGAACAGTGCTCTATTCTTCTATTATCTACTTTAGACGATGAAGAATGTATTGTCGAAGCAGAAATCCTTCCAGCAGAAGTTACTCAAAAAGAAGATATCGAGGCGGCTGAAGACGAAGAGCAGGAAGAGGGCGAAGAAGACGAGGGCAATGCAGATGGCAATATGGATAAGCCACCAGAAATGCCTGGCATTGATATAGACTTTGGCTTGGATGATGCAGACGGCAACGAAGAAGAAGAAATGGAAGAAGCTCCTGTCATTCCAGAAGAACCAAAAAAGCGAATGTGTACAAAAACTGTTACACTGCCACCCATTTGGGTACCAGACAATCATCGTACGCATGCTGCTCTAATTTATGTATATTTCCATAATCAGACGACAGCATTTTTACCACCTGATCCGGCTCCAGAACCGCCACATTTAATAATGGCTTTCGATGCCTACAAGAAGAGAGATTTAATTTCACATGCCGAAAGCCATAAGGATACTGTACCGCTGTATGGTTTCTTTACAAGTGAAGATCCCGAGGAAGCAACATTCATAGCGAATTCGGCAGCGAAATATAAGCCAGTAACACCGTAAGTATAATGGAATTAAAGGCAAATTACAATACAAAATTTGCAAAGGAACCTTTTAGTAAATAAAAGTTTCTAAATATTAAGGACGAGTTTTTGGGATGTCAGTCAAGTTTTGAATTAATTTTAGTTTAAACTTAAATTAGCCAAACTCACGATTTTTAAAGCTTTAGTCAAATAGTTTCAAAGCTCAAAAACTCGGCCTAACTAGCAAACTTCAAAATACCAAAGTACAGTCCCCCCATTACCCAAGTGTAGGTTCTCCATATGATTTCGAATGTGAATTATGCACTTTTTATTGAGGGCAAGCAAATGTTTTCCGAAAATGTTCATTAAAAGCAGAAAGTGCTTCATTTTAGATAATCCTATCACGTTTTCTTTACAATACTTGTTTATAATTACACAGTAGAGAATTCCAAGTCAAGGTGAAAGAACTAGACCAGTATGGTAAAACCTCCAAAGGGTTTGGCGTTCTTAGGCCAAATTTTTTTCAGACCTTTTATATTTTTTCCTTATCTTTATGTTTGTTTAGTTTTTCAAGCATCAATGGTTTCTTGAACCATTAATGATTTCAATGTTTTTAATCGAAATGGCATTTACAGTTAAACGGTACTTTTTTGAGAAAAAGTATGCTTTTTAATAAAAATTCGATTTTTTTTTTTAATAAATTTACGATATTTTATTATAAGAAAGTTTTTTATAAAAGTACTTTTTTAATCGCACTTTTATTTAAAAAAGCTACATTGTTTCAATAGGCAAAATTTTAGAGAAGATGGGTGGACGGTTATTTATCAAAAGTCTAGGGTGGGGGTTGTAATGTGTAGCTTAATTTGAAAAACTTCAAAAGTTACAAAGTAACCACCCTGGTTTTATCCGTAGTCTTAAAAAAAGTTCTCAGATATTAAGAAAAAAGCATTAAACATTTGATTGTTTTTCTAATAGACAAAATAGTTCCAGAAAGATGGATTTACTAAATAACAAAATCCTTAGAATTCCACACTGTGGTCAGGGTATAATGAGTTTTTGCTGATGTTTGTAACTAACATTAGAGGATTTCTTTAGGAAAAATCTATTAAACTAAGTTCTTTGTACAATTCGATTTTAAAAAATTTGTGTTTATTTTTATTCCAGTAACGACAAGATTATTTTGAAAGTCAATAAAGCATCCTCTAACACAGTGCTATCGTTGGTAACATATGGCCCCAGTTATGTAAGTCCCAATACGGTGGTGGGTCACGAAGAAGCCAAGAGATTCTTCCCGGAATCGTATAAGACCGCAGAACAAGAAGCCGCTGAAGAGGCTGCCAGAGAAGAGGAGGATCCTAAGAAGAAAGAAAAAACTAGAAAATCGAAAACTAAAACTACTACACCAGATCCCGAACCACCAACTACACCAACAAGTGGCGGAGAAGAAAGTGGTGATAGTATGCCAACCCCTGCTGCTGTACCAACCGAAGGTGAAGCTACCGAACAACCAGCCGATGGTGCAGAACCAGCAGCAGCTGAAGGTGAAATAGCCGCGCCTACCGAAAATGAAGCTCCAACTGAAGCCGAACCAGCACCGGCACCTGAATAATTTTGAAAAAAAAATCTTTGATATTCGAGTTTCACTTTTAAAAAACCTAATGGTTAAAAATGATCAGGCCGGTAATGATATATTGGATAAAGTTAATCTCTGAGCCTGTCAAAAGCCAGATATACTGTCTCATTCTTTAAACGGGGATTATTGCTTGATATTTTTACCGGTTTTTAATTTTCTTTTTTGTTTTTAAGTTTATATTTTATTTTTCATATTTTTTGATTTTAACAGTTCATAACAAAAATTTTTTTTTAGAAAAGCCCTTAAAATTTACTTAAATATGTATAAATATCTTAAAACTACAGTTATAATAATATTTTAAATAATTGTAATAATAAATAATATCAAGAGAATAAAAATAAATAAAAATTCAAGTTTTTTTCAAGAAGTTATAAAACATATTTTGGCAGCCGTATTCGATAGAAGATAAACTAACCATAACCTTTCCTATTTAATACAAATTTGTACATTAAGGATTGGAAAAAAGAAATGCTTTAAATGTATGTATTGTATATAAAGTTATAAATAGTGTGTTGGTATTTTATATACAGCTACAGCTAGATTTAATTTTATTTTAGTTTATATTTAAATATTTATAATAATCACTAGTATTTTGAGTTTCAAGTGAAGGACTTGGTCTTCGTTTAACTTGACCTGGAAATTTCAAATATAATTTTTAATTTTCTTGTCTTGTCTTTCCTTAACTCAAAATACTATTTTTTTTTTTTTAATATTTACAGAAATTATTTCCAATTACTAAATTGTGTATCTTTGTTAAAGTGAATTATACGCATGAAACCATTTTCATAGCCCGCTGCTACTAAACGCTTAGCACTAAAATTCAAATTACACCTTAAGGTATTTATACGCATTAAAGGCGTAATATTTAGAGGTGCACGACGATTGGCATTGTAATATTTATTTTTGTGTTGTTCTTTTAGCTGAAAAGAATCTATCATTCAACAAAATTCACTCAAATACTTGTTTGTCTTCTTTTAACTCACCTTAAATGGCGGATTAAATACTAGACCATATTTTACATTATAATTTGGTTCATGTACAGTCCAATCGCTGGGTAGATTAACATCAGTTGTAGATTGTTTTAATGGTGGTCGCACTATTGCATTGTTATCCAATTGTTTAACATCCATGGATGAGAGTATACGTCGTGGCAGGCCAAACTTTTTACCCAACACATCATCATAATGTATTTCTCGGGGATCAGCAAATAGAATGTCGCCATTATCTGCCGTACTTACCAACAAATTGGTTACAGGCGAATAATGAATATAACTTACTGCACTAACCATACTTTCAAATCTTTGCTGAGGAAACAATATATTGTTTGCATTTATACTGCAAATGCAACGTCCATCTTAAAAAAATTTTAAACGAAAGCAATTTTATATTTAGAACAAAAATAAATAAAAACATATGTAGCTAACATCATATAGACAAAAACTTTTATGGATTTTTCTTTAGAACTACCTAAAGAAAATAAACCTCAAAAGCTAAGTGTTTCATTCGTTTCTGGTGATATTTGCATAGAGCCAAAAAAAAAAAACCCAGTAGACTCGTAAAGAGTAAAGACTCGTTTAGACGAGCGAGAAAACTTCTACACCTTTTCCAAATTATATTCAGAAAAATTCAAACATAAAGTCAAATTTTCTATTTAAAATTCAATAAATATCAATTGTACTTCAGAATTAGTTCAGAAAATATTAATTAAAAATCAGATTTTCCACTTGAAAATTCGAAAAATATTCAAAACACTGTTGTACCCATTTTAAAACTCATGGAAAAATCCCATGTGTTCTAAAGAAGGGTATAAAATAAAACTGTCATAGAAATGGTTCTTTTTTTAATGTACTTTTAAGGCAAGGTACTTCTTTTAAGAGAGGGTACTTTTTTTTAAAGAAAATTTACTTTTTGAAGAAAATGTGCTTTTCGACGAAAAGGTGCTTTTTGTCGAAAAGATACTTTTTGAAGAAAATATACTTTTTGAAGAGAAGATACTTTTTAAGATAAGGTAGTTTTTTAATAAGTGGTACTTCTTTGGAGACAATGCACTTTTTTAGGAAAAGGTACTGTTTGAAGAAAATGTACTTTTTGAATTAAATGTGCTATTTGGCGAATATGTGATTTTTGAAGGCGCTTTGTGAAGAAAATGTACTTTTTGGAGAAAATTTACTTTTTTATGAAAAGGTAATTTTCAAGAAAATTTACTTTTAAATAATCTAACCCATAAAAACAAAGTTTTTACTAAAACTCTTTCTTTCCTTATGCGTATCTCCGTGACTGTGCGTGACTGTGTGTGACTATCTTAAAATTAATCTTTGGCCACAACAAGTCTATGGACAAAGTTTCAGATCCATCGGATGCGGGGAAGTGGGGTTTTAAACTCTCCGTGACTGTGCGTGACTATGTCAAAGTTAATCTTTTTCACAGCAAGTCTATTGACTGTGTGTGACTATGCGGGACTGCGCGTGACTATGTCGAAGTTGATCCTTCTTTACAGCAATAATATCGACCAAGTTTCAGATCGGTCGGATGAGGGTAAATGACATTTAGATCACTCCGTGACTATGCGTGACTAAGTCAAAGTAAATCTTTTTTCACAGCAAGTGTATGGACTAGAGATGGGCGCGTGACGTGAATTTTAGGTGACACGCGTGATCACGCGCGCACGTGAAATAATTTTCGCGTGAACATGCGTGAGCGTGATATATTTGTAAGTGTCCGTGTGTGTACATGCGTGATTCAACTTTCAAGCATTACTTTACCCTGCCTTTACACATGCCAATAGTGGCATGCCATTGTTGTATACGTATTATCAACTGCCAAGAGACAAATGAAATATGCAGGTTTGGCATCACTGCGTCAGCTGATTAATGTCATTTCATATCATAAGTTTTTTTTCTTTTGGCTGCGCCACAAAAGTGTAAAAGCATTCCAAAATGTCTTCTACGAAAAAATTAAAGGTTGAAATAGAAAATGATTTAAAGATCAATTCTAAGGACTCACGGTATGAGTTCGTCATACCAAATAACACCAAAAGCAAGGTTTGGAGTGATTTCCGTGCTGTCAAATACGAAGGAAAGCAGCTTGACCTTGCTCAGTGCAACAAATGCAGGGAAATTCTATCATATTCATCCAAATTTGGCACTGGCAGTTTGATCCGCCACTCCTGTAATAATTTGACAATCGCAAGAAACACAACAACAAATGTTATGGACACGTTTTTGCTACGCAATGTACCGATACAATCTAAGGCTGAAATTGTGCAGCATCAACTCGGCTTTGTAACGAAAGACTTGCGCCCGTTTTGTGTTACGGAAGGTTTGTAAACATTTTTAAAAAGCTTTAAAGTATGCAGCTGAAATTCTGTTTTGAAGGTTCCGGATTCAGGAAATTTGGTCAAGCTTTGATTGACATTGGAGCCAAGTATGGCAAACAAAATATTGAAGACATATTGGTATCCAGAAGGACACTAGTGCGGACCACAATGCCTGCTGAATATGAAAAAATCAAAGCAGTACTTTCAAAAGTTTTGCAAGAGAATAACTTAGCGTTTACAACCGATTTGTGGACGGATGAATATAGCCAACGCAGCTTCTTCACTTTAAGCGCTCATTACATTAATGAAGATTGGGTATTGACTGCTTCTGTTCTTGCCACGCTAGAATTTCCTGACGATAAAAAAACTGGCGAAAATATTCTGAGAGCTGTTATTGAAGTTTTAAAGGAGTTTAAAATTGAACATAAATTGGAAAATGGTTTTATCGTAACAGATAATGGAGCTAATGTTGTTAAAGCCTTTAGATCATACAAGCGTCTTTCCTGTGCATGTCACAATATCAACCTTCTTATGGAAGATGTTCTTAATAATGATCCGATTGAGGACATCAAGGTCTTAATTTTCGAATCGAAAAAGATAGTCGAATTTTTCAAACGATCCCAGCTGAATACTAAGCTGACAAAATCATTGAAACAGCACGTGAAAACTCGCTGGAATTCGATTTTTATCATGTTACAAAGCATCGATGAGTCATATAGAGAAATGCAGGAGATACTTAACAAAAGAAATGAGCTTTATCGGTTGGGTAAAATTGATCAAGGCTTACTTCAAAAAGTTTTAAAGTTTCTCGAAATTTTTAAAGAATGCTCGGAACGACTTTCTTCCGATACACTTCCTACTATAAATGAAACAGTTTTAGTCTTTGAGAAAATTAAAAAACATTGCGAAGCCTAATTAAACGATTCAACTGTTATAACTGAGCTAAAAATGAAAACAGAAAGAGCACTGCTTAAACGGTTAACACCTAATGACATCAGCCGTGTAGCCCTTTTTTTTTTAATCCACCCTATAAAAAGTTCCATTTTATGAGTGACGAAGAACGGACCAATGAAAATACATCTAATGCAGTCGAAAATTCGGAAAGACATTTAGGTCCATCTACTTCAAAAGACGCTCTATTTTTGGAGTTCACAGATTCCTTCAATGTAAAAGAAAGTGATGGAAGCCAGTTGGATGAAATAAATATTTATTTAAATAAAACGTGTGGAAATGAAGATATCATGGCATTTTGGAAAAATGTCATTGATTTACCCCGTTTAAAAGCTCTGCAACAAGCGAGCGAGTTTTTTCAGTATCGGGACGCATTTTAGAAGAACGCAGGACCCAATTAATCAGTGAAAATGTAGACAAGCTTTTATTTTTAAATAAAAATATGTAAGCAATTGCAATGCAGTGCTTTATATAACAGTTAATTTTTCTTTAATTTAGCTCTTATTAAAAGAATATAATTTTTTCATTTCATTTTTAATGTGTATCAACGCTCTTATACACAAATACATTTCTTGTATAAGTTGTAACAATAAGTTTTTATGTAATTATATAAATAATAATGCAAAGATTTTTCCATAGAAAAAAGATAGATTGAACGCTTTTTGAAATTTGCGTTGAGTCATCGTGCGTGATCCAAAAATTTGCAGCCGTGAGCGTGCGTGCCGTGAGCTGAAAATCACTCACGCGCCCATCTCTAGTATGGACCAAGTTTCAGATCGATCGGATGAGGGGAAATGACATTTAGATCACACCGTGACTGTGGTTTACCATGCGTGACTGCGCGTGACTAAGTCAAAGTTAATCTTTTTTTCACAGCAAGTGTATGGACCAAGTTTGAGATCGATCGGATGAGGGGAAATGACATTTAGATCACTCCGTGACTGTGCGTGGCCACGCGTGACTATGCGTGACTACCCCAAAATTAATCTGTAGTCACGACATGACTATGGGCCAAGTTTCAGATCAATTGGATAAGGGGGAATGGGGTCCACCCACGGCAGACAGACAGACAGAGAGTATGAGTTAAAAGAAAGAGTTTAAAAAAGGTACTTTTTTAAGAAAATGTACTTTAAGAAAAGGCACTTTTTTAAAAATAAAATTTTTCAATAAAAAAATCTACTTTTTTAAGAGAGATACTTTTTCAGAAAATATACTTTTTTAAAAAATGGTAATATAATAAAATTTAAATTTGTTAACCAATTTAAAAAATTCCCTTTAAAAAAAAAAAGTGTGTTAGAGAAGAAGAAGATATTTTTCTAAAAGTCATAACTACTCCGTAAATAACTAGACCAGTTTTTTTGGCATTAAGACTTCATCAATGATTATATTAAACACTAGATGTCCCAAGGCTCTCATTATTACAATACTCCAGATATATGACATTTACTTTGTCCCTTTTGTTCGATCCGGCCCATTTTTTTATTTTGACTACTCACGTTAATAATAGAAGGCCTAAGACAAATTTTCATAGTACTCGAGATATATGATATTAAGTAATAACTTTATTCGGGAGGTACCACGCCCACTTATCCGAGCCCGCTCATTTCCGGCATAGCTACTAAAATTAATAATAGGTGATCTCACACAAATTTGCAAAGCTCTCCCTATGACAGTACTCAATATATATGATATTAAAAATTTACTTTGTATGGGAGGTGCCACGCCCACTAAAAATATTAAAAAATTATAGCCTATAGCACTTCCCATATCTGCAGTAAGACTCTGTGAAAATTTTAGGAAGATCAGATGTGTAATTTCGGATATTACCTCCTACAAACAAACAAACACACATTACCTCTTTTTATATTAGTATAGATTGTAATAATTGCTTTGTTATAATTGATTAAATTATCTCTATATAAAATATTTCCATCTCTCATGCACTCGTACTTGCACTTTTGGTCATGCGCTTTAAAGCTTTCACCTAAAATCAGGCTAAACATCGTTATTTTTTCTATTTTTAGATTAATTAAGCATTTTTACTTATTTACTTGGAAGATACTTTTTTCAGAAGAAAAATAATTACAAATTCTAATAACTGTTTTTACTACAGAAACTGATGACAATAAATTGGTAAAACCTTCAGAATTGTAGAACTTCAGATGAATTTTACCTTATGATTTTGATTTTTGATTTTGTATATAGAAAAATTCTCAAGTGTTTTCAAATACAATAAAAATTAATATTTTCATACAATCACATGAATAACAACTTACTATTTGGTATAGAATCACAAAATCCGGCTAACATGGGCCCCCACACAGGGCTCCAATTCAGAGAACGTAAAATATTTTTATTGCATTCCTCTTTTATAATAACGGGCTGCATAAAATTGTGAATATCATATATAACAAATTTACGATATTTAGCAGAAATAGCCAACCATCTTGGACCATTAGTATCGTAATGTACAGCAATGCCTAAAATTTAGTTTAAAAACAAAAAAACAACATTTGAAAAACACAATTATATTAAGTAAATATCAAAAAAAAAAAAAAAAACCTACAATTACTGCCTTTTTCTCCGATATAAAAATAATTTAAAGTGGCATAACAGACAACATTCTCCACTACAAAACGATTCAGATTTTCTTGAGGATCATCCGTTATATCCCATATACCTATAAAGCCATTTGAATAACTAGCAAAGATATGATTATGGCCCGAAAACTAAAAAAGAAATATAGAACAAATTAAACGAAGGCTTTAAATTTTCTGATCAAAATTAAAAAAAAGAATTACCTCCGACCAACATATTTCCAAACACTGGGGTTTCATAACTACATGATCGGTTTTTCCTTGGTCCATAACATCAAAATTTAACTCAAAATTTGCTTTGATATCAATTAAGGTCACATTTTCAATTTTATTGCATTCTTCGATTTCCACCTCAATCGGCAACGAGTATACTTTTATCGCTGGATTGACAGTAGCCACGGCCACTAAGCCTAAACGATTAGTATTCCTATCATAACCACCACTTGGTAAAAACTGGACACCATGTACGGGACCATCATTGATGATAATTCCATAGTGTATTTCAAGTTTTGGAATTTTTTTCTCTTGTGTAACTTTGAAAATCATTAAGACGGTATGATGTGATTTCGGCTGACTAAATTTTACAAAATTAAACATCTCCTTACGATAGCCCACCAAAATATATTGTTCTTCAACATCGGCTGGTAATGGGACCCAAGTGCAGAATTTAACTGGAGCTCCCAAGAAATAAAAAATTTCAGCTGTAAATATAAAAAAGTAATATAGTTAAATATTTGCTAAATGTACTTAAAATGAAAGCACATTTCTTCTTAATGGCTTCAAAAACTTCAATATTTAATAACTTTGTATAATCGTACAACAATCACTTAGTAGTATCAGACCGGAACGAATAGGGTCCTACAGATCCAGAACACATTTTGAACAAATCTGGAATAATTTTCAAACAGTGATAAAAAAAACATGTTGAAATACATAAACTGCAATAAACTTTGGCACACTGAATAAAAACCTGGTAAATAATTTTTTATTTTTTAGTTTATATACGGTACATACCCCAATTTTCGTGTTCTTGGCTTAATTTTTGGAACTGGCCTTAACATCATGCAACTTTTTCAAAGTTTTAGCAGTTACAAACATCAGCCAGCACAAAGTCATTATTATAGGGTATAATTAAATCTTCACTTGTAAAAAAACGGAAATAGAAATACATATGAAGGGTTCTCATTCTTTGTAACTAGTAAACAGTCATTAGATATAAGAATATGCTGCACTGTTTGTTACTACGAGTTGGAATCGTTATATTGATTTTCAATTTAGTTTTTTTTTTTTTTTTTTTTTTTTTTTTTTTTTTTTGAAGGTCTAACACACTTATATGATCTTTTAGGCTTTCGTGACCCTAGTGAAATCGATGGCTAAACATATTTATGCCCGTTTTAGTGGACTTTTTTATGTAAAAGAGGGCCAAAATGACCCCTAAAAATGGCAGACGTTTTAAGAGGACTTGGCCGACAGTCGAAAGCCACCTTCTGATCATCTGTAGTCAGAAAAAGGCGAGCAAAATCGTCACGCAGAATCCCAATATTTCTGGCAGAAAACTGGCTGCGAAGGTGGAAGGCTTTCAAAGTGCGAAAAATAGCAGACAGGAATGCTCTGAAGAACAAAATTTAATTGCTGCATCGTGGACGAGGCGAGACTTATGTTTTAGACCACTTTCTCTTCACATAACCTAGCTTCTCGCCATTACAGTAAATTTGCCCTTTTTATTTATTAATTTATATATTTAATTCAGTTACAAAAAAATATATTCAGGTAATCAGGTTCATAAGATCCAGGCGTTCACAATCAATTTTACCATGAACTAAAGCGAGGAAATATAAGATAATCCTTATACTTTTATAAGTCGACTACGATATGTTGAGATTTAGTTGCGCATTTCACCGAAGATATCGAAGATAACATAGTAAGAATTCTTTTTTTTTTAACTGATTGAAGTTTTTGATGTAGATATTGTAATGTGGATTCCAGATTACTGATACATATTCAAGTAGCGGCCCGACAAAATACGTGAATATATATATTTTTTTACATAAGGCCCATTAAGTTCCTTTTATAAAACTTTAAACACCATTTGCCTTATTAGCAGTCATTATAATAGGAGAATTAAAGATTAGGCTCTTATCGAATTGAACGCGCAAATCAATGAATGAGTCGATTGAATTTATCTTTGTATCATGGATGACATAGCCATTCATATGACTATGGATGACATAGTCATTCATAATATCTAGAGAAAGTCATATATTGACATTTTTTACAATTTAATACCATTAAGTTAACATTATATCCAGTTGTAGAAGCTCATCAGGTCAGATTGAAGATGTAAACTGTCTTCATTGTTTATGAGGGTGAGATGATTCTTACATCGTCGGCATATATAAGTATATTACCATATTGATTAAACTTTGGAAGACAATTTTAAACAGCAAGAATAGGAGAGGTCCAAGGTGACTCCCTTAAGGAACACATCTATATATTTCGATTTAGAGTTATTGAAAATTTTTTAAGTACGATCGAATCCATTTTTAGAAGTTGCCGGAAATAAAATATCAAGTTTCGCTCGCAGTAGATCATGACTAAGTTTATCTAAGTATAAGACATCTGTCTGTTTAGTTTTTCAAAGTCTAGAATTGATATATTACTCGTAAACCGTCCTTTGCAAAAACTTTGTTGAGCTGGTGATAGAATTGATGACAAATCACAAAGATTTAGAATAGCTTTTAGTTTTGCAATTGCTCTATAATTAATGACATCACTGCGACTGCCGGATTTATAGTGCGGAAGAATGAATCTCTCCAATACTTTGGGAAGAATCCAATTTTAAGAGTTATAATGAATGACCAAATATTCGCTGACACGGTAGATAAGGCTAACCTTTTAGCTAAGTTAAAAAGGTTCTTTCGGATCTCAACGTAAATAACTCTCCGGGGACGGATGGTACACCAGCACTGGTGTTGAAACAATGCTCTTCGACGATAGCTAGTCTATTGGCCAACTTTTTCAGCCTTTCGAACCGTGCGGGGTATCTTTCCCTCTTGCTGGAAGGTTGCCAATGTCCAACCAATCCCTAAAAAGGGAGAGACTAATAACCCTGAAAATTACCGTCCAATTGCAATCTGCTCTGCGCTCTCAAAGGTGATGGAGAGCATGATCAATTACCATCTTGTGAACTACCTAGAGGCCAACTCACATCTAAATGATCGATGGTATGGCTTCCGTAGAAATCGTTCTACGGGAGACTTGTTAGCTCTACTTCTGAGCGCTGGTTCGATCCATTCACAATTTTGCTGAAAGTAAATTGGTTACTCTACATATTTCCATCGCGTTTGGCACGATGGCTTGATATCAAAGCTTATTGCATTTGGGTACTGACTTCTGTCGATTTATTTCGAGTTTTCTCAGAGACCGCACAATACGTGTCGTTATTGATGGGGTCTCATCCAATAAGTTTCAGCTTAATTCAGGGGTACCACAAGGTTCTGTTATTTCTCCTTCTCTTTTCCTTATCTTTCTAAATAACCTCATTGGTCAAACTTTCAATTCTATATACTCTGTTGCATATGACAGCAACATCTTTCATTTTACTTCAATTGTAGGCCAAGCCTCTTGGAGGTTGTGGGCAAAAGGCGGACAATGAATGACACACTCAATCAAGACCTGTTAACAATCTCCGAGTGGGTTAAAGCGAATACGGTTGATTTTAATGCGCATAAGACTCAATGTTGCTTGTTGACCCGTAGGGCCATGTATTCAACAATGTCATCTGTATATATGAGTGGTATAGATATTGAGGAATCGGATACTCTTGATGTTCTGCGCATGACAATTCAATGTGATGTTCGTTGGAACGAACATGTTTTTCAAGTGTCGAAAGAAGCATTCAAGTATATAGATTTTCTAAAACGGTGCAAAAATTACTTCACTCTTTCTGATTTCCTTAAAATCTATACCACTTACATCTTACCGAAAATGGAATACAACCCCCATGTATGGAGCT
This sequence comes from Cordilura impudica, assembly GCA_963682025.1. Taxonomy (NCBI): domain Eukaryota; kingdom Metazoa; phylum Arthropoda; class Insecta; order Diptera; family Scathophagidae; genus Cordilura; species Cordilura impudica. The sequence continues at coordinate 210,453,286 of OY821519.1, read as the reverse complement.
ACTGGACCGTGTGCAAAGGAGGGCATTGATGCTCATTAATGACAGTTGGGTATCCAACTCTATTGACTCAGGGGAACATCGTCGAAATATTCTTCTGAGATAAGCGAACTCATTCCAAGTGCCCGAGTTTCAGCACAACGCATTACAAAGAAAATTCGTTTATCAGACGAACTAGCCGCATGTGGAATAAACTCCCCGCACAGGTCTTTCCTGACAGTTATAATCTAATAAAATTTAAGTCAAATTTCCACAAACATTACTCCCTCTTTCCTCCTTCCCATAACCTATTTTCCTGAGATCAACCAATAACAGCGCAAGAAATGCCATCTGGTCCAGGATAAAAAAAAAAATTTTTACAATTTTTAGTATCTTAAGAACAGTCAATACATATATTAATTGATATTGTCCTTGGATACCGTGTGCTGTTTAATATCATTGTGGACGCAAAGAGTTGAGCAAAAACATTTGCAATATTAACATCATTGGTGAACGCAGTACTATTAATTTTTATGGTGATTGGATATGATGTGAATTTAGTTTAGAATTTCCAAAGATGTAACACATTTTTGAATTACTTCTAATATTTGATTTCATTTTCATTTCATTTTCTAATATTTGATTTCATTCGGTCAATTAGATTATTATTTTTCTGATTTTCGAACCATGTTCGAAGTCTCTGGAGCAACATTTGCTTCAAAAATTTTTTAAAGGAACAGTTTCCATTATTGGTTGAAAGTTTGGATTACTTAATCGAAATTACGTCCAACCCAGTTATAATCGGATAAAAATTGATTTAAAATTTGGAAGTTAGTACGTTTAAATCATAATTAATCCGAAACACTGTAAATTTTAAGTCTCTGTGGGAGTGTTGCGAATATTATAGGTGTTATATGATAATGATCCTCAGGAAAACAACCAATTTGTTCTAAATATTATGAATACCAGATCCAGTATTCTGTTATTGCAGTTTAGAACATCATTTATTTGAAAAACAAGACACTTACGGAAACCGTGAATCGTAAGAAATCATTGTCATCTAAGGTTATCTAAGGTGCTGTCGGAATATTAAAGTGGCCAAAGAAGATCAGGTAGTCAGTCAGCTGGTCTATTCTAAGTGGCACTCAAAAATTAATGTGTTTTCGTTACCTCGAGAAGCAAATCTTCCAAACTGTCCAGAACTCAGACCGTTGGAAAGATACTGGGCTTTGGTTAAAAGTGAAATTAAAGCAGTACAGAGTGCGGCCAAGGATTTTAAAGATTTTCTGGGAAAGTGGTCTTCAGCAGCTCAAATGTATCTGTTAAAAACGTTGATTTGAAATGGTGTAGAAATAAAATTTTTTTTTTAAATAAAAATAAACGAGCCTTAAGTTTACCTCAGATCATGGAAACACCCTGCTTTCCCAAGGCTTTGACTAACCCCTTTAAAATGGTTCAAAGACAACAATATCCCACTTCCAGCAGACCCAAATACAATAAAAAATTAACGAGGTCGCAATGCGTACTGATGGCCCGGCTAAGGGTGGGTCAAGTCGTTTTCAATTCCAAACATTATTTCCAGAAGAAAGATCCACCAAAATGCAATATCTGTGATGTTTATCTTACCATATCCCAATTGCCCAATATCAAAAATTGACGAACCACTGGAAAAGATTCTTGATTGTGCAGCTGATGATAATAAACCGAAAATTCAAAGATTCTACAAGATGTTTAAAGCCAACTTTTCTTTCTTTTATTTATTTTTAATTTATTTTCATTTTATTGGAACTAATTTTCTAATTTTCTTCTTTTAATACTAACTATACGAGCATATATGGTCTAGTTACCCGGCGCCTTTAATTTAAAAATTTAGTTTGAAAATATAATGTAAATAAATAAATAATTATATATTTATAAATATACTAGCTGAGTCCGGTCCGCGTTGCTGGCCGGAAGAAAACATCTGGATTTTATATTGCATCTAAATTTTAATACCGAGTGTCGGGCAAAAGTAAAGCACGAACTCCCTCGAAAATCCTTAAATACATTGCATTTAATAATATTATGAAAATGACTGAAAAAACATATACGTTTTCTTGAATATTTTAACACCAGCGCCACCTACAGGTGAAAAACTTTGTCAGCAACTTTAGTTTTATGTACATAATATATGTTGCGAATTTGAGCTAAATTGGACCGTAAATAAATTTTTTGGGAAAATCTCGACCCCAGCGCCACCTATCGGGTACAAAAAAAAGTTATGCAAATCGGAGAACCAAAGGAACATATGGTATGAATACGAAGTCGCTAGCATTAGTCGTTCAACAGTTATTAGAGTACCAACATACGCACCAACGTTTTTATATATTAAGATATTTATTTATTTTTTTTATAATACGAGCGCATATGGTGTTGTTAACGGCATCCTTTTTCCTATATTTTATGAATTTATTTTGTAAAATATTTTGTAAATAAATATTTTTAGTTTGCGATATTGGATAAAACTTAAATAATACAATTCTTTTCTTCTTGGATTCTTATTTGTGTTGGATTCTTATTTGGTTGGATTCAGTAAAGGTTTATTAATTTAACTTTTTACCAAACAAACTGTGTAGTGCTTTTGATTACTGATGAGAGTTGGTGACTCGACCAGAAACAGCTGTATTACAGAATATAGATCCTGTATTGCAGAATATAGATCAATATTTGAAAAAATTTGCTGTTTTTTGCTTTATTTAAAGTAAAAACATGTGATCTTGAGCTTGACAAAGATCAAACATAAGATTTTTTATATTTGTAAAAATATAAAATTATAAATTATTCTTAAAACCTTTATATAAAATAGATTTAAAATCGTACCACTAGTTCAGCAATTTTTTTTTTTTTTTAATTTTGTGATGTAAAATTTTTTCAAACGCAGCTAGTTTAATACAATCTTTGATACCGTTAAATAGATCTATTATATTTTCTTCAGACTTACATTTATTTTCAATACTTTCAAATCTTTTCAATTCCTGCCACTCGATATTTGGATTCGGCACACCGACAGCTGTATTTAATTTGTATTGTTTTTCCAAACTGAAGTTCATTGATGACGCTTGAGATGGCAAATACTTAGCAAAATCTTGATTTTTTTCTATAGAATAGTGACTAGTGAGATGTGAAAACAGGGGCTCCGATGAATAGTTTAACGATAAGCTTAAAATAATAAAAAAAATAACAAAAAAATTATATATTTTATTAAGAATTTTAATTAAGAAGAAATAAAGATTAGCAAAGGCACAATTCCAAATTGATAATTGTAAAAATTATGTTTTAGGTTTATGTCTTGGCTTTGTTTTGTATTCGTTCTCTTAGCGTGTACTTACAAGTTTTTCCATTTACCAAGAACTTCTTTATTGAGATCAAAGCATCGAGGTTCATAAACTAAAATTAAAGCAAAACATGAAAATCGCAAATTAAAAAAAAAAAACAAATAACAACGAAAACAGATTCTTTTCGTTTTAGTTTTAATTTTACCTCTTTTTCGATTTGCACAAGAAACTGTGCTTGGGTTCAGACTTCTATTATAATTACTTCTGACTTTTTTCTTTACCCTCCGTCTTTGAGAATAGTCCTTTTCATCATCTACATCTTCATCTGCTCCTTCGTTATCAGTTTCACCCTCATCAACACCCTCGGATAGATCGTTATCATCATCGGACGATTGTTCAGCTTCAGCTTTTAAATCACATTCCGAATCATCTGACTGATCCTGACCAGGTTTATGACTGTTAGATATATGGTCAAGAGCAATTTCTTCCGTAGCAAAACAAGCTCTCCTACAGAAATTACAAAAATATCCCGTTTTTATGAACTTGCACTGTTGTATGTGTTTTTCCAATTGCTCCAGATGTGGGCTATTAAATTTACAAATTTTTTTAGGGCAGAAGCCTCTACCAAATTTCTCCAGATCTTGAGACCATTTAGTATGCACTTCTTCAGTATCCAAGGGTGGCACAAACCTTAAATGATCTTTGGGTTCAAACTCTTTTGTTTGTTCAGTGTTCTGTTCCAACTCAGCACCGATAACTTTAAGTATAGATTCAGCTTTTATTGTTGAATGACGTTTTAATCTTCCAGTATTACTAAATACTTCCTCTTGTGGCTCTTCCGATGTCATTACCTTTTCAGATAAAGATTTTTCTAATTTTGTACGTTCGGGACAGGAACGTAGATGAATTGGCATCGACAATTTCGAATAATCTTTTTTACAATATTCACAAATTAAACGTAATGCCGGAGTTCCACATGATTCAAGGTGTATCATCAGTCCCAATGCAGATCGATATAATTTTTCGCACATACGACAACTTAGGCCTTTTATTTCGGTGGTCTTGAAATAGCTGGTTATATTAGCAAACACTGTGTTACGATTTTCCACATTCTGAAAGAATTTATTTCAAAATGTAAAAAATATATATATATTTTTAAGCTAAAGTGCAGTTAATAATAAATTGAGTTTCTTCATTATATCCTACACCAATGTGTGGTCAAAAATACTGGACTTTTTCCCACCTTTTAGTATACCGATTTATCAATGACCAACCGTTCGTATCTTCATGTAAACTTTTTAATCAAACTACAGCTGGCAAATATATCCAAGCAAAAATTACCGATGGTACAAAAAACCAAGCACTGGTAAAGCACTTTTTTTTAAATTTTTTATAATAAAGTGCTGATAAAGCACCTATTGGCAACGCTTTGAAAATGCTCATAAAGTGCTTTGACAGTACTGGTTTTACAAAATTTAAAACTGGTTTTGAAAATAATGCAGGAGCCAAATCACCGCATTCAATATCGAGTAAAATCAATAAAAGTTCCATTTTTGGGTTTGTTATTTAGAGAAGACGGACAAACTTCAGCCCTCGTTTCACTTTTAGTCTGAATTAGGTGCCATAATTCGTAACCTGTGGCAGAGTAAAGTTATTTTTAGTATTTTAATTTGGAAAATAAAAGAATAATTTCGATCGAAATATTACGATAACGAATGCGGTGATTTGGCCCCAGTATGCACAAAAAAAACTGATATTTACTGTTTCTCCGTTTTAAAGAAAGACCCGAATTGTATTAAAAATACATATTTTTCATTACTTTCTAATTTTCTTGTTCCGTAGAATAAATTCCTATTACACTATTTTAAGTATAATGAAATATTGGAAAAAAAAAACAACCTATTATTAGCTAAAATTAGTCAATAATTACAAGAATATGGTTGCGCATAAGTAACGTTATGATTTAATTAGTGAATACATTTTTTGTTTCCGTATTTTTTCAGAATTAACTTTGATGGAAAGACTCAGCATAAAACAAAAAACCAAAGTTGTTCAATTTTATTTTGAGTCAGTATTCGATTATTCAGACACCATGATCATATCAAAAGTTCTTTCTTTCATGACCAAAATGTACCCAGCACTCCAACAATTTACCGATTCATTCAGTGTTTTCGAAAACAAGGGGTTGTCTGTGATCATCCGCGTGCTGAAAGACTTCATGCAGACCTTCTGATGGAAACATTGCTTGGGTGCAAGCAAGTATTTAGGAAAACCCCGAAACTTCCACCAGGCGGCGTTCTCAGCAGTTGGTAATGTCTAGGCGGTCTTTGCAAAGAATTTTACATAATTTACACCTTTTCCCATATAAGATTCAATTGGTTCACGAGTTAAAACCAAATGATGCACGAATACATATTTTATAATACTAGCATAGCCCAGCCATCGAAATGCGAGTGCAAATTCTAGGAAAATTTATTTTTTCATTCAATTATAAATATTTGTCGGCCACACAATAATTAACAAATAATTTGATAAGAGCCTAAAGGTATGCTAATCAATTTTAGCCAATTCACAATACAACACAAATTTAATATAGTTTTTTTATTTGAAGCTTAAATATGTATGTGTTTTATGTATGTATTAGTAGGAACTTTAAATGTGTTCTTAACTCCAAAAAAATGTTCCAGGCGGTGCAAATCTGTAAATATGTTGGACAGCTAAAAAGAAATACCTTTTAAATGGGGTATTTTTTTGTCAAAATCGGTCGGTAACTAAAATTTTTATATCGGTCACAAGGAATCGCCTTGTCTATTAATATTATAGATACGCGGTTTCCAAGAATTTTGCCTAGAAAACAACGAGTTTATTCCCAAACTCATAATGAGCGATGGGGCCCATTTTCACATCAATGGTCGCGTAAATAAACAAAATTGAAGAATATGCGGCGCCCAAAATCCAATAATAATTACTGAACATCAAATGCACCCTCTTAGAAGGACAGTATGGTGTGGTATAATTTCAGAAAGGATCATTAGATCATATTTTTTCGAAAACGACGAAACGATTGCAAATGTTGTAGGGCCAGAGGTAGAGAACAATTAAAAATTGTGGTTCCAACAAGACGAAGCCACAGATCACACGGCTCTTCCAAATATGGCTCTCCCGCGCGAAATTTTTGACGGTCGATATTGCGTTTTTCTGATTTTCACTGGCCACCGCGTTCGCAGGATTTAATGGCTCCCGATTTTTTCTTAGGGGCTACCTAAAGGGTAAGGTGTATGTCAATAAGCCAAGAACCATTAAACTTTTCCAAGAAAAATCATGGGAAATGCTCTGGTAAGAGCACGTCAGATTGAATTAAACAATGGGCAGCATTTAAAAGATTTATTCAAAACATAATGAGAACATATTTCCAATCAATAATTTAAATTTAAATAAATGGTAACGTTAAAAAAATTTTAAATCATAACGTTAATTATGCTCAAAAATATTAAAGAAAAATTAAATATTTTATTACATTGAAAAAATGTCTTTTTTAAACTCTTTCTTGTAACTCATACTCTCTGTCTGTCGTGGGGCAACCCCATTCCCCCTTATCCAATTGATCTGAAACTTGGCCCATAGTCTTGTCGTGACTACAGATTAATTTTGGGGTAGTCACGCACAGTCACGGAGTGATCTAAATGTCATTTCCTCTCATCCGATCGATCTCAAACTTGGTCCATACACTTGCTGTGAAAAAAGATTAACTTTGACTTAGTCACGCACAGTCACGCGTGGTCACGCACAGTCACGAAGTGATCTAAATGTCATTTCCCCTCATCCGATCGATCTCAAACTTGGTCCATACACTTGCTGTTAAAAAAAGATTAACTTTGACTTAGTCACGCGCAGTCACGCATGGTCACGCACAGTCACGGAGTGATCAAAATTTCATTTCCCCTCATCCGATCGATCTGAAACTTGGTCCATACACTTGCTGTGAAAAAAAGATTAACTTTGACTTAGTCACGCACAGTCACGGAGTGATCCAAATGTCATTTACCCTCAACCGATCGATCTGAAACTTGTTCGATAGACTTGATGTGAAAAAAGATTAACTTTGACATAGTCACGTTCAGTCACGCATAGTCACGCAAGTCACGGAGAGATTAAAACCTCACTTTCCCTCATCCGATCGATCTGATACTTTGTCCATAGACTTGTTGTGGCCAAAGATTAATTTTAAGATAGTCACGCAAAGTCACACACAGTCACGGAGAGATTCAAAACTCATATGCATAAGGAAAGAAAGAGTTTTAATAAAAACTTTGTTTTTATGGGTTAGGTTATTTATGTAAATCCAAATTGTTCTTTAGCAACAATAAAATTGGTCATTACAAATTCACTAGGCCTACTTTTTGGGATGTTGATTAACATTAATTATTAGTTATTGTTTAAACTCGAAATGTTGATTTTCAGTTGTGGATTAGTTTGTTTTTGATTGAGGTTTAACCCATCAGCATTGGTCGGTTAAACCCAAGTTAGAACTGTCAAATAAAAACAGCTGATATAAATAAAAAAAAGTTTTCCACGCGTGTTTTAAATTTTTATTTAAACAATAAAAATATTTTTTAATAAAATTAATTAATCTTTTTATAAATGAATGCAAATTTAACAATAAATATAAGGGACGCGCTCAAATTTTTTTTATTTATGACATTTAATAGTATTGCATATTAATATTATTAATTTTAAATGATTACATTTGCTTTTTTTACAAAAAAAAAATGGCAATACTATTAAAATTGACAGATATTAAACTACCACTGAAAAACACCATCATTAGTTAAAGCTCAATTAAATTTGTTTTAAGGGCAATATACACTAATCAAATTCCCATCCAGCATTATGATGGTATTAGTGAAAATTTGTTAGTATGTGTGACACCGACAATGCTGGATGAAAAATCAAAAATTTTAGATTTTTGGCATGCTGGATGAGAGATTTTCTCTGCCGTACAGGTCGTACAGCAAATGTATATGCTAACGTCAAGCACACGTACACGACGCTTGATGTCAAGCGGTTGACAAGTATATAGTGGCCTTTAAGATTAACTTAATTGCCCGCTAAACTAAGTTTAATTGACATCCTAAAAACTAGCCCTAAGACGAGAATGTAGCATTTTTTCAAATATTTTACCTAAGTTTATTAATAGACTAATAGGTCTATAGCTTTTTTTCAAATATTTTACCTAAGTTAATTAATAGACTAATAGGTCTATAGCTTTTTGGGTTATTTTTTGGTTTACTAGGTTTGTTGATAGCTATAACCTTAGCATTCTTGAAATGGTTTGGGAAATAGTTGAGTTTGATGCAGCTGTTAAATATTATAACCAGTTATTTTAGAGCTTTGAGTGGTAGTTTCTTTAAGAGCTGGTTGGGAACATTGTCAAAACTAGGGGATTTTGAGTTTTATTGATGAGACAATATTTATTACTTCTTCTATTCAATTCAATTCAATTTGAGTTTTTATTGAGACTTAAACATTTAGATCACAAGAGATGAGTAAAGTTAACAGGAATGTATATAACTTAAAACGATATCGTATTGTTCTAATAGACATTAATGAGATCTGTTTTATAACGCTACAGGCTTATATAATCAGAAAGTATGAGTCCTTACGTCGAATGGTAAAACATAAAATTATATTGCTCAAAGTAAAATACAAATTTACTTTAACATTAACTGTGATGAGTTAATATGATAACACTTAAAACTAGACTAAAACTAAGACAATATAAATATATAGGGACGAAAAAAGGTTTCCACTATAACTATAAATAACCCCACGATCGCCCGGTGGTGTTTGGAATGATTCCCACACCCTTAACCAAAGTTTGGTATCAAGTTTAGGGCTCATGGAAAACACCCCGTCCGAACCTGGGGTCATGAGTCTACAATTTTTCCCTGTTGGACCCTTGAACTGAATGAAAGTAAAACTTTGGTAGGTGGTATTCTCTCAGGAATGTTAAAATTTTAACGTTTTCATGTACAACTCACTTGGACCAACTAAAATCTTTTTGAGAACTGAAAACGTCTCTCAATAAACTGTTCCCGTTGCTCTTAAGGCGATTTACAAACTTTTCAGTCAAATTTAGCGTATACGAAGCAAGAGGTTGAATTTTGGCATTCACATAGATAACAGAGTTCGAATATCTCTTTACAAAACTTTCAAAATTCGCTTTAACACACACCTTCTTTCCAAAATCTCCAACTCCGCCATGACTGATGCCGATATTGAAAACCATATGGAAAAGCCATAAAGCATCGCAGAAGGAAGGAACCTTGTAAATAAGCAATTTGGCCCTTTGACTCAGGTGTCTGTTTATCAAAAGTTTCGAGAACATGCCCTTGATGCATGAGGTTGAATTTTGGCAATCTCATAGATAACGGAGTTCGAATATCTCTTTACAAAACTTTCAAAATTCGCGTTAACACACACCTTCTTTCCAAAATCTCCAACTCCGCCATGATTGAAGGCGATATTGAAAACCATATGGGAAAACCATAAAGCATCGCAGAAGGAAGGAACCTTGTAAATAAGCAATTTGGCCCTTTGACTCAGGTGTCTGTTTATCAAAAGTTTCGAGAACATGCCCTTGATGCGCAGTCCTTTATTCTTCTTCAGGACATGTATAAATTGCTGATTCAGAACTAGGATTTTTCTTCTTAAAATTATTTACTGTTGTATTTATTAATGTATCCGCTGAGTGGTTGTAGTTCGAAGTGAGGTTATTTGCTTGTACAAATGTATTTGCCAGAATTTCAGCCTTGTCCTTATCAGATGTTATTCTTGTATTTCCAATTTTAAAGTTAGAGATTTGATTTTTTCCTTTTCCTCGCAAGTTCCTGCTTATTTTCCAAAATGATTTATCACCTGGTTTTAAATTGGATAATAATTGACACCATTTCTTATTGCGTTCCGAATTAATACTTTTATCAATCATGTTACTTAGAAACTTTACATTGATTTTAAAAAGTTGACTCGGCTATATTTGAAGATCGCTGGCTTTTTATACCCTATACCACTATGTGGTTTGGGTATAATGACTTTGTGCTGCTGTTTGTAACTACCAAAAATATTTGACCTAGACCCATCTTTTATTATACCGATCGAATCAGAATCACTAACTGATTCCGTCCGTCCATCCGTCCGTCCGTCCGTCCGTCTGTGTATCCATGTAAATCTTGTAATCAAACTGCAGGTCGCAAATATGAATATATTATGATGAAATTTGGTATATAAGCTTTTATCGGCTATAGCATGAACGTTATTGAAATTGGTGAGAATCGGTCCATGTTCAGACCTAGCCCATACAAATGACCCCTATGAAATCGACATAAATTGCCATAAGATCCAAATTGTCATATAGATCTTACTCAAATTGGGTTTGTACGCGTTTATTACATCCATTAATGAGTAGTCCAAAAATGATCCATTTGGGACAACTCTTAGTCAAATGCCTCATATAGAGCTGCTTCCCGATCTTCACTTAAATCTATCAAAAAACAAATATATTGCACTGATTCTTCTCAAATTTGTTCGTATATATTTTTGCAAAATACAAGAGACAGGATCGGTCCACTTTTGGGCCTAGTCCCCATATAGATATAGCATCCGATATGAAGTTTTCATATCTCCAGCCAAAAAAATTAATAAAAATCCCATTCAAATTTGGTTTGTGCTTATTTTCTATGTCAAGTTAGATGGGCCTATAATTTTCTTACTTGTTCTTTTTAAGCTTCTCCTACGTTTAATATATTTCACAGTACTTTCTGGTAATGTGTAGACACATCCCTTGCTTCGAAAACTACATTTATAAATTTTTGGATTTCCTGATCAATTACTACCTTGGTATTGTATATATCCGAATATAACGTGATTTTATTGTCTAAAATAAATGTTCCAGTTCTTTATAAATGTATTTTAAAACACCACTACTCAACATTATCTACTGGCTCCCCAACATATTGGCCTAGCGATATCAGACGAATACCAGATCTTTTGGATTTCGTAATTTTTAATGGTATACCTAGATCCTCATTAGATATTTCTGATAATAATGATCTAAATTCTGATCACAGTCCAATTATTGCTACATACAACACTGTGTTGAAATGGTTAGCAAAAAAGACATAATTGTTAGCAAAAAAACTGATGTAAATTGTTTTCAATACTGGATTGAAAACAATATAAACTTAAATACATCTTTAAAAACAGAATGTGAATTGGAAGATGCCATTGAATTATTTACAAGGCTAATACACGAGGCAGGAAACTTATCCACACCACAACAACAACGAACTAATGGCGTTAATGTAAGATTATCTTTTGAACTAAGAGAATTGATTAGAAACAAAAGAGAGTTAAGGAGAATTTACAAAAATACTAGATGTCCACTAGATAAATCCAATTTCAATAGAGCAGCAAATCATCTGAAGAAAGTATTAAAAGAATATAAAAATGAAAATACAAAGGACTTTCTACGAAATTTAGATGCTACACGGAATGACTATTACAGTCTTTGGAAGGCAACAAAGTATCTTAAACGTACCATAAAAAGAAACGTACCAATTAAAAATGCCAATGGATTATGGTGTAGATCAGATTTAAGCAAAGCTAATGAATTTCAAAATCATCTAGAGAATACATTTAATCCTTCTGAATACTCTAGCCAAACCCAAATAGATAATATTTTAAACTTCCTTGATGCACCCTGTCAAATGGATCTACCAATAAAACGCGTAACCTTTACCGAAGTTAAAACTTTTATCAATGAACTAAAAGCAAAGAAGTCACCAGGATATGACGGCATTAACGCCAGCGTTTTAAAAATGATGCCTAAAAAGGGTATACTTTTTATGACTACAATATATAACTCAATTGTAAGGCTTAACCATTTTCCGACACAGTGGAAATATGCTAAGATTATAATGATGCCAAAACCTAATAAGTGTGAAAATGAAGTAACGTCATATAGACCAATAAGCTTGTTGTCTGTGTTTGCTAAAATTTTTTAAAAATTAATTCTTAAAAGATTGCTTCCCGTGCTAGAAAACATAATTCCGGAACATCAGTTTGGTTTCAGACACCAACACGGTACTCCCGAACAATGTCATCGCATTGTTGATGTAATCACCGACGCTTTGGAAAGAAAATTGTATTGTTCAGCGGTATTTCTGGATGTTCAACAGGCCTTCGATAGAGTGTGGCATCTAGGACTCTTATATAAAATTAAAAAAATGCTTCCAGCTCCTTTTTATTTTTTCTTCAAATCTTATCTTTTTGAAAGACATTTCTTCGTTAAAATAAATGATGAAAACTCAAAGTTTGGAATCATTAATTCAGGTGTACCACAAGGAAGCGTATTGGGCCCAGTCCTTTATACAATATTTACTTCTGATATGCCAGTAATGGATGAAACGACTATTTGCACATACGCAGATGATACTGCTATTTTAGCTTCTAACAAATCACCAACTCAAGCATCCGATATCGTACAACAAGAAATAAATCTAATTCAAGATTGGTTACAAAATTGGAACTTAAAAGTTAATGCAGAAAAGTCAGTTCATGTTACTTTTACACTAAGGAAAGTAGATTGTTCACCAATATATTTGAATGGAACCTGCATACCAAAAAATAATAAAGTTAAGTACTTAGGACTCACCCTAGATAGAAGGTTAACATGGAAAGACCACATAAGAATGAAACGTGAACAGCTGAACATAAAAACCAAGAAGATGTACTGGCTTCTAGGCCCAAAATCCGAGCTAAACTTAGAAAACAAAGTCATATTGTATATATCTGTTCTTAAACCTGTTTGGACATATGGTCTACAACTTTGGGGAACTTCCAGTAATTCGAATATTGAAATTTTAAGAAGATATCAGTCTAAAACATTAAGAATATTAACAAACTCGCCTTGGTTTATAAAAAATAACTCTATATTAAATGACCTTGATATTCCTTCAATAAAAGATGAAATTAATAGATGTTCTGAAAGATACCTTAACAGACTTAGCTACCACTCAAACACATTAGCTATAAATTTGTTAAATGAAGAAGAAATACGAAGACTTAAAGATTGCATGTTCTTGACCTTCCCTTCAGAAAATAAAATTGTTGTAAATATGTATCTATAAACAATAATAATACAATCTTGTATTTTGCTTTTTATTGGATTCATTGGAATCCAATTAACTATGTTACTTTTTATTATTATAAATTTTGCCTAATGTTTCTTTTTTTATATGAAATAGATTGCAAATAAAGAAATTGAAAAAAAAAAAAAAATATTCCAGTTGGTTGCACTATAATCATAATAATTGAGGTCAACCTGCAATGCCATTGATCTTTTAAGTGTACCTATAATGGGGCGATGGTCTGATGGTATTTCGTAATCCATTGTTTTTACGTCTATATTTAAAGCGGAATTGCTTAAAATAATATCGACTGTGGATGCTTCGCGATTGTGTTGATGGGGAATTAGGGTTGGACTATTAGGATGGTGAATGAAAAAATTGCTTGATTGCTGTAGGTTGTTAAGTGCGATACCTGCAGTATTATTTGAACGGCAATTCCAAGAGCAATGTTTGGCATTTAGGTCACGAAAAACTATATATTCTTTGGTGGAAGGTGTTAGGTTCAGATATCAGCACAGAAGATATGGGTATATCTTGGTGAATATAACGAAGATACAACAATAGGTATACTATTTATAATAACTTCAATTGAGATGTTTTCGATTGATGAGGTGTTTGATATAGAGGTTTTTATGTGCGACAGATTTATGAATTAACAGAGCTACTCCTCCTCCTTTTGCATCTGTTCTGTCACTTCTAATAATAATTTTTAAAATAGGGTCTATGATTTTCTGAAAAAATGCTTCATTCAAAGACGATATTTTAATATTTTAATTAGTAGCTCAAATCGTTTTAATTTAGAAAGTGCCATTAGCATTCAAGTGAAATTATAACGATCTCAATAATATACACCCATAAAAAAAAGAACAAAAATAATCCAAAAATAATCATTTAATTAAACAATAATAAAATTTTAAACTTTGTACCAACTTTGCAACGGTTATTATATAATGCAAATATTTCATTATATTTTAGATTTATTGGAAGAAACTTGACGGCCGTCAAAGAATAAAATTAATTTTTTTTTAATGTACAAAAATTCTTTTAAACTTACCAATTTAGGTTTCCCAACTTGCCAGCCAACACCGTAATGTTCCGCCAAATGTAATGTCCATTTCGCAGACGTAGTACGTTTTAAGCAAAGGCCACATTGTATGGGACCAGTACCTGGATTCGGTTCAGTTAGAATTTCATCAGTATCAATTTGTTCACGTTTTGTTATTAACAATAAACGAGGATTGAAGCTAACTGTGGTTGTATCTACATTATAGGGTTTACGTTTTTTAGATGGCGTTGAAATATCTGTACTGCTATCGTTTTTAATAATTTCCAGATGTGGAGTTGTTATAGGTGTTATATTGTCTAAAATCTTTGAATTTTTACTATTTTGGTTATGAGGTGCAGAGTCATCTTCGAAAGTATCTTCAACTATTACAATTTTTCTTTTACGTCCTCTTTTCTTAGGCAATTGTGGAGAACATTCCTCATCGGAATCTTGAATTTTTAAGGGTTTCTGTGTCGATTTAGGTGAAGAATTCAACAAAGAAGATTTTGTAACAGTTTCTTTATTTGTATCAGTTTCTTTATTTGTAAGAGTCGTTTTCTCTTTTGTAGATTCTGGATTTTCAACAACTGCTTTAATTTTCTCTTTAGAAGTCTTAGACTTTTTGGATGTTATCAATGATTCTAGTGAATTGTTTACATTAGCCTCCAATTCTATTAAGTTTTTAGACAAATCAGAAGCGGTTTTTTCCTCTTGCTTTTTAGAGCTATTAGTTTTTTGGTGCTTGACAGATGTGTTAGGTGTTTTGTGTGCTGCATCGGTATTTATTTCTTTCATTAGAGACTCTTTGGATTCTGTTTTATCGGAGTCTTTGTCGGCTTTAATTAATTGATCTTTTCCTTTAGCCTTTTTAGTCTTTTTTGTTTTGGAAGGGATTTCTTGAGCTTGGAATAGTTCAGTGGTTTTGACTTTTAGTGAAATTTCCTTGTGGGAAAATGAATCCAATTGAGATGGTATTGCAATATCGAGAGCATCTTCTGAAGGTATTTTCTTTTTACTTTTTGAGCTAGAAGAATCGTCTTTGCTTGAGTCTTCTACGTTACTAAAGTCAGTAACTCTATTAGTATTATCCTGTTTCTTAGATTTTGCTTGAGAGCCTCCAGATTTAGTTAAGACATCTTGTGTATTATTTGATTCATTTTCAGTACTAAAATCAGATGGGGCTAATGAGGCTTTAGCCTGTTTATATGATTTTGCTTTAGAGCTTCTGGATTTTCTTGATGAATCTAGTGTTTTATTGATTGATTCAACTGTTGCATTGACATTTTTTAGAAAATCTTCAAACGATACTTTCTTGTCATTTAGTTTTACTGCTAACAATTGTCTTTGTTTGCTACCGACGCATGATAATTTTTGGGTAGTGGGTTCTTTTAACAAACTATTTTTAGAATTTTCAGCTGTTTTACTTCTTTCACATTGAGCTTTAGTTTTTGAGTCATAAATGTCTTGAGTTAATAAATTTTGTGTTGCAGGAATGTTTAAGCTTTTATGGGTTTCCGATACCTGTGCTGTATTCTTATCTTTATTAAAAGATATTGATTTTTTTGATGACATTTGTGTAGACAACTCCTGACAATCGGAGTCAGTGTCAGCATTTGATTTAGTGGCCACTGGTCGAGGTTCAAGAAAGGTATGATTTGTAGGCTTTGTTTTATTTAATTTAATTTTCTTACTACCTAACTTATCCGTATTACTATTAATCACATTTTTTAAGTAACGAACAGAAGTTCCTTCATCTTCATCATCAGCTGGTGAAGTATCATCCGTAATATCAGTCTCTTCGTTTAGATTTGCCGCCAAATCCCAACGTTTTTTTAAAGGCTTGCCACGAATTAATATATCATCGTGCCGTCGATTCACATGCGGATCTTTGCTAAACGTTGGTGAAATAGCCTTACCGGTAGTCAACCAATTTTTTAAAGTTCCGCCTTTTGTTGCTTTCATTGTTGAGGTTAATTGAGATTGGTTGTCTGCGTTTGCTTGCTCCTTATTCCTCTGAAGTTTCGTAGATGCAACAGAGTTTTCATCAAAGCCCAAAAACTCATGTTCATCTTCCAAACCTTTCATCGTATCAAAATCACGATAATCTTCATCTGAATCGGTATCTGGATGTGGTTTTTGTGAAGATTTTTTTATGTCTTCAAAAGTTTTGCGTAATTTTTTGCGTTGTTTGGTGTGTGACATTTTTACCTCGTGTGGACTTTCTTGACTAGAATCTTCTGGATCTGTGGGTTTTGCAGCTAAGTAGGGTCTTTTTAATATATCAAAAGGTGTATGTGTTAATATTGTATTACAAGAAGAATCATCTCGATTTTTAGCTTCTGTTTCTGATGATTGAGATGAAAACCGTTTTCTTTTTGTGTGATAAGAAATTGGCAGTTTATTTTGAGAAGAAACTTCCATTATTCTCCCTGGCTCATCTGGATTGTTATCTTCCATTTCTGATGTTTCTGAAGAAATTCGACCCCTTTTTGTCAGAGTAACAGTTGGTGTTAGCTTTGCAACTTTTTCTTTGTCTTGACAGATAACATTTGTTTCCATAGTTTGCGAAGGTAAACGAGTTCTTTTTGAATCATCCGTTTCCATAGATTTGGGAGATAACCGTTTTCTTTTCGACTTCTCTGATGCAGATTGGTTGGAATTTTCCTTGATGTTGCAATTGTCATTTAGAGATTTCCTTGCTTTTGTTGCCCTAAATTTTTTGATTTCGGCATTTACTGGCAGAAATTCTAAATCATCACTGATTTGATGTCTAGAGGAATGTCTGGTTTTTGGAGGAGAAGGAGGAGGAAGAGGAGGACTAGGTGTAGGAGCAGTAGTTGTTGCAGTTTCTGGTTTAGAATTTAAGCTCAACCTTAACGATCTTCTACCATCATCAGAATTTCTGGTCTGTTCTTGATTTTTAGAGTTTTCATTAGCTTTCTCTTTATCTGCTTTCTGCATGGAAGGTCTACCCATCTTTCTTTTTGTTTCTATTCCACTCGTAGCGGGTTCTTCTCCACTAACATCAGACTCAAATTTACTTTCATTGGTTTTGCTTTTTTTCAATTGGGTGGAACTGATGGAAGTAGATTCTTTGCTTTCATTAGATCTCATTAGAAGATTTGTCTCGTTTTCTTCAGTTTTTCCCTTTTCATTTTCAACATTTTTATTGGCTAATTCTACAGATTTCTTGATTTTTAATAAAGTTTTTATGCCCTTAGGTAATGCCTCCTCTTCACGATTTTTAAAAGCTTCGCTGCATTTTCTTTTAAATGGAATTTTCGGTAGATTTCCAGTCATATCTTTGGAGGAATGTTGAACTATATTAACTAAACAAATTTTAGACTTTTTCAATGATTCTAAAACTTGTACGGAATCTGCTGTTAAACCTTCCAAATTTTGGGCCTCAGATTCACGAGTTGTTATAGGTGGTTTAATTGGTACTTGTGAAATTTCTTTAGGAGCAATTTCGCCTGCTTTACTAGTTTCATCTTCTCCTTTTCCGTGATCATCTTCAGAAGAAAGTTCTATAGATTCTGAAGGGTTTTCAACAATAACTTTATTAGTTTTAGAATAAGTTGCAGTTTTATCGCTATTTAAATCGCCATCTTCAGTTCCTCTTATATCTTTTTTAGGCTCAGTTTCTTCTTTTCCAGCTTCAGTTGTATTCACGTTAGAGTCGGCGTTATCATCTTTGGATATAACTGTTTCATTTTGGGCGCTGACTGCAGGATTTTTTGTATTCGATATAGATCTTGGAGAGTCATTCAATTTGTCCTCTTGGGTTTTTATATCTATGGTCTGTGGTTCTGGATTATCAATAAGTGTATTTGAAACTTGTGTAGATCTTTCTGTTATCTTATCATCTATATTGAGTGTACAATCTGTAATTTTATTTTCATTAGACATAGTTTTTTCTTCCATAGTTTTATTGGTAGTTAGACATTCACTTTTTGTTGAAGTGCTTCTTTCACATAAAGAGTCGCCTATTTCAAGTTTATCTTCTTTATCAGCATTATCCTCGTTTCCAATAATAACTTCCCCAGTTAAACATTCACTTTTACTTTTAGTGCCAATTTCACTTAAAGAATCATCTTTTTCAACTTTATCTTCTTTATGAGCTTTATTGTCGTTTCCAACAATAATTTCTCCAGTTACACATTCACTTTTTTTTAAATTTGAAGCAGTTCCACTTAAAGAACCATCTCCTTTAATTATATCCGCTTTATTATTTTTTTCTTCATTTCCAACTTTAATATCTCCACTTGTTGGTATGGCTTTTTTCATTACAGCACCAGGTTTATTTCGTGTGACCAAATTTATTTTACCTTTTTTAAAACGCGATATACGTTTCGAAGGTACAGTATTGTTGGAATTCGATTCATTCGTTTTGGTGGGCTCAGCTTCTTGAATCGATTCAGGTTCATCCGATTTTGTTGTTTCACAAACTTCTGCTAAAGGAGTTTCTTTAGATATTATTACATTTAAATCTTGACTAGGAATATCCATAGTACCAGAAGTTTCTTTAAGATGTTGCTGTGGTGCGTCAACAGCCTGAGTTAATTTTAATATAGATTTTAGATTAATAGACTTTTCCGGTGATTTAACAGGGGATTTTACTGAAGATTTTGAAGATAAATCTTTGGTTGTAGTATTTGTATCATCAACCGTTACGATTGGGTTTGAATCTTTACTCTTGGAAGATTCCAATATGACATTTTTTTCTTTCTCCGTAGGCCAAGCAGGTATCAATGCGTTTTCAACAGATTTTTCTGTTGAATCATTAGGTGTTTGTTTAGATTTTTCTAATGGCTTAACCGTCATTTCTGTCAAATTTTCTGCTGTATAATTAGTTTGAATAATGTTTTCAACAGATGTGTCTGTTGAGTTATTTGGTGTTTGAATAGATATTTCTAATGGCTTAATGGTCATTTCTGTCGACATTTCTAAATTCGTTGGCATGATGTTTTCAACAGATTTGTCTGTTGTCTTACCAAATGTTTGAACAGACTTATCTAATGGCATAACAGTTGTCATTTCTAGCGACTTTTCTGATGTGTTATTAGATAAATTCTTTTCAGTTATGATGTCAACAGATTGCTGATCCATCTCGGTAGGCAATGCTGTGTTTATGATCGTTTTAAAAGTTACAGATTTTTCTGGAGAGTTAATTGGAATTTTTGCTGATACATTTGTTTGAGTAGGATCATCAGCTTTTGTTTTCGATTCAGTTGGTTGAACATATTCTTCTTTATCTTTTTTCAAATACTCAGACGAAACAAGTTTATCACTAGCTCCATCCGATTTAAAGCATACGATTTTTTTTGAGTGTTTTTCCGTAGTATTATTAGATTCTTCTGTCAATAAATTAGTTTCAGCTTTATCTACAATTCTATCAACATGTTCTTTAGCTTTCCCTAAGACGTCAGATTCTTTGTCTAGAACATTTTCAAGTTTATTCGATTTGACTTTGTTGTTACTGAATGTTGTAGAGGCTTCCGACGTGTTCATAGATTCTTTTGGTATTATATTTTTTGTCATTTCCATATCTCGTGATTTTTCTAAACTCATTTTCTTAGAGTCTATTACATTTAGAATTTTTACCGGTCTCAATTTATTAGCTGGTATTGTTATAAGGGATAATTTATTATCAGTTGTCTTTGTTTTTATAGTCTCTGCGCCATTAGAACTTTGTATAACTATTGTATTCATGTTTTTAGAATTGCCCAGAGCAAATCTAGAATCAATATCTACTGTGTTAACATCAACAATTTTACCAATTTCTGTAGGATTACCATCATTTGGTATATATTGTGAAGATGTAGCGGCGCATGATGTTGTTGGAATGTTCAGCTGTCTTTGGGGTATAGACACTATTCTTTGGTGTGGCAATTGGGGTGCTATGCATAGAGTTGACAGACTCATGGCACAAGAGGCACTCAAATTCAACTCTTCTGGCGATAATTCTAATGTGGTATTTACAGTTATGGGATTGGTATTGGCAAAAGCTGCTACAAAATCCACCGCGGAAAAACAATCTTCACTATCAGATAATTCATCTACGATTTCCACAGCCGGTTTACGATTATCACTAAAACTTGAACTGAACTGAGTTGATGAAGACCCATTGTTTGTTAGCTGAGATTTAGTTAAAACTTTTTTAAGGTCAAGTGGTGGTAAGGGTTGGATTACCGAACTGTTAGTCTGATTTTCTGCAACATTTTTAGGTAGTTCTTCTGCTGGTAAAATTTGTGATGTTGTAGGCTCTTGTTTGACCATAACAATTTGGTTTTGATCCATTGTAGGCTGTTGTTGCATTAGATTTGCAGTTGAAATTGATGTTTGGGTTTCATTTAAGGCTTTAGTCTTATTAATAGTAACACGGTTGGACCAGTTAGGTTTTGAGTTTTGATTATCTATCCATTGTTCCACTTTCGAGGTGGTTGTGGATGTCTGTGAACTGCAAGAAACTTCATTACGTTGAATATGTAATAATTCAGGCTTTTTATCGTTTGTCACGGTTTTCCTTTTGTAGATGGCTTTAGCATTAATTTTTAGCTGACTTTTTAGCTCAAGAAAATTATTATCTTTGTTTATTGGTATGATTTGTTTTTGCGGCTTTGTTTTAGTGGCTGTACTTTGGGCTATTATTTTAGCTAGTTCGGCAATTTTTTCCTGTGGCAACTTTAATTTTTGAGCATTGACTATAATTTTTTTATTTTGTTTAGCTGGTAAATGTACCATCTCAATGCCAGAACCTTTGCTATTGGTCAAGTTTTCAGTTCGTTTTTGAACTTGTGCACTAGCCAACGTGTTAGTATTTTGGACAGTTGCAGCCGCTGTCGTTGGAAAATCGTCTAGTTTCTCCTGTTTTATAATAACTTCGGGTATGGGTTTATGGGGTCTAGCAAAACGTTGTGGTGTATTGGACGTAGATAAACGTAAGGCTGTCAAATCAATCATTTCATCTTGCGATAGTATTTTGTTTTCCAAAACAATCAAACAGTTAGGTGATGCTGATGGAGCCTCAATCAAATCCTCTTTACCATGATTAGGTATTTGTGGTATTGTTGGTGGTGGAGTTTCATAATTTTCCGTTGGCTTAAAACCACTATCAGACTGTGTCTCGTTTTGCAATTGATAGTAGTTAGAGTCTGGTATGGGGTATGGCTTTTTGAATGTATCGATAGTTGGCAGTAGTGACTCCTGCGGTATCTTTAAATGAGATGCCTCTGGATAATCGATTTTTTGTCGTCTCACCATTAATTGTTTCTTATAATTATTTAAATTAGGATTAGCTGGTTTTATGGAAGCTTTTGGTATATCATCCATAGATTCTGACAATTTGTTGGAATGCGTATATGAGGTTTGATTATCATTTTTAGTTAAAAATTTCATAGGATTCTTTCTAATATATTGTATAAGGTTAGGCTTTTCATCTTCACTTGGAAAATGTATATTTCGTGCTACATCTTGAGGGGATTTTTGCGGTGGTTTATTCTTTATTACTGGCTTATTAGGTGTTCTTTCCTCTGATGGCTCAATTAAATGTATAAAACCTTTTGATGTTTGTGGCGGAGTATTAGACATTGTAATTAATTTGGTTGGTAATTGTTTAGATTTAGGTGACAATGGTGCCGTTGCTGCTGGAGGTTTTAAATGTACCGACATGCCTGGCTGATTGGAAATCTTCTTTAGTAGTAGTTTTTGATTTAACAAATGTTTAACTTGTTTTAGACGTTGCTGCGGACTAAGACCCTCCATGTTACGTCTATCTGTTTCGTTGAGTGCCTCCGGTGCGGTAATAGTTATTTTGGGTGGTATTATAGTTTTTGTAGATACAGGTTTAGTAACTAGAATAAAAATAAAAAATTTTAAAAAATTTACTTCTTACCAGGATCCGAACCTCGCACCTCTTACAAACCAATTCAACCCCTTAACACACTAAGCTAAATCATAGTAATACATTTTATGTCAAATGTTTATTATAAGCATATATTTATTTAAAGAAATTATTTTATTAGATGAAATATTCAAAAACATCCTATATTAGCCAACATTTCGCTGTTTAATAAATTTATGTTACCGTCGTTTTCCCGTTTCGAACCCGAATTTCAGAGAATTTTAGTAATTTTTAACCAACCGCTTAGACGTCTAAGCTAAATCACGATTTTTGGAATTTTGTCAAAAGCTTTATATTAACACAGGGAGAGGTTTACTTGTTTATTTTTTTTTCCTAATATACTTTAAAAAAAATAATTATAAAAATAAATCGTAAAAATTAAATTTTGCCTGAATTTAGGAAACGAAAAATTTTAAATTTTGCTTGTTAACTTTACAAAATTGTTGTGATTGGCAAAAAAAAATTTTTTTTTTTTATTAAATAAAAATGAACAATTGATAATAACCAATAAAATGAAAATTAAAAATAAAACTAGAAAAAATTAATTTAGAAAAAAAAACTGACATTTTTTGAAGCGTATGTTAATTGTATCTTGACTGAATCAACTTCCAGCCCAAGGTTTGATTCTCTTTTTTAATTATTAGGTAAACCGATTGAAGTTGATATTAAAATTTGCGTATAAAACTAAGGACCGAAAATAGCAGTAAATATCGAAGAACTGATTCGAGTATACAATTTTGATCCCTTCTTTACTTTTTATAATTTTTATTTTTGTTTTTTCGACCAGAAATAAGGTTTTTTGTTCTGATTTTTTCGAGCATAAATATACAATGGGTGACAATACATTGGAAACTTTAAAAAATCCTAAATTTGCCAATTTTGTAATCTTTTATATATAATTAATTATTAGAAAATAATGGCAAGAAAAAAAATTTTGTGAAGAGTTAAAAACCAGAAAAATATATGACTTTACTGCCGGTATTAAGCAAAGAAAATAAGTTTAGTTTATTATTTGTAGTATTAAAATACTTTAAAAGTCATTTCATATTAATTTAAAAAAATAGTATATATTCCGATTAAAAGTTAATATTTTTAATAAAATTTGCAGTTTTATTTCTAAAAAGATTGATATTCGCTTAATTCATGACTCATTCGGCATCATATTGTAGATTCAATCCTTTACAAAATAACAATGTTTGCATTGCTGTTGTATCTGCTAGCTTTAGTCTGAGGCATTTCCAAGATTATAAGGGCGAATATCTCCAACATATCTTATTTGTTCGATCACGTTATTTGGTGCTATTCCCATTTTCATTTTTTGGAGAAAAAATATTGTACTTATTAAGTTGCAGCCTTTGCTGGATGTTTAGCCATTTCAGTGTGTCTAACGTCTATCTTATTGACGTAAACCGATTGCATTTTAAAATTGAGCGCATACTTTGTAGTTTTTACAGCCTAGTTATTTGTTGGTCTGAATAATATGTTTGACCCATACTCAAAATGAGATTTATCATAGTGTTATAGATATTTACTGCGGTTAATATTGTTAATTTGTATCTTAAACGTTTAAGAAAAAAATCCATAATTTCAAAAATTATCAGGAAATATTGTGCAAGGTATGGTGACGATTCAACATTTTAGCGGCACGCGCCATAAAACGAATCAAAGACACAGGATAGTTTAATAGTAAGTGAGTTTAAAAAATTTCCAAAAATCTGAAACAAAAAATATGTGTTCGAACTGTTTCCCGACGAGCAATAGAGACTGATCGTGGTTGTTTATCGTCCTGTAAAGAAACCACTGATATCGAAGAAAAATCGTCTGGCTCGCATAAATTTTGCTAAAGAACAAAGAACTGGTCAAAACGGAATTGGAATATTGGGGTCTAATCGTCGCATTCGATATCGAGAAAAATCAATCGAAATTCCATGGTTTATTTAAAGAAGACGGACGGACAAACCTAAGACCTTGTTTCACGCTTACTCTCAACCAGGAACCATAATCGTTAACTGTGACGGAGTAAAATTATCCATAGTATTTTATTTTGGAAAATAAAAAAATTATTTCGATCGAAAAATTTATATAGACCCCTGTTCTCTTTTCAGATGAGTCCAAGTTTAATTAAAAAGGCCATGATGGAAGAACGTTTGTACGACGACCAAAGGGGAAAAAACTACATACACCCAAAATATACAAATAAAACTGTTAAGTTTAGCCAAGGAAAGGTTCCAATTTATGTAGTAAAAGATACTCTAACTACAATCTAATGCTGTTAGTTTTGGAATAGCCAGCCCAATCACCAGATCTCTGAAATTAAGTCTTTTTATGTTAACTAGCAGATTCCAGCGCTCGAAATTCGAGTGCAATTTCTAGGCAGCTTTATTTTTCAACTTAGCCATTTCACAAACCAACACTTTTATGGTTTATTATTATTGTGAATGAAGATAACAAACTCATTAACAACCACATTAACAAATTTAATAAAACGCACATTGCATATGTATAATTTTATGTATGTGTGAGTAGCAACTTTAAATGCAATTTACTCAAACCAAAGGAAAAAATTTAAAAATCTGTAAATATGCAAAACGGCTAAAAAGAAATACCTTTCAAATAATATACGTTTGGTAGAACGGTAGAACAACACATTGGTCACAAGAAATCGCCTAGCCTAATAATATTATAGATATTTGTTTCTTTTTTAACTCTTTCTTTTAACTCATACTCTCTGTCGTGGGGTAACCCCATTCTCCTTTATCCAATTGACCTCAAACTTGGTCCATAGTCTTGTTGTGACTATAGATTAGTTTTGGGGTAGTCATGCACAGTCACGCACAGTCACGAAGTGATCTAAATGTCATTTCCCCTCATCCGATCGATCTGAAACTTGGTCCATACACTTGCTGTGAAAAAAGATTAACTTTGACTTAGTCACGCACAGTCAGGGAGGTTTTAACCGGATTTCCAACGGATTCAATCTGAAACTTGGTCGATATACTTGCTGTAAAGAAAGATTAATTTCGACATAGTCACGAACAGTCACGCATAGTCACGCATAGTCACGCGCAGTCACGTAGTGATTTGAACCCCATTTCCCCTAATCCGATCGATCTGAAACTTTGTCCATAGACTTGTTGTGCAAAAAGATTAATTTTAAGAAAGCCACACGCAGTCTCGCATAGTCACGCACAGTCACGGAGAGATTTAAAACGGATTTCCCCTCATCCAATCAATCTGAAACTTGGTGGATATACTTACTGTAAAGAAAGATTAACTTCGACATAGTCACGAACAGTCACGCATAGTCACGCACAGTCACGGAGTGATATAAACCCCATTTCCCCTTATCCGATTGATTTGAAACTTTGTCCATAGACTTGTTGTAGCCAAAGATTAATTTTAAGATAGCCACACACAGTCACGCATAGTCACGCGCAGACACGAAGTGATTTTTTTTTTTTTAATTTTTATTTGCAATCTATCCAAGGACATTAAGCAATATTGATAAATTAAGTTAATACATAACAGAAATTATGTAGTTCCATTGAGCTACATAACCATTTATAAAGAAAATAAAAAATCTTTACAATTATTTATATATGTATGCATGTACGTACATATTTACAATATGATTTTAATAGTTTCTAAATGGAAAATCTAGTACATTGAAACGTTTTAATCTTCTTGCCTCATGAGTATCGTCTAAGAACGAAATAGCCAGAGGATTTGTGTGATTACTTAATCTTTGAAGATACTTTTCGCTGAAAGTTCGGATATCTTCTTTTACTGTGCATATTTTGAGATCTTTAAGAATAGCTTTGTTTGTGATGAACCATGGAGCATTTGTAATTAGTCTTAAGGTTTTAGACTGGAATCTTTCAAGAATTTCAACATTAGATTTACTTGAAGTATCCCACAGCTGAATACCATAAGTCCAAACTGGTTTCAAGGAGAGATTCAAAACTCATATGCATAAGGAAAGAAAGAGTTTTAATAAAAACTTTGTTTTTATGAGTTAGATTATTAAAAAATAAAAAATTCATCAATGTTTAAATTAATAAGAGTTTTTAATTTTATGATCAAATTTTTTGGTATTGAACGTTGATGTCGTTAAAAATATATTTTGTTAAAAGTTTCCATTGAATTGTTCACTCACTGCATATTAATTTTTTATTTTTATTTAAAAAAGCTCGACGAAATAAAGTAAAATTTGTACACAACTCGTTATCCAAATAAATGAAAATTCCATTCTGAACTCAACATCTTTTTTTCAGTTCTTTTTATACCCTCCACACGTCAGTGGCAGAGGGTGTATGTAGGTTTGTCATTCCGTTTGTAACGCATCGAAAAACTAATTTCCGACCCCATAAAGTATATATATTATTGACCCTTATCACAGCTCGAGTCGATATAGCGATGTCCGTCTGTCCGTCTGTCTGTTGAAATCACGCTCATTCAGAAAAAAATCCATCAAACTGGATAAGGCTACAATAATATCATTTGCCATAATTCCCAACAGGTTGGTATTGAAAATTGGCTAAATCGGGCATCATCGTGATTAGATACGACCAAAAATATGTAGATACCTCTAAAAAACATAAAACCCAGTGTGTTTGTTGTAACAGTTTAGTGGTTGAACATTATAATTGTACAACAACATAAAAAAATGCCACAAAAAATTATGCATATACATATATTAACAATACAAACAAAGAACACAATAACATAGCTCATGTTTTGCCACATATTTTTTTATCGTTATCACGTTATAATAAAAAAAAAATCGCCAATATGAAAGAAAAAATGAAAACTAAAAATGAAAAATGGAAAATGAAAAATGTAAAACGTAAAACGTAAAATGTAAAATGTAAAATGTAAAATGTAAAATGTAAAATGTAAAATGTAAAATGTAAAATGTAAAATGTAAAATGTAAAATGTAAAATGTAAAATGTAAAATGTAAAATGTAAAATGTAAAATGTAAAATGTAAAATGTAAAATGTAAAATGTAAAATGTAAAATGTAAAATGTAAAATGTAAAATGTAAAATGTAAAATGTAAAATGTAAAATGTAAAATGTAAAATGTAAAATGTAAAATGTAAAATGTAAAATGTAAAATGTAAAATGTAAAATGTAAAATGTAAAATGTAAAATGTAGAATGTAAAATGTAAAATGTAAAATGTAAAATGTAAAATGTAAAATGTAAAATGTAAAATCTAAAATGTAAAATGTAAAATGTAAAATGTAAAATGTAAAATGTAAAATGTACAATGTAAAATGAAAAATGGAAAATGAAAAATGGAAAATGAAAAAAGAAAATTGAAAAATAAAAAATAAAAAATTAAAAATGGAAAATGAAAAATGAAAAATGTAAAATGTAAAATGTAAAATGTAAAATGTAAAATGTAAAATGTAAAATGTAAAATGTAAAATGTAAAATGTAAAATGTAAAATGTAAAATGTAAAATGTATAATGTAAAATGTAAAATGTAAAATGTAAAATGTAAAATGTAAA
Organism: Cordilura impudica; assembly: GCA_963682025.1. Taxonomy (NCBI): domain Eukaryota; kingdom Metazoa; phylum Arthropoda; class Insecta; order Diptera; family Scathophagidae; genus Cordilura; species Cordilura impudica. The sequence goes on along the minus strand of OY821519.1, from coordinate 210,425,345 downwards.
ATGTAAAATGTAAAATGTAAAATGTAAAATGTAAAATGTAAAATGTAAAATGTAAAATGTAAAATGTAAAATGTAAAATGTAAAATGAAAAATGGAAAATGAAAAATGAAAAAAGAAAATTGAAAAATAAAAAATAAAAAATTAAAAATGGAAAATGAAAAATGGAAAATAGAAAATGAAAAATGGAGAATGGAAAATGAAAAATGGAAAATGAAAAACGGAAAATGGAAAATGGAAAATAGAAAATGAAAAATGGAGAATGGAAAATAAAAATTGAAAAATGAAAAATGGAAAATGAAAATTGAAAATTGAAAATTGAAAAATGAAAAATGGAAAATGAAAATTGCAAAATGAAAAATGGAAAATGGTAAGTGGAAAATGGAAAATGGAAAACGAGAACTGAAATATGAAAAATGGAAAATGGAAAATGGAAAATGAAAAATGGAAAATGAAAATTGCAAATGAAAAATGGAAAATGGAGAATGTAATTGAAAATTGAAAAATTAAAAGTGAAAAATGGAAAATGAAAATGGAAAATTGAAAAATGGAAAATGAAATATGAAAAATGTAAATTGTAAAATGAAAATTAAAAAATGGAAAATGGAAAATGAAAATTAAAACATGGAAAATGAAAAATGAGAATTGAAAAATGGAAAATGGAAAATTGAAAAATGAAAAACGGAAAATGGAAAATGAAAATTGAAAAATGAAAAATGGAAAAGGGAAAATGAAAAATGAAAAATGAAAAACGAAAAACGAAAAACGAAAAACGAAAAATGAAAATTGAAAAATTAAAAACGGAAAATGGAAAATGAAAAATGGAAAATGGAAAATGGAAAATGAAAAATAAAAAATGAAAAATGAAAAATGGAAAATGAAAACTGAAAAATGTAAAATGAAAATTGAAAAATGGAAAATGGAAAATGAAAATTGAAAAATTAAAAATGGAAATTGGAAAATGAAAAATGGAAAATAGAACATGAAAATTGAAAAATGAAAAATTAAAAATGGAAAACGAAAATTAAAAAATGGAAAATGAAAAATTGAAAATGAAAATTGAAAAATTAAAAATTGAAAATGAAAAATGGAAAATGAAAATTGAAAAATGGAAAATGCAACATGGAAAATTGAAAATGAAAATTGAAAAATGGAAAATGAAAATTGAAAATTAAAAATTGAAAATGGAAAATGAAAATTGAAAAATTAAAAATGGAAATTGGAAAATGAAAATTAAGAAATGAATAATGAAAAATTTAAAATGAAAAACACAAAAATTAAAAATTAAATATTAAAAACTTAAAATTAAAAAATTAATAATTAAAAATTAAACATTAAAAATTAAAAATAAAAAATTTAAAATTAACAAGTAAGAAAATTATAGTCGGTCTAGACCGACTATATGATACCCTATACCATGCGTTTAGAAACCCTATCTCTTAGGCCCAACTAACTGGACATTGAAAATAAGCAAAAATCAAATTTGAGTGGGATTTTTATTAATTTTTTTGGCTGCAGATATGAAAAAGTTCATATCGGATGCTATATCTATAAAGGGACTAGGTCCAAAAATGGACCGATCCTGATCATGTTTGGTAAAGTCTCTTGTATTTTGCAAAAATATATACAAACAAAATTTGAGAAGAATCAGTGCAATATTTTTGTTTTTAATAGATTTAAGTGAAGATCGGGAAGCAGCTCTATATGGGGTCAAAGGGAGCATTTTTGGACTACTCATTAGTGGATGTAATGAAGGCATACAAACCCAATTGGAATAAGATCTATATGACAATTTGGATCTTATGGCAATTTATGTCGATTTCATATGGGTAATTTGTATGGGGGCTAGGTCTGAACATGGACCGATTCTCACCAATTTCAATAGCGTTCATCCCATGGCCGATAAAAGCTTATATACCAAATTTCATCAAAATATATTCATATTTGCGACCTGCAGTTTGATTACAAGCTTTACATGGACACACAGACGGACGGACGGACGGACGGACGGACATTGTTAAATCAACTCAGAAAGTGATTCTGATTCGATCGGTATAATTAAAGATGGGTCTAGGTCAAATATTTTTGGTTGTTACAAACAGCAGCACAAAGTCATTATACCCAAACCACATAGTGGTATAGGGTATAAAAATTTAAAATTAAAAATTAAAAATTAAAATTTAAAAATTAAAAATTAAAAATTAAAAATTAAAAACTAAAAACTAAAAACTAAAAACTAAAAATTAAAAATTAAAAATTAACAATTAAAAATTAAAAATTAAAAATTAAAAATTAAAAATTAAAAATTAAAAATTAAAGACTCAGGTGGAGGGTATCAAAAAATTCGGCACAGCCGAATTTAACACTCTTGTTTATTTTAAATTGTCTATTTTCTCTGAATAACAAAATTGTCCATATCTATTTCTATTTTTACTCCCTTTATTTTAACTCGTAGTATGTGCTTGTCTGTCGAAAAAACTTTGGATCGATTTTTAACCCATTACCCGTGATCCAATCGAGCTGAAACACGTGGCGACGATGAAAAAAAATTGCAAAAAATTAAAAAAAGAAAAAATTTGACAATTGTTGAGTAAGACTGAAACTTAATTTACAAAGGGAGTATAATGAAACTTAGTTTTTATGGGTTCGATTTTTTGATTTCGTTTTATTGTAAATTCGTTAAGCAATATTGTTTATGGCTATAAAAAAAACCAAAATAAAAAAAGCTACCAAATCTCTCCCCAACTATATTTGAACCCGGGCTGCAAGATTTAGAACCTAAGACACTAACATCTCAACCACAGACATTATGTTAATAATTGGAACAAACATTTAACATTACAAAACAGGAATTGAAATTAATTAAGCTAAAAATTACAACAAACAAAATCTATAATTAGACAAAAAAAAAAAAAAACAAAAAAAAAAATAAATAAATAAAAACATTTACCAGTTGGTGATAGTGGTGCAGTTGGTTGTGTTACTGTAGGAGATGCACAAGGTCTAGTTGGTGGAGTTGATTGTGTTAATCCAGGAGATGCACAAGGTCTAGTTGCTGGAGTTGATTGTGTTAATCCAGGAGATGCACAAGATCTAATTGGTGGAGCTGATTGCGTTACTGTAGAAGATGAACAAGGTCTTGTTGGCATTGTTGTTGTTTCAATAGATTTTATAACTGATGAAGAAATGGTTGGATCTAATTTATTACAAGATACAGTTGTTTGTGGTGTTTTAATGCTAGTGTCCACTTGTAATTTTTGCTTTCTTATAGCTTCTGCGATTTTCCTATCTAAACCAGCTTCTTGCAGTTTCTTGGGATCTATATGAGTTATCTTACGTATAAGACGTTTGACTGGAGCATTTGTGGGCAGTACCGTATTATATTCTGCATTATAATTAAAACTATCATTGCCGCTAGTAGCCTGTGTCGTGGTAGGCGACTCAGCAGCCATATTGTAAGACGATGACGCCGCAGATTCCACTGTGGTAGGAACATCATCTGTGTGTTGCGGATTCATATCAATTTTTTTTTTTTTACTTTTTTCAATTATTCACAAATAATTTTCATATTTATTTACGACACACTGATTATTTTTTACATCACTCTTGAATATGCTTAACTTTTTCTTTTCTTCTATATCTATTATCTAGACACAAACGACGTCATAAAAACGCATGCTTTTTTTAATTTTCCTTTTTTTTCTCTTTTTCGTAAGAAATTGTTAGTAATTTTAGAAAAGAAAAATATCTATTTTATTTTTTTTTATCTTTTGACACTATTTTTTATTTAATTATTCTGTTTTATCAGCAAAATGTTGCAATTTTTCTCGACAAAATCACACCTCGTTTTCGATTCTTTTCAGAAATTTTTGCTAAAGAAATTATTTTTAACCATATCGTTTGACAGTTCTTGCAAAACTTAACGAATTGTTGTTATGTTAACTTTAAGATGTTATGTTGAAGGTGAGTTTATAAAAAATGTTAAACTAAAATAACTAATAAAAGTATATGGAAAATTACAATATCAGGTAAATTATTTAATTAATGAATCAATTTAAATCTAGAGTTAACTCGGCACTGTTGTTCTTGCGGTTAAATAATAAGTGCTGCCACTTTGATTTTATTGTCTGTCGGAATTATTTTCAAAAATCGTATCATATTTAAAGAATTAAATTATACTTTAAACCTTTTTTCGCAGCTGCTGGTACCACATACCGAATACAGTACCGTGAATAATTAAAAAAAACTTTAATAATAAATTTCAATATAGAATATACATATTTATATACATATTTGAAGTGCTTTTAGACAAATAACAAACATGAAATCTTTTAAAATGTATCAGCTCAAGAAACAAAAGTGTCTTAATAAATTATTTATCGATTTCTAAATACTATTCATCTAAATATAAAAAGCTTACAAATTATACAAAACAAATGTCTTAAAATGATATATAAAAAGCACTGGAGGTATCCTACAAATCTTCTTCATGAAGAAACCGGTTATGAAAAAATTATCGATTTCATATCAAGGATTAATAACAATTACTTTGCCAAAATTGAAAATTCCTCTTACCCACTGATAAGAGAATGTAGAGAAATAACGTAAAATTAAAAGAAATAGAGGTCTATTATTTCAAATAAACTTCCTATAAGCACATAAATATTTTTCAGATAGTATTTGAATTTATTAAATCATATAAAGATTTTTTCCTCCCATTTTCCTTTAAAAATCATTAAAAAATAAAATAAAAACTATTTAATATCTTTAGATCCTATGTATTATTTCTTGCAATATCTATATGTAAAGATAAGATCTCATATGTAAATATCAAATTTGTTAAAATATGTAAATAAAGGAAGAATATATAATTGAATTGAAATATTCATCTAAATATTTTATTCCGTCGAAAATAAAAGCCATACTCACCTATTTATTTTACAACAGTGTGGCATCACTTCACACGCTAACTTAACGAAAACGTTTATTTAGGTATGTTATCAGTTCCACGTGAATGCAAAATAAGAAGAATTATCTAGCCAAAAAATTTTTCCGTATACCACACAGAAATATAAATTATTAGCTACTAATAGATACATATAATGGATTTCCAAAATCGGGCCGGTGGTAAAACCGGTAGCGGTGGTGTGGCCTCTTGGTCTGAAACCAATCGTGATCGTAAAGAGCGTTTAAGACAATTGGCTTTGGAAACAATCGATCTCAATAAAGATCCGTATTTTATGAAAAATCATTTAGGATCGTATGAGTGTAAACTTTGCTTAACGCTACACAACAATGAAGGATCTTATTTGGCCCATACTCAGGGTAAAAAGCATCAAGAAAATTTGGCCAGGCGTGCAGCAAAAGAGGCCAAGGAGGCACCCTCTATGATGGCGCCGGAAAAGCCAAGAGTTGAACCTAAGAAATTTGTTAAAATTGGTCGTCCCGGTTATAGGGTTACCAAGCAGCGCGATCCCCATAATGGTCAACAATCATTGCTATTTCAAATTGATTACCCCGAAATAACGGAAGGTGTTGTGCCCCGTCATCGTTTTATGTCTGCCTATGAACAAAAGATTGAACCTCCCGATCGCAAATGGCAATATTTATTATTCGCTGCAGAACCCTATGAAACGATAGGTTTTAAAGTGCCTTCTCGTGAGGTAGAGAAGACGGAGGGTAAATTTTGGACTCACTGGAATCGTGATACAAAACAATTCTTTTTACAATTTTCCTTCAAGTTGGAACCCAAGATCATTCCTCCTCCACCACCAAATCTACATCGTGCTTTAGGACCGCCCGGTTTTCCTATGGGCCCACCACGTCATATGTTTAATGGTGTACCACCACCACCACCAATGGGCGTATTGCCAGTACCACCGCCGCCGATGTGAGAAGCGACAGAACTGATTCCACCCAAGGATGTATGAATAATTTTGAGGTAGACTTGAAAGGAAATAAAATACGAAAATAAAAATTTAAAAAAATTGTGTTCAAATTTTGCTGGGATTCGAACCCATGTTACAAAAATTAGATTGGGAAAGTTTTTTTTTTTTTAATTTATATTAATCAAGTAATTTCTAAGGGTTAAAATACATTAACCCTAAAACACTAATGCTAGTCGATTCGACTAACATCGCTTATATTTTCTTACATAGCTTTTTAAGAGGCCTTTTAAATGAATTTTCTAAAAAAATAATTTTTTTTTGTGCTATTTATATTTAAAATAAAACGAAATATAAAATTTTTAAAAAATTTTTGGTGGTTCATTTATGGATTTAGAAAAAATCGGTTTAAGATATCTGGGGGCAAATCGTCACATTCGATATCGAGTAAAATCAATCGAAATTCCATATTTTAGTTTATTATTTAAAGAAGACGGACAATCTTCAGGCCTCGTTTCACTTTTATTATTAACTATGGACCATAACTCTTTAGCTGTGATAGAGTAAAATTACTTTTAGTATTTTATTTTGGAAAATAAAAAAATAATTTCGATATCGAATGCTTAGCGTTCATTCGATATCGAATGATTAGCGTTAATGTATAAAAAAAAAAACTATTACGTGTTCTAGGGTTAAAAGTGCTGCCGCCATTATTTTATAATTTTTTTCTGGTTTAAATGAAATTTATGCAGAATCAAATGTTTCGATAAATGTGTTCATGCAGGGAATGAATTTTTGGATAAACTGTATGGATCGCGTAAGACTCCTTCCAATACTTTTTCATAAGGGTATCAAATTATTGATACATAGTAAGAAAATGAAATGGCCTATTAAACATAAACTTTTTCATTCAGATTATAAAATTGTTCATACATTACAGTCAAAAACTTGTTAAGGAAACGAAGAAAATAATTTTTTTCATTTGGTATAATGGCGCACATTCGATAAAAATAGCGCTATTGTGAATTTTACTCAATTGGATTATTCTCAATAGTATATATTTATCAGCTGGCACTATAAATATTGTTTGTTTACAAATTTATAAAAGAAAAATTTATTTATTAACATGACCACGGCGGAATTATGGTTCGATGATTCTTCTGATGAAGGTAAATACTTATTGTAAAAAAAAAAAAAAAAAAACAAGTAAGAAAATTATAGTCGGTCTAGACCGACTATACGATACCCTATACCATGCGTTTAGAAACCCTATCTCTTAGGCCCAACTAACTGGACATAGAAAATAAGCAAAAACCAAATTTGAGTGGGATTTTTATTAATTTTTTTGGCTGCAGATATGAAAAAGTTCATATCGGATGCTATATCTATTTGGGGACTAGGTCCAAAAATGGACCGATCCTGATCATGGTTGGTAAAGTCTCTTGTATTTTGCAAAAATATATACAAACAAAATTTGAGAAGAATCAGTGCAATATTTTTGTTTTTTAATAGATTTAAGTGAAAATCGGGAAGCAGCTCTATATGGGGCCACAGGGATAATTTTTGGACTACTCATTAATGGATGTAATGAATGCATATAAACCCAATTTGAGTAAGATCTATATGACAATTTGGATCTTATGACAATTTATGTCGATTTCATAGGGGTAATTTGTATGGGGGCTAGGTCTGAACATGGACCGATTCTCACCAATTTCAATAGCGTTCATCCCATGGCCGATAAAAGCTTATATACCAAATTTCATCAAAACGTATTCATATTTGCGACCTGCAGTTTGATTACAAGGTTTACATGGACACACAGACGGACGGACGGACGGACGGACATTGTTAAATCAACTCAGAAAGTGATTCTGATTCTATCGGTATAATTAAAGATGGGTCTATGTCAAATATTTTTGGTTGTTACAAACAGCAGCACAAAGTCATTATACCCAAACCACATAGTGGTATAGGGTATAAAAAAAAAAAAAAACAAATTGACAAATATTTACATTTTCAATAAGTTTTACAATCTGCCATACAGCATCGAAAGCAAAATTGTGTTTGAAAATTCGTTGTACAACGAAATTTTCGAATGAGCCTGCCAGTTTATAATATGAATTTTACAATCGATGCTCAATGTTCGATAGCCAGCGAAGATCGAACATCGAATGCAACTCATAAGGGCTTTAATGAATTAGTTTTGGGGAAAATAAGTCATGCTCGATTCATGCAGTTTATGTAAACATTCATTCCATGCATGATTTTTTTTGTCTGTGTACGTACAAAATTTTTACCATGTGGCAGAGGTTTTTTTTAAATAAATACAAATTATTTTTCATTTAAATATTCTTTTATATATATTTTTCATTATGTTTTGTGTTTTTTTAAATATCATTTCTTCATTTATAAATTAGAAAAATATCATCTCTTTTACTTAATTAAATTAAAACTTACAAAGAATTAATAAGAAAATATAAAAAGCATAAGCTTTTTCTTTAAATATATATAGAAACTATGTACAATGTGTTTAGCAGCTGTATAGATGTATTCTTAATATATTTAATTAATCTTAAAGTAAATAAAATAAAAAAATAATTTAGAAATGTCAAAATATGTACGTAGAAGCAAAAGAAAAATAATGAAATATTAAACATATAAAAACAGTTGTAAATATTTAAATATAACAAGATTAAAACTGAAAAGCGATCTCTGATTGCTTTAATTATTCTTAAAAAAAAAAATATTGAACAAACTTTTTACAGAAGAAACTATAGAATGAAAGTAGAGCCGAGCATTTAAGTAAAAGACTTAAACCTTTTCCCTTTTCTTATAATTACGTTTCGAAGCACAGCGGTTAATGATGTCAGAAACATGAGATTTGTGTTCGAAAATTTTCATTATTTGATTTTGAGCCTCACTAACGCCATCAACAATAATTTTACTACGTTGCATATTGCCCTGTAATGAAATAATCCAATAAACATTTATCAAAATAAATGCTCGCAGTTTAGCAGGATTGAAAATGTACCTTTAATAAATCACTAATACGTTCGATTTCATTTGTAATACCATTCGATTCCATTTGCTTTAACATGGACGATAATTTTTCATAACCCAAAGATTCATTTTCACACTAATTATGAATAAAAAAAAAAAATAAAATGTATTAGATATATTTAAACATATGTACATATCAAAATAAATTCAGATTCTTTAAAAGTTCATCATCAAATAATTGGGGAAAAAAATTAGATGCATTTTATATTTCGAGGAGGAATTTTTCATATAGAAAATCGTTGATTAAAATTTCGTTTGCGTTAACATTTGATATACACACATAGTCTATAAAGTCTGCGTTCAACTTACACATTTGTATAAGTGATATAAAAACAAACAAGTAAGAAAATTATAGTCGGTCTAGACCGACTATATGATACCCTATACCATGCGTTTAGAAACCCTATCTCTTAGGCCCAACTAACTGGACATAGAAAATAAGCAAAAACCAAATTTGAGTGGGATTTTTATTAATTTTTTTGGCTTCAGATATGAAAAAGTTTATATCGGATGCTATATCTATATGGGGACTAGGTCCAAAAATGGACCAATCCTGATCATGTTTGGTAAAGTCTCTTGTATTTTGCAAAAATATACACAAACAAAATTTGAGATGAATCAGTGCAATATTTATGTTTTTAATAGATTTAAGTGAAGATCGGGAAGCAGTCTATATGGGGCCAAAGGGATCATTTTTGGACTACTCATTAATGGATGTAATGAACGCATACAAACCCAATTTGAGTAAGATCTATATGACAATTTTGATCTTATGGCAATTTATGTCGATTTCATAGGGGTAATTTGTATGGGGGCTAGGTCTGAACATGGACCGATTCTCACCAATTTCAATAGCGTTCATCCCATGGCCATTAAAAGCTTATATACCAAATTTCATCAAAATATATTTATATTTGCGACCTGCAGTTTGATTACAAGGTTTACATGGACACACAGACGGACGGACGGACGGACGGACGGACATTGTTAAATCAACTCAAAAAGTGATTTTGATTCGATCGGTATAATTAAAGATGGGTCTATGTCAAATATTTTTGGTTGTTACAAACAGCAGCACAAAGTCATTATACCCAAACCACATAGTGGTATAGGGTATAAACATACACTTGCTAGAAAATGTAGCCGTACACTTGTAGATGAACATTTTAAATACTGATAAAAGTTAAAATAAAATATTTTGAATTGAATTAAATATTAATAAAAGTTTAAATAAAATATTTTGAATTGAAAATTTTTCACCATTGAACGTTTCTACTTCAAATTTTTTTACAACGCAAAAAACAGTATGGTATCTAGGTATAAGTGTCAGAAAAACTATTAGCACATTTACAATTAGGGAAATCCCGCGAATTATGCAACGACGTTACATCGATTTTTTGATTTATGTAATTAGAAGACAAACTTGTTTGTATTAAGTTGATTTGTCTTAATTATATTACTTTTGGAAACTATATTTTGAGATGAGTCCCAAAATGAAAGAAATGAGGTAAATAATTTCGTAAAATAGCTCGAATCATAGGCAGAGCCCACTTTTCAGAGCAGTATGCTGTTCGAAACTACAAATCCACCAATTGAATTTTGTCAAAACCTTGTTTTGGTCCAAGCTAACTGAGCAGTAAAACAGAATCCCAGAATTACTGATATCCAAATTAGCTCTAACCTCAAAGATTTGTTTGGCAAAGACATCCATGAAGATACCATACGCAAAATATTTAAAAAATCTGACTATCATGGTCGTATAGTACGTACAAAGACATTCCTTTCCGATGTCAATAGAAAAAATGTATGGACTTTGCAAATGATTATGTAAACAAGGCTCCAGAATTTTGGGAACGTATTTTATTTTATTTAAGGAAAAAATTTAGTTTTTCAAAAAATTGCCAATATGGCATTTGAAGTTGTAGGACAGGCAAAAGGGTTGGTACACTTATACTTATTGAGTGTATCATGGATCAAATTGGATACATAAACATTTTAAAATAAAACTTAAAACAAAGTGCACAACAACTGGGCCTTGGAGAATTTTTTTGGTTCCAACAGGCTACAGGTTCAAGCTATGGCTACTCTATAATAATAAAAATCAATTGAAATCACCACCCCAGTCACTGGATCTTAATCATATTTGCTATATTTTCTGGAGCGACGAATTCAATCTACCCTATACCAGAGAGAGGGTCGGTCATAGATCGAACTTTGCTGTGGTACGCAGATATGAAAAATTTTATATCTTATGTTATTTTTATATGGGGACTGGGCAAACAATGGACCGATCATTACTATATTTAGTAAAGTCTCTTACTTTTCTCAAAAACATATATAAACCAAATTTTTAAAAAATTGAAGATCGGAAATCAGCTTTATATGGGGACGGACTATGATGGGAACTATGGTCCCACAGGTTTTGTTTTGGATGTATAATACACACACAAACACAAAATTATATATATGATAATCCGGATCTTGAAAGTTTCGTCGCTGTGATATCGCTCATCCTATGGTCGATACCAAATTTCATAAAAATTTTTTTCATATTTGCGACTTGCACTTTGATTACAAAGTTTACAAGGACACAACGACAGACGGACAGACGGAAATTGCTCTTCCAGCTTAATAATGAAAAATATTAGCTGTAAGAATTATTAGTCTATGATGCATTCTGATGACCTTAAATAATTAAATAATTACCACAATAATTACTCGAAGATTTGACAATATTTGGCGAGATAGGTCTTCGAAATACCTTTAAAAAAGTATTTGGTTTTTTACTTAATATTTCTCCTAGATCACGGAGTTTAACCACAATTATTGTACATTTCTCGAGATATTGAGATCTGAACATGGGATATACTGGATTTTTAATTTCAAGGTATTCAAAGTACCCTTTAACCTTATAACACAGGGCAACAACCAAAGTTTACTTGCCACACTCGAAATTCGCAGATAATTCCAACATCCTGCTATTCTAATTACAAACGATGTCTCAAACACAAAAATAACAAAATAGCACAATTTTTAACAATTGCAAAAATCAAAAATACAGTTAAGTTAAACGCCGTAATATCTTATAAACTTTAAGATATATATCAGACTTTTGTATGCCCATGTTCAGGCTATTTTATTACAGCAGATTCCGGAGGTTTTTATGGGGAAATAGTTTTTGGCAAGATCTCAAATTTTGGTTAAACTTGAAGATTTAAAAGGTTCTAAGTAATATTTTCTACATAAATGAAACTGATGCGTCTTTCTGTTTGATAGAAAAATGGTTTCGAAATCGAATTTTAAGGAAAAACTCCTTAGAATCTATTAAAATGTTATATTTTGTATCTCTCTCCCACCCTCTTCATTCAACTTACCAAATCCTCCATTTGTGATTTCAAATGATATATTTTCCAACCATTTATTTTACCCAAAACATTACTTTGATTTGCCAAGTCCATTATAGTTGGTCGCCTTTCTTCGCGTGGCTTAACATCTGTATAACGTTGAAAATGATTATACGCTGATTTCCAGGATTGTTTGTAGGTCTGTTATAAAAATTTATGGATTAATAATATTGAATAAGTTTAGCTTTTCAAAATTTAAATACTAACACTTATTAGAGTACAATTCTTAGGTCGCTTAAGAATAAACTCAACTGGTTTTGTATTTTCCTTGCCATTGACAACTAGTGAAAGAAAATAAAAATAATTTGATTTCATAATGTAAATACAAATTAGACCCTGTGCTTTTACCTTCATGTCCTCCCGACTCAGCATTAATCATCGTACCATTAGCTATGACACTTGTTAAGTTATGTTCGTGAGGTAGGGAAGAGGTGGTATTCGCCATGTTTGTAGCCACATTATTGGCTTGAGGTGGTGGTAAACTAAGAGATGTTTGTGATTGTGTAGACAATTGACTGTCATTACTAGAAAATAAAAATTACTTCATAGTATCATTTAAAGTACATTGAAAAAAAAAAAAAGAAAAAAACTTACGTTGATCTTCTAGATTTTTTACGTGGAGGACATTCGATTGCAGTACCATTAAGTCTTTGTTGTATTGTTATCGAGTTGGCAACTCCGGTTTGTAAATTATGATGATGATCGATTGACGATTGACTTCGTGATGTAACTGGGGTACCCGGAATGATATGCTGTTGTGAAACCACAGAATGATGATTGGAGTAAAGCTTTAATAAATAATTTCGACACAAAAGAAACATAAAGAGGACGCAAAAGGTTTTGAGAAAAAAAAAATTGGGGTAATGGAAAAAATAAACACTTACCTCATTAATGGGATTAAAATGTGTATCAACATTTGGTCCTCCACCTCCCGTTAAACGATTTATAATCATATTATTATCTTGCATTTGTTGATCTACACCAGGGGAAGAATTAGCGGAGACAGTCGTAGAACCATCAGAGGAGGCCGGAGAATCGGCTCTTGATGATCTTGTTGAGGCCAGCTGTTGTTGTTGCTGGTTATTCAATGTTAGATTTGACGAAGTGAGATTATTGTTCGATCTCTCTTTTTTAGCTAAGGCATCGGCAGTCAACACTGTTGAATTAGCTGACGATGTTATTGACGTTAAACTGTAAGAACTTCCTACTGAAGAAGAGGCTGGTGAAGAATTCGATATCATGTTTGAGGAGCCCATCGATAATAGAGTGGGTTGCAGGTTTTTAGCTGCTCTTATGGGCGAACCCTCAACATCTCGTTTACGTAAGTAATTCGATACCACAGAATTGCCAGCAGAGCCAGCTCCGGAAGTGACTTTTATAGAAGTTTGTAAAGGTATAACCATTTGATGTGTTTGCTGCTGATGTTGCGGATTATTTATAGAATTAGTTGTTACCATACCATGTTGTCCTCCTACCGTTGCCGGTATTATAATTTGTGAAGTTTCTTGCGTTACATTGGCCGCCGAGGTCTGTTGCAACAGTTGCGGTGTGGCTTGCGATACGGCAATAGCATCTGCTGCTGCTGCTGCAGCTAAATTATTTGCGTTGAGTTGACTAAATCTTACAGGTACTGCCTGAATTTGCGCGCCAGCGTTTGATACGGGTATTTGCAATTGACCGATTGTCCTGCCGCCAGTTGAAGGAACTACCGTGAAAGTAGCAGTTGTTGAATTACCAGTCGCATGTGAAACAAACGGTAATGAAGAGATCGATAGATTGCCTGCCGAACTGGCCATTTGATTTTGTGACATTGTACTACTAGTAACAGTTGTAGTGGTTAGCGATAATACACCCGTCGATACTTGTACCGAACTGGCTGGCACTGATTCATAATATATGGTACTTCCCGGCTGTAAAAAGGCACCAGTTGCCACATTACCCGTAGATGTTAAAACATTTGTGGCGCCTGTATTCGAAACATTCACTCCCGCTGTAGATGTATTTATAATACCGCCACTCAAACTATTTGTGCTACTGTTACTATGTTGTCTTTGAGGTGCGTGCGCGTGATGTATATATAGATTTGTTGGACCGGTACTGCCAATGTTATTAGATGTACTTGAGTTATTCATATTGTCCAAAGGTGATGACAATTGAGCTTGTGTCATTACCTTTCCCACTGTTATGGCATTAGCATTCTTTAGGGGGGTCATAGTGCCGGTGATAATATTACTGCCACCGGTTCCTCGTGTACTGATAGCCAAGGGTACTACCGTGGCTCCGCCAGCCGCTGTACCCGCTGCAGATGTTATAATATTTTGTGTTGTTAGCAATTGGCCACCAACACCCCCTTGGGAAACATTCACCAATTGTGTTGTAGTATTGTTCGATAAATTAGTAGCTGTTATACTGGCTGTGGATATTGAGGGTGAATTACTACCGGTACTTGTATTAATACCCGTTGAAGAAGAAGGAAGTTTTCCAATACCCAACTGGGTAATGGTTAAAGAAGGTTGAACTTTAGCTGCCATTGTAACGGGAGGACGTATACCTTGAAAGAGAGAAAAAATAACAAAAATTATAATAAGTACAGAGAGCAACATTCTCTTTGCAAACACCAACGCAGAAGGTTTTGGCGATTACGGAGAATTATATAAAGTGTGTTAACGTCGAAAAATTAATTGGGACCTGCCGCCATTTTACTGATTGTGAAGTTTGTTAATCCCGGTGTTTAACTCGATCATAGTTTATTATAACTTAAATTACTAAACCACAATAAATAATATAGTCTTTTTTAAGTGCTAACAAAAACACCAATTTCTCATTTCAAATTGTGAAATACAGCCTACAAACAGATTGGTGAAGCCATAGCTGTTTGAAGCTTTTTAGGCATTCATTCCTGTTGCCGGAATAGGTTGAGAGAGGATGGAGGTCCCAGGTGACACTGGGACCACAGGAGGAAGGCCAGAAAAAAGACCTCCTGAAGGAAGACGAGTGAAAGTACACAAAACTGAGAAAGCAGCAATAAGTGAGGTTACGTCAGCTGAAATTGATATACCATGTGGCGAAATAACATCGAATGCTCTGGTGAAAGACATTCCAGCGGCGCGCGGCAATGATGAAGAAGGCGGAAATAATGTAATGGATAAACAAAATACCTTCAGGTATGAGAGTGGACACAAGGGCCCCTTCATAGTCTATGTTGACTCAAATCCAAGTTCAGGTGAGCGAAAACCAATAAACCCACTAACAATAGGTCGTTTATTTAAAAAACTAAATATTAACAATCTAAATGAGATAACTAAAATAGGCTACGGCCGATGCAAAATCTCTTTTAACAACCGCGAAGCAGCAAACGATCTTGCTGAGGACAAAAGGCTGGCTGAAGAGGGTTATACTGCCAAAATTTTCGCACATTTTGTGTCCAAAATAGGTATTATTTTTGATATACCAACTGATGAATGGATGAATTCCAAGAATCGGTAATATCACCAGTTCCCATAATCAGGTGCATGAGTATGGAACGTCGAGAAAATAACGAGAAGTAGAATTCCGACAAAAAGGGTAAAAATCTTCTTCTACAAAAAAAAAAATCTTCAATGCTACAGATGTTTTAGATATAACCATTTCGCCCAACATTGCAAACAAAAAAATTCAACATGCACCAGATGTTTTCAATTTCATGAGGGTAAAAACACATGCCTTGACATTAAATGTTTGAACTGCAAAGGACCCCACCCCCCGACAGCCAGGGAATGTCCTGCTAGGGAAAAGGCCTATACCATCAAAAGGACAATGACTATTGAAAACCTATCGTTCAGGGAAGCAAGTTTGAAATACAGAACCGCTTTCGGGAACAGATTCGACATCCTTACCGATAATGACATGACATTTTTCCCAACCCTTAAACCAAAGAAAAATCAAATTGAAACCATCAATAATAGCCAAGAGGCTGCGGGCTACTTACACTCCCAATTTTCTTATGCGAAAGCGGCGAAGATTAACCCTAATCGTGAAAGGGAGGCCAACAAGGCCAGGAATAACATGCATTCTACAACGCAGTAAGACAGTATTGCAACTATAAAGTGTTCGTACATTTACATTTTGGGGAAGCCCACGAATTATGTAACGACGTACAGGTCTTCGATATTATTTTAGTAGAAGACAACCCTGTTTATATAAGTTGATTTGACTTAATTATATTTCTTTTGAAAACAATATTTAGTTGAGATAAGTCCCAAAATCAAAGAAAACTATGCTGAAGAAAAAAAATTAACTTAAAGCTTAGAAATCTGAGTAGTTCTTTTAGTTAAGTATCTCGGATCATAAGCATAAGCCAGTCCTCAGTGCAGTATGTCGTTCAAAACTTCAAATCCACCAATACAATTTTATTCAATTTTGTTATGATCGCCCCTCCGCAAGCTAACTGAGCGCGTAAAGCGAACTAGTTTCGTGTCACTAAAACAGAATCCCAGCACTACTGCCTCACAAATTTGTTCTAAAATCAAAGAGTCATTCGGCAAAGACATCCATGAAGATATCACAAAAAAATTCTGACTATCATCGTTGTGTAGCACATTCAAAGCCATTCATTTCCGATGTCAATTGGTTCCAACAGGATAATGATCAAAACAACGACGGACAACGTTTGCGTCACGCAGAATATAGATCACTTTTTAAAACAAATGTGCCAATGTTATTTCCTTTATTTAAAGTAAAAACATTTATCTTGAGCCTGCTTAATTTCTAACTCAATCATTAATTATTAGAAATTTTATTTAAAATCGAAACTTGCTTTTAAAACAATCTAAAGATTATCGGTTTCCCGGGCTATTCAAAATTATAACAAAACGGGCTGTACTAACCCCTAACAAGGTTAGAATTTCAATTTCAATTATATATTCTTCCTTTATTTATTTATTTATATGATTTAATATATTCAAATACTATCTGAAAATATTGATATGCTTTTAGGAGGTTTATTAGAATAATAGACCTCTATAAGCATATAATTTTCAATTTGGTAATTTCTTTTTAATTTTACGTTATTTCTTTACATTCTCTTATCAGTGGGTAAGAGGCATTTTCAACTTTGGCAAAGTAATCTACCGTTCTGTCCCGATTTTGACCAAACGTATATTATTTTAAAGGTTTTTCTTTTTAGCCGTTTTGCAGATTTACAGATTTTTAATTTTTTTCCTTTATTTTGAGTAAATTGCATTTAAAGTTGCCAGATACATAAAATTATACGTATGCTATGTGTGTGTTTATTAAATTTGTGTTTGTTGAGTTTGTTATCTTCATTCACAATGATAATAAACCATAAAAATGTTGGTTTGTGAATTGGCTAAGTTGAAAAATAAAGCTGCCTAGAAATTGCACTCGAATTTCTAGCGCTGCAATCTGCTAGTTGTTATTAATCCTTGTTATGAAATCGATAATTTTTTCATAACCTGACCTTCTATTTAGTAGTGGCCATAATGCTTTAAATGATTTTATAGCTTTTTGGCACGTATCCATAATATGTTGTTTAAATGTAAGTTTTTTGTCCAAGACATTATATCCAATAAGAAGATGACGTCTTGGCAGTCTTTTGGGAGATTTGTTGAATGGAAAAATAATTGCTTGGGTCTTGTTTGGATTAATTTTGATTTTCCATTTGTGAACTAACAAGGTTAGAAAAATATTGGCATTTCAAGAAAAATCTGATTATTTCAATAAATCAAATCTTATGAAGTACCGAAAGTGCCGGATCGAAACTCCAAGAAGAACATCGAGGCAAAAGAACATGCCTTCAACTACAAGTATAAATGCCGCATGCATTATGGATGATATAAAATACGTGCTCGGTGACTTTTCACAGGTAGCAGAAGTGGATTTTTTCGTAGCCGTGGAAAAAACTAAGTTCGCGAAAATTTCTTTATTTTGAGAAAAGAAGCAAATCGTACATGACAACGGGCACGATTAATACCGATTTGTACATTAAAGATATTCTGTCGAGCTCCTGCTGTTAAGAGGGTTCTTGCAAAGTCCACCAGTACAGGCTGGCATATCAGCACTAATACTGAAACAGTGTTCTTCGACGCTATCGCTTCCACTGGCAAACATTTTTAGCACATCTTACCGTATGGGTACCTTCCTTTCGTATTGGAAGATTGCCAATGTTCAGCCAATCCCAAAAAAAAAAAATATGCAACTAACTAACTAACTTGAAAATTACCCCCTGATGGCGCTTTTTTCTGAACGTTGGAGTCAATCCAATCATCGGTTATATTTTAGCAAAGTTGTTGCTCTGGATATTTTCAATTCGCCTCCTTGCCAAAACTGATTCCTTTTAGTGTTTGTAATGACATCTCTATATATCGAGTTTTCTTAGATATCGCACTACGAGTTTAGATGTAGAATAATCTACCCAACTGCCCAGAACTAAGGCCCATAGAAAAATATTGGACCCTTGCAAGAAGAGTGCTGAAGAGCACAAAGCAAGTCACCAATGATGCCGTACTTTTTACTTGGAAATGGTGTGTGTGAAGCAAATGATTCATATAAAAAACTCTTTTGGAAAATAAATTAAATTTCTATTATTTTGTTGAAAAGTTATTGCGATTTCTTTATGTTACAATTTTTAAATTGGCAATCCTTAGTAAAACAGAATTTTGGTCTTGTCCCAAATTTTGCAGAACCGAGTTTGGAATGCAATTTATTATTATTTTTATTATTACAATTTATTACCTGAATTAAAGAATTCAATTTCATATGCATCACATTTGTTGTTCATCTTGAAAATTTCATAGCCCTAATCTATTTTTCCTAAATTTTTTATATATATTTTTTTTCAAAAATTTGGATGGTTTTTTTATGGAGGGTACTAGAGATTCGATATAGCTTAATCATAAACTTTAACTTTTTTACGGAAAAAATCCTCATTATCGATCGATGTTTGTTTTTATAAGTAAAGTATACAAAATCTACAAAATAAAATCTTATAAAAAAAACCAAACCAAATATAAGTTTTATAGCTAAAAACTCTAGAATAATGTTTTAGTCAGTCTTACCTTTCTTCTTTGTTATACGAATAACAATTTATATACTAAATTGAAGAATAAAAATGAGAACATAGATAGTTAATACCTCACTTTACTTTCTTACGCAAATATAAGAAAATCTTATGAAATCTATATGCATTTATAGTTGTATGTCTCTCTTCCAATGTTTTAAAACGACTGTGATGTGGTTTGATTTTATTTGTTTGTTTTTTTTTTTTGCATAGTTATTGTTTTGTTTTTATTGTATTACATTTATTTTATACGGTTTCAGTTTTTAGTAAGAATGAATCATTATATTCTTGTACACACTGCATTTCCACGTTATTATTGTTGTTATTTTAAAAACAAAAAGACACTTGTTTTTTCTGATAAAGCTCTGCTTTGGTTTTTTTTATTTTACTACTATATAGATACTGGTGTATGATGGTATTGTATTATGGTATTGTGAATAAAGATTTCTGGCTATTAAAGTTGGACCAATTGAGTTATCTACTATAAGGATAGTTGAAGTAATACATATGAAGATCTGCTAGGAGTAACTAGATGTGAATTGAATTAAATGGACATAACCGATCATTTAATTTTCATGGAATTTTTCCATCATATAATAATACATTTTCTACCAGTTTTTAATAAAAATTTTATATAAGAATACTATAAGAATCAAAATATTTATCCAGTTAACCGAACCGCTACCGACTATACTTCTCACAACAAAAAGTTTATTTTAACAAATTTCTTGCAACATCAATGAACCACTTAAAAACACTTACCAATTTTTCCCGTTCCTGAAGTATTGACAATAATCGGTTGCAGCATAACATTTGCAGCCACCCGACCTGTTGGACCAATAATCTGTTGAGCTGTACCACCTGGTTGTTGTTGTAATTGTATAAAACGTGTTGCTGATAAATTTGTCGACGGTAAAACATTGGCTGTTGAAGTCACTGCGGTGCTACGCGGCGAATTAGAGGCATTGTTTCCTACATTAGCGTTTGAAACTCCCGTTCCGAGGTTGGGTGTTATATTTGGTGCTCGTATACTAATACTAGTTGTATTTAATTTTGCTGTTGAAAACGTTTTACCAAATGGTATTGGTCGGATTTGACGTGGTGCTCCAGCTGTACCGGTAGCTCCAGTCAATGGCGTAGCTACAGCAAAACGTGGCCCTGTTGCTGCTACCGAAGTTGGATTGAATTGTTGTGGTTGTGTTAAAGGTTGAGATGTTGCTACGTTTGATGAATAGACCAGAGTGGCTTGATGCTGTCTGGGTGGTATGACAGTAGCAACATAGGTTTGTTGTTGTTGTTGTTGCTGTGTTGATACCGATGAAACAGCTTGGATAGTAGCTGTAAATTAAAGATTTGTTAAAGTTAATATTGGAAGAGAAGAAAAAACACATTAAATATAAAACCAGAGAGAATTAAACAATTAAAGATTACAGCTGCAAAAATTTCTCAGTGAAGTACAAGTTCAAAAGTTAAAGTCTGTTTAGGCCGATTATACATTACCCTACACCAAAAGTTTTGGGAAAAAGATTTCGTTCGAAAAATGGCCAGTCACCAACCCATATGAATGAACATATCAAAAGAAGGACGTTTTTTCGTATTCATTTATTTAATCGAGCCAATGGGAATATACATAAACGATTAATACTTTAAACTTAACTAATGTATTAATAAACTATCTCTTATATTAACTATAGACAACTATTTCTTATTTGTCATACAAATAACTTCAGAGCTTTTCTGTTTTACAAACATCCTCTAAAATAATGTCGTTTGTTGTCATATCTGTCACGACTGCTTTTTGCCCCCAATTATTAATAACAATACTTTATCACTTTTTCTAATGATAAATATGTTGGTCATGCCCGTCTGCAACATTTTGTATATTTTTATGAATAATGAAAATCTTTTACTGTATAATATTGGATTAGAAAGATCACGTAATGTCATGTCTGTCACTATGGAATTAGCCCTATATGGTAATTTGGGTCTTATGAAAATTTAAGTCGATCTTATAGGAATTATTTGTATGGGGACTAGGCTTGAATATGCACCGATTTTTACCAATTTCAATAGCTTTCATTCTATGGCTTATAAAAGCTTATATGGGGCGTTTCATGTCAAATGATCAAACTTTTGAAACCGATGTCTTCCGATCGGGATGAAATTTGCACCAAGGTTAGTCCTATTGGATTGTAGTTTAGACACAATTTTTCAACCAGATCGGTCCAGAACTCTCTGAGTTAGAGGGGGTCAATATTTGACATTTTGAACAAACAGGTGTTTCTTCTCATCCTTGAAACTTTTTACATATTATTCTTAGCAAAATGTGTCCTAAATAATTTAGATAGCTATTTCTCATCAAAAATTGTTTTGACTTTTTTTTAAAGGAATTTTTTTTTTTTTTGCTCAAAATGAAGCTTAGGTTTTTCCTTTAAGAGAGATATCCCACTCGCTTAATGGGATATCTATAAAAAAAATGTTTTGTAACTCAAGACAACGGATTTTCAATTTTTACCATATGCTCTAATTTGAATTTTTCCCTATAAGTGTGTAAGTGTTTCTAAAACCTTAAAAATAAAACGTATACTGAGAAACTAGACGGTATTAACATACCTAACTAAAATTTCATACCTTCGATACTGTAATACCCGCAATATATCAGATTGATCGAAAGAACTTAAAAACCAAAAACCGACCAAATTGAATTATCGTTAGATTTAACATCTGTCCACAACATTGAAATTTGTTTTCAGAATTATATATTTTGAGATTCAGTCGAACACTCAAAAGCGGACATTGCTCCTTGTTCGATTGAAGACAAATGGCCTGTCTGAGCAGCACTTTACATCATATGAAAAAACCACATACTGAGCTGATTCGTGGATTGCCTCAAAAGATGAAGCATTCCGTATGCTTCTAGAAAAATGGAAAAAAGTATTGGCAAGTGATCGACAAACTTCGAATAAAAAATAATAAAACGGCTGCCCCTAATGATTGGTTAACGCCAGATTATTTTTTTTTTCAGATTAACTTATCTGATAGTAGTGTATTGTATTTTTTGGTATCCAGTTTTAGTTATTGAAATGTTTCATTGAAAATTACTTACATTGTTGTCCTTGATTTTGTTGTGAATTTGATGTCTGTTGTTGTCCGGTTATACCTCCAAGTGTTTGCATAGCCGAAGCCGTACTAGTAACCACTGTACCACTAACACCAGCAACCGAACAACTAGCTGAAATGGGCGAGCCACTTATGCCCTGTGTTGTTATTATACGTTGCCTTGATTGATGGGGTATTGCACGTATTAACTGTACTTGGCCAGTTGGATTGGCCGCCATCCAGGTAGTACTGGTGGCTGGTGATATAACGGTAGTAGCTGGTGATGATGTGTTACGACTAACAGCAGTACTACGAACAAAATTCCCCGCTGCTGTAATACCCGTAACGGTGGCTCCTGTACCAGTTGCGGTAACCGACGCTGGCGTCGCACGTATAGGTGTTACCAAACGTTGACCAGCTGGTACACCAACATTCAATCCGGTCATTTGTGTACCTGTGACACTTGCTCTGGGCAAATAGGTGGATTGTGTTGCAGTTCTTGTTACGGTAATTGATGTATTCGACACAGACCTAGCAGGCGCTGACGGAAATGCTGTGATTTGTGTTCTTCCCGGACCAGCATTTTCTAATTGTTTAATCATTGAGGGTGTCATTATATTACCCATAACAACTCTTACTTGCGTCGATTGGCCACCAGCACCTATGGCTCTAATGGATGTAGCACCCGTTGAACTATTTGATTGCGATGTATTAAGAGCTATTTGTGGTGTACCACTTAAAGATGTGGCAACTGCTCCGCTATTTCCCACTTTTATAGTTCCTACTGCCGAAAGACCACCACTTGTTACTATTGTTCCTGTTGCACCACCAACACCTGTTGTTTGTGTTAGGCCAGTTAGTGTTAGACCGCCACCAGCATTTGCTGTGTCCAGAGATGTTGTTTTAACATGGGTAATTTTGGCTGCAACTGGATTTAAAGAAAATAAATTTGTAACATTTGTTGGATTTTTCAAATGTATGGGAAGATGGGCATGTGCTATATGTGTAAGGTTATTGGGTATTGCTGTTGTACAAGCATTAGAAGAAGGTGTCGTTGTTGGAGTTGATGTTGTAGGTGAAGGCAATGGTGAATGTGATTGTTGTTGTATAGATGCTGGATGTGGATGGGGTATTAATTGGGTTTTTATAATTTTTAGGGGTTCTGTTAAAACAAAAAATAAAATAAAATTACAAATAAATAATTGAAATAAAATAAAATATATTGTTGAGTTAAATTAATTCTTTCTGCCATAAAAATTTAAAACTTAGTTTTTGGCCAACACCCACAAAATAACAAAAATATTTATTACGACATCAATCAAATTAATTGTATTTTCTAATGATTTAGACTGGTGCAACAAAATTTTCAAAATAAAAGTAAACATGAAACAAAAAAGAGCACAAAAATTAGAAAATTACTTGGAAACTTAGAAAAAGAAAGTGCTATAGCTATTGTAACATTAAACAAGTAAGAAAATTATAGTCGGTCTAGACCGACTATACGATACCCTATACCATGCGTTTAGAGACCCTATCTCTCAGGCCCAACTAACTGGATATAGAAAATAAGCATAAACCAAATTTGAGTGGGATTTTTTTTTAATTTTTTCGGCTGCAGATATGAAAAAGTTCATATCGGATGCAATATCTATATGGGGACTTGGCCCAAAAATTGATCGATCCTGACCATGTTTGGTAAAGTCTCTTGTATTTTGCAAAAATATATATAAACAAAATTTGAGAAGAATCAGTGCAATATTTTTTTTTGGATAGATTTAAGTGAAGATTGGGAAGCAGCTCTATATGGGGCCTATGACTAAGAGTTGTCCATTTTTGGACTACTGATTAATGGATGTAATATATATGTACTAAGATTTGTATGATAATTTGGATCTTATGACAATATATGTTGATTTCATAGGGGTCATTTGTATGCGGGTTAGGTCTGAACATGGACCGATTCTCACCAATTTCAATAGCGTTCATCCCATGGCCGATAAAAGATTAAATACCAAATTTCATTAAAATATATTCATATTTGCGACCTGCAGTTTGATTACAAGCGTTACATGGACACACAGACGGACGGACATCGTTAAATCGAATCAGATAGTGATTCTGATTCGATCGGTATAATTAAAGATGGGCGTAGGTCAAATATTTTTGGTTGTTACAAACAGCAGCACAAAGTCATTATACCCAAACCACATAGTGGTATAGGGTATAAAAAGGTTTATTTATATTGAATAAAATTAAATTTTTAAAAAACGGTTTCTGTTTAGACAATTACTCCACATTTACTTCTATTCCTTTCTTTGTTAAAAGATATCACTGTCCTCTTGGTTTATTTTAGATCATATGCCGTATTTTCTGGACGCCTTACATAATGTTTCCATCAGATCCAAACAAATTATTTTCGTTTCAACTGACCACAGGACCAAAAATGTTAACAATTCTGCATACATTTTTGCGACTTGGAAAATGTTTGTTACGGTCAACGTATATATACTGCAAAATGGGTAACTGTAAACAAAATACAAAGAATGATAATATGACATTGTATTTGTATAATATTTGCATTTATTTATCGTTTATAGTTCGTTGATCGCGAAAAGACGGTATTGTGATTGAAAAAAAAAAAATAGAAACGCAATACATATTGCTAGAAGTTTTGAAATTTTGTATAATATTTCAGTCTTAAAGGCTATTTCCGACCCATACAACAACAAATGGACTACAATAATTAAAATCGGAGACGCCCTAATTGGCAATAAAGAAAAAAACCAAATACATTGGATCAGAAGCCACGTTGGCACCATTGGCAACGAAAAATCTGACATTACAGCAAAATATGCCTCTTATGCACCAGTTCTCCTGGATCCTATTATTCAAAAAAATTATATGCGTCGTCATAAGCTAATTATATAAGAACGATCACCATCACCATCACTACTAAAACATTAATAAAAATCATACAAGTCCCATATATCCAACATCAATCGATAAGGATAAAATAATAGTTTTCTCCAGACTCCGACTCGGTCTCGCAATTTTCTCCTATGAACACATAATAAAGAAAACGGCTATCCCAACTTGCCATAGATATATGTATGTAAGTAAAGCACGCTCTCTATCAAACTCGTTGCCATAGATATATGTATGTAAGTAAAGCACGCTCTCTATCAAACTCGTTCTAAATGAGTGTCCGTCTTTATCCAATATTTAGTCTAATATAATATACATAACCAAAATCTATTACTACTATTAGTAGACAGAAATATTCAATAAATTAAACAAAATTTTTTTTAAACCAACGACCTCAGGCTCGACTATTTTTAAATAAAATACACTTATTGAAGATCAAAAAAAGTTCATAAAAACAAAATCTATTACTTTACTAAAGAAACTAAACTAAGAATTTAAAAATCTGAACTAAAATCTGAAAACCCCCGTTTTTCTCACCGACGTAGTTAAAAAACAAGTAAGAGTGTTAAATTCGGCTGTGCCGAATTTTTTTGACACCCTCCACCTGAGTCTTTAATTTTTAATTCTTAATTTTTAATTTTTAATTTCCAATTTTTAATTTTAAATTTCCAATTTTTAATTTTTAATTTCCAATTTTTAATTTTTAATTTAAATTTTTAATTTTTAAGCTTTAATAATTAATTTTTAATTTTTCGTTATTGATTATTCATTTTTCATTTTTAATTTTTCAATTTCCATTTGCCATTTTTCATTTTTCAATTTTCATTTTCCATTTTTCATTTTTTTATTAAATTTTCATTTTCCATTTTTCAATTTTCATTTTCCATTTTTCATTTTTCAATATTCATTTTCCATTTTTAATTTTTAGTTTTCGTTTTCCATTTTCCACTTTCCATTTTTCATTTTCCGTTTTTCATTTTTCAATTTTCATTGTCCATTTTCCATTTTTCAATTTTCATTTTCAATTTCCCATATTTCATTTCCATTTTTCAATTTGCGTTTTCCATTTTCCATTTTTCGTTTTTCATTTTTTAATATTCATTTTTCAATTTTCATTTTTAATTTTTAATTTTTCAATTTTCAATTTCCATTTTCTAGTAGTCATTTTTCATTCTTCAATTTTGATTTTCCATTTTTCAATTTTCATTTTCCATTTCCATTTTCCCTTTTTCAATTTTCATTTTCCATTTTTCATATTTCAGTTTTCATTTTCCATTTTCCACTTTCCATTTTTCATTTTTCAATTTTCATTTTCCATTTTTCAATTTTCATTTTTCATTTTCCATTTTTCAATTTCATTTTCCATTTTTCATTTTGCATTTTCCATTTTTCAGTTTTCTTTTTTCATTTTCCATTTTTCATTCTCCATTTTTCATATTCTATTTTACATTTTTCATTTTCCATTTTCCGTTTTTCATTTTCCATTTTCCATTCTCAATTTTCTATTTTCCATTTTCCATTTTTCATTTTCCATTTTTAATTTTTCAATTTTCTTTTTTCATTTTCCATTTTTCATTTTCTATTCTCTATTTTTCATTTTCTATTTTACATTTTCCATTTTCAGTTTTTCATTTTCCATTTTTCATTCTCCATTTTCATTATCCATAGGAAAATTTCCATTTTTCGTTTTCTTTTTTCATGTTGGCGATTTTTTTATTATAACGTGATAACGATAAAAAATATGTAACAATAATACTAACATGAGCTATGTTCTGTGTTCTTGGTATTGTTAATATATATGCATATTATTTTTGTGGCATTTTTTTATGTTGTTGTACAATTATTATGTTCAACCACTAAACTGTTACAACAAACACACTGGGTTTTATGTTTTTTTTTAGAGATATCTACATATTTTTGCTCGTATCTAATCACAATGATGCCCGATGTAGCCCATTTTCAATACCAACCTGATGGGAATTATGGCAAATGATATTTTTGTAACCTTATCCACTTAGATGGCTTTTTTTTGTGTATGAGCGTGATTTCAACAGACAGACGGACATCGCTATATCGACTCGAGCTGTGATAAGGATCAAGAATATATATACTTTATGGGGTCGGAAATTAGTTTTTCGATGCGTTACAAACGGAATGACAAACCTATATGTACCCTCTGCCACTGACGTGTGGAGGGTATAATAAGATGGAAGCACCAGTGAGTAGCAGAACAGTGCGAAATAGGCTTTTGGAAGGAGTGATAGCACGCACTTCAAAAAAAAAAAAGAAACATGCTGTGGTCAGATGAAATGAAAATTAATTTGTTTGGATCTAATGGTAAACATCATGTAAGGCGTCCAGACAATTTTGCATATGATCTAAAATGCACCAAGAAGACAGTGAAACACGGTGGTGGATCCATCATGATATGGCGGTGTTTCTCCTCCTCTGGTTTGGTCCAATATATTGAATCAAAAACAAAATTGTGCCCTGAACTAAATAAATATATTGCAAAGCATAATGCTTCCATTTGTTAAGGAAGAGGTGCCCTTGAGATAGGAGTCTCAGCAGGACAATGATCCGAAGCACTCCTCCAAATTGGCAAAGGACTGGTTTGCAGTCAAAAACGTACCTGTTATGGAATGGACTTAGCAGTCACCGTTACTAAGCCCAATAGAACACCTTTGGGAAGTGCTCAAGAGGGAAATATGGGCTTCAGTTCGAAAAATAAGGAGAATGGTAGATAAAAATCTAGGAAGAGAGGTTTTCCATTGACAAGGATATTTGTAAAAAAAAAAATGGTAGATTACATGAGGCGCAGATGCAATAAAGTTGTGATAAACAAAGGTGGAGCAACAAGATATTAAATTAAAGTAATTTGTTAACATAAATCAAAAGTTGTACCTCCAAAAATTTAATCCTTTAACGCCTTTCTATTATTGTTTCTAGTAAAAATAAATACTAAACTTGATTGTTATCTCGACCTTTTTGTTGTAATTTTTAGATAAAAATAGTTAAGCTTGAGGCCATTGTTGTTGTTATAATTCAATTTTTATTTCATCCAATATTTCGCTATCAATGTTTTTATGTTATGAATTTAGATTCCTGAAGATGCTATCAAATTGATAGCGAAATATTGGATGAAATAAAAAAATTGAATTATAACAACAACAATGGTCTCAAGCTTAACTATTTTTACATTGTTAGTAATAAATAATTTATTTTTTATGTTGTATGTCTTAAAAACAAAACTGCAAATAATTTTTTTTAATAAAACTAACTTTAAAAAGTTAAAAAAGCTACAGTTTCTATTATTTTTTCAACACTGTACACTAAGTCTCATTTTATGTGGTAGATGCGTTCCACAGAAAATAGCATAAACTGAAATCGCATAAAACGAAACATTACTATCATGTAAAAATGTAAAAACAAGGGATACGTTCCGATATTTTAAAAATCAGCATAAATTCAAATTATAGTATTTTAAATGTACTAAAACGGCATAAAAAATCACCCAAAATTATTTTCGTATTTTTATGTTATGTAACTGTAACAAAATAACGAAAACGACATATTTATTCATAGCAAAAATAATTAAAAATAAGATAAAAGAAAGTTATTTTAAACAAAAATATTGCTTAAAACCATTTTTAATATTTTAACTTGTTCATATTAAACGTGTTTAGAACAAGTAAGGGTGTTAAGGCCTAGTTACCCACACGCTGTTAAAATGTATCTGTATCGTTAATGTAACGTTGCCATTTAGTGCAATTATAGAACGTAAAAAACGAACCAGCATGTTGCTGTGTAAAATTAACAAAACTTTATCAGCTTTTCACAAATATCACGTACAAACGTAGCAAAAAATCTATTTTCAATAGATTGGGACGATTCGGTTACGTCACAGTTGTGTTCGGTAACTGATCTAAATGCTTTTCATGTAACAGAAAAAACAGCTGACACGTTTGGTTAAGGTTACGTGGGGCTAACTAGGCCTTTAGGGTTTTACGTTTACGTTTATCTGGACTTATTGCATTATTTATAAAAATGTAAACAAAATGTTTTAAAAGCAACAATTTGATACTTTGATAGATTTAATACTAAATTATTAGGACAAACATACTGAATTTTTAAATTTTTTTTAGACGTGTCAATTTTCAATACCAAGCTGCTCGAAATATATAACACAGATAAATGGTCTATTTTGTGAATGAGCGTGATTTCATTTTTCGCAAATTCATTTTTCGATGCGTTACAAACGGAATAACAAACCTATATGCCCTCTGCATAGTTTTGTGGAGGGTATACAAATCTTCGATTTTCAAAACGCATAAATTCGAAATCGCATAAAAAAATACACATTAAATTAGACTTGAGTGTATATGTATATTTCATTAGTTTTATCTTTTTATTTCAAGTATATTTTTTATATTGTTATTGTCTTCTTTTGTAGTTTTTCCAAAATCATTTTACATTTTTTTTATTTATACACGCAAAAAATTGTCAACAGTTCTTTTTTCCATGTAGAAGCGCAGAAAAAAATATATTTTACAACGAAATTTCCAAAACGATACGTTGAGCAAGTGTTTTCCATAATACTGCTTGAATCAGCTGATTCGCCCCGTTACCATTACACTTGGTTAACCCAGCCTTTAAGTCCTAGTTAGCCACACTTAAGCGTAACCAAATGTGTCAGCTGTATTTTCCTGTTTCATGTAAAGCAATCTGTTGAAAATAGATTTTTGCTACGTTTGTACGTGACATTTGTAAACAGCTGATAAAGTTTGGTTAATTTTACACAACATGCTGGTTGGTTTTTTACTTTCTATAATTACACTAAATGCTAACGTTACATTTACGGTCGGTTACATTTTAACAACGTGTGGCTAACTAGGCCTTTAATTCTGTGCAACCTTAAATATTACAGCAGTTTTCGTTAAAATTGACGCTCTCATAACGCTCTTCCTAATATATTAGTTGTCATTACGGTCATGCGCCCCAACTTATATCTCAAATTTATGATGAAATCGTCCAAATTTTCAAAACCAACGATACTTCACAATACGTCTATACTGTCTTGTGTAGTTCTAATAGCGATATTTAAGATAGGTTTAAAACACATTAAATGGAATTCAGAAAATTCGAATATGTAATTCATTATGTACAACTTAAAAACGTCAGAGACAACATCGTATTTAATAATTTAAGAGATTACAAGATTTTTAAACATTTGTATTTTAATCAAATTTTCATTTAGAAAATACTGATACTATTATTTTAGCAAGACACTGTAGAAGAGCCCCCAAAGACAAGAGTTGGCATGTTTCATAGTTTGAAAATAAATATGCGCTAAAACACTAAAGCATTTATTTTAAGACACAAAAATCACCACAAAATTGTCCTGGGTCAAATAGTTTTTCTTTTACTTATATTTTGCTGTGCTTATTCATATTCCAATTTATTTATTTATTTATAATATATATTTTTCTCTCATTATTCTTTAATACTCAAAAAAGCAACACTGCCACGAAAGCATAACAATAAGAAAATGAAACAAAAATATGATAGATACAGAAAATAATGAACAAAAGAAAAATGAAATAAATGAAAAGAACAAACACAAAAGTATGTATATAAAAGTTTTGTTAAATTTAAAAAGCCAATAATATGCAATAAAAGAGAAAACTTGTGTATATAATATAGATTTTAATATTAAATAAAAAAAACTTACCTCCTGTTGTTGCAGATGAACCTCCACCAGGACCTGCACCACTGCCACCGCCTGGTCCTGGAGCAGCACCACCACCCCCCGTACCGTTGCTACCATCCGTTGTGCTCATTTTATTAAGAAATGCAGTATATTTATTGATAAAAATCCTATATTAAATAAAATTTTTTAAACTATTAAAATTTTTGGGAAAAGTACAGCTTGGCGGCTTTCATATATTTTTCCCCACAACAGTCGTACACATACAAGAGCACTAAGAGGTTGACACACACACACAAACACACTTTTTTCTTTCAATTTGACACATTTTTATGAAAATTATCTTCAATTTATTTATTTTCTCGTTCCTGCACTCACCTTATTTTTGTTTATAACTTTATTTGGATATATATTTATTTTATGTATGTTTTATTTATTTTAAAAAGTTCCCTTGAATATTTTTATCTATTTTACTTTTCTTTAAAAAGTGCACTGCAAAAGCACGTCTTCACACCATGAAGATTTACAAAGAAATAAACGAATAAAAGCACAAAGTAGAAACAGAAAAATTTGCGTAATTTTTTTTCAACAGAGTTGCATATCAGTGTTGCCATGTAATAATAATTTTTTGGGAGGAAATATTTTAATAATCAAAAATATATTTTCGAATTTGCTGAAAACATTGAAGCACTTTCTGATTTTGTTCCATATATTTAATAATCAAAATTTAGTTCTAGTAGTTGAAAAGTATTTGTAATTATTCGCTAAAAACAAAACCTTATGATTTTATTGAAATGAGAATAACTGGAATAAATATACTTAACAATAAGAATGATGGTTATACATATATATACGATATAATATCAACTTAATTCTTTATTTGTATAAACGAGCCCAGAAGAGAGCCATATATCTTATAAAAAAAATCTTAAGAATAATTCAAGGTGAATCATCTTCACCACAAGAAAGATATAACACATAAAACATAATACGATTAATAGTCTAAAGCCCATTCATTTTCAGTGATAAAAACATC
Source organism: Cordilura impudica (assembly GCA_963682025.1). Lineage (NCBI taxonomy): Eukaryota > Metazoa > Arthropoda > Insecta > Diptera > Scathophagidae > Cordilura > Cordilura impudica. The sequence goes on along the minus strand of OY821519.1, from coordinate 210,393,172 downwards.
GACTACTTCCTTCATAGTGAAATTGGGAATGAGTTGGTCTTGTGTTAGCTTTACGCGAGTAACAGGATCAAAATGACCAACGCGTTGTAAATGTTCTTCAATGTCTTTGCGTTCATAAGTTATTCCAGAAGGTGTTATCACTGGATCTGTTAAAATTTCAAAGCTTATCTTGCCGCACAAGTAGTCGGGAACATCGCGCTTCAAGCGGCGTTCGTCAACTTTAGCAAAAATGTTATTTAACTCTTTCACATGATCATCACATTCTTGTTCAAGTTCTTGTTGCTTCTCCTTCAATTGCTCTTCATTAGTATTCTCATCTAATTTTAGTTTAGCTAAGCGATTTTCCATGTCTTCTTTAATAAGCCTATTTAAATAAGACTGCAACTCAATTTCCTGGCATATACGTTTTTCCTCCATAACATTCCAACGCTTTTTCCGTGCTAATCGCAATTGAGATGTTATGTCATCGCCAAAGTTTTGTTTTTGTTCTTTGGACAAATCAAATGCCCTTTGCAAATGTTTGATAGCTTCATCATAGAGTTCCATCTCCAATAAACATTGGCCCAAAAAGAAGTGAGCTTTTAGTAGATTGGCATCAATATCTAAAGCATGTCGACAATCTTGGCAAGACAATTCCCATCGTTTTAGTTTTAAGTGGCACAGTGCTCGATTAGTAAAATAGGTAGCATTGGTAGGATTTTTGATGATAGCCTTTGAATAACAGATGACGGCGTCCTCATATTTTCGAGCTGAAAATAAACAGTTCCCCTGTTCCTTAAGTTGTAGATCTGTTAAATTGCTGGTTGAGTAAATATGTTTGCTGCTCATTTTTTCGATAACTTTTAAAGAATTGTTTTAATTCAATTATTATTTGATGACGTACTTGTAATTTACATGATAAAATTATACCAAAAAGTTAATCTTTTTAACTATTGGAAAATTTTTGCTTTAATTTTCCTTTATTAAAAAATATATGTCTGCCAAAATAACCGCGTGTGATAACAATGAATTGCCAACCTATAATCGAATAGTAATTTTCAGGAATTCATAACTGAATAAATATTGCCACTCTGAAATTGTTTAACAAAATTTTTATATGGAAAACTTAAAAAAGGTCGCATTTATTTTAGTCTCTATACTAGAAGATAATTCAAAGAATAATATCACTAAATCCGTCTTCAAAAGAGTTGGTTTTTAGCTAATTATTTAATTTATTTTGCATTCAATTTTATAAATGCGAATTTTAAAATGTAGCCACAGCATTTATTTACAAAATGCGAACAAGCCGAATTTTTGTATTTAATCTGCTTGATTTTTTCTATTTATTATTATTTTTTTGTACCATTAAAACTGTCGGCGGATTAGTTTCAGTGATTTTTGTCTCAATTCCCAAAATAGGTTTATAACAATATTTTTCACACTTTTATCAAATGGTTGGGCTTTTTGCTTGTTTCTTTTATTATCGATTTTGTTTTGATTTACCATTTATTAAACTGACATTTCATTTTTATTGTTATTCATTCTTCTCATTTGTCTCATTTGTAGTTGATGATAAATTACGTATTGGCAGAAATCTTTGAAAATAGATTGATTAGAAAATTAACATTTATTAATATTTTTGTTTCTTGTTTAGTACGATACGGCTAGAAAACCCCAAATTTCAAATATTTAATTCAACTACTCATGTTGAGAAAATTAAGTCAACAAGTTCCCTCTCTTGCACTCAAAGTAGAATTGTTATTCTAGAAGAGAGCATTGAATAAAAAGAATATTGCAATAAAAAAGAAAACCATTTTTGAAAAATTATTAATCATATATGGGTTCAGTTATTTCTCAACTACCGAAACATACGGTTGTCAATATGTCTTCGCCACAAGCTCAATTGGTGCAAAATCTTCTACAGGAACATAAAGTTGTAATATTTTCCAAAACATATTGTCCCTATTGCACCATGGCCAAGGAAGTCAGTATATTTTTATTATAAATGAAACCGGGAAAATATATATTTTTTAATTTTCTTTAACTTTCCAGCAATTTAACAAGTTGTCGGTCGATTATTTTGCTGTTGAATTGGACAAACGTAATGATGGTGATGAACTTCAATGTGTTCTGGGTCAAATTACTGGTGGTAATACTGTAAGTGAAAACCAAAATAAAAACTATTTTTAAATGTTTATTATGGATAATAAGTATGTCAATTGATTTTCCCCGATGTGCTATCAACATTTTTATTTACATATATGCATATTTGGCAATTTTTAAACTTTAAAGAAGTGATTCATTATCAATGTCATGATTTGCGTATGTTAACGTTTTATCAATATTTGTTATCAATGTATTTAAAAACAATTATCAAACTGAAGTCACAAAATTCGAAAATACTTGAAAGAATTTTTAAATTAAATGGCATTTCCTTTTATTATATTGGTTGCCCTTTTAGTTTAATTAAATTACAGTTTTTAACTCTGGTTCAAATACCCTAACCAGTCATTAAATAAGGACGGCAAAGCACTGTGAAAGGTAGCAACTAAGCTCGGGCTAGTTGGTTTTAAATCTAAGCAATTGCATAAGCAATAAAGTTTTTTTCGAAAGCCCAAATATACGCGCTCGGGTCATAAGAGTTGGAGAACTTTTAAAACTAGTATCACTTTTTATAAACGTTGGACATGTTCCCCAAATAATTACATTTTGCCGATGCTTTATTTCTTGAACCATCGACAATTTTCTCCTGAAAGGTTTAAAGTTGAACTTTGTTTCGTTAAACTCGAACAATAACGACGGGACGGTGAGGTCAACGTTTTCCGTTATGGATCACTGTCTACGTGTAATTAGGAAAGCTATCCCGGTTGTAAATTTGATAAAGAAACTGACTAGTATTAAGGCTGCTCTTAGACCTTTAAATTTTTATAGGTCTTTTAAGAGCCCATTCACCACATTATATCGATAATAAGATCCAAACTTTCCAAAACTCTAATCGCAGACGTTGTCTAGGTCTGAATAATTCTAGTCCCACTCAGATAATTTATACTATGGCGGGTGAACTTCCACCACACTTAAAATCCCTACTTTTGGCTGCCAGGAACTTCTTGAGATTGTTCTATTTCATCCTGATCTCTTTCAAGAGATTAAATCTTCTTCTCCATTACTTACGAACAGTTATTCCTTTGCTTATCACAAACTTAGACACATTTTTTTATAAAGTACCTCCTATAAATGTCTGCTGTCCATCCGATAAAATTTTGATTTACGATGAATCTCCCTTTAACAGGAAATCGGGTACCCCTGTAGAATTTATTAATTCTTATTTTATGGCTTATGTTGATGATTATAGTTCGAATGGTTTCGATACCTTTTCTACTGAAGCCTCTATTATGATAACTGTACTCGTTTTTCTTCCCTTACTGGTGAATTTTTTTTATATATGTATGAGCCATTGTCATTGGTAGTGATAATGATATCTATCGACTTGTCATTTACTCTGACAGTCTCAGTATTGTCCTCCGTGATCCTAGATCCATGAATTATCTAGTACATGATATTCATATTCATATTAATTTGTTAAAAACTCAGTGTGCGTGGTAATAAAACAATACTTCATATCTGAGTACTTATAGGTATAGAGACCAAAAAAAAATTATGGCTTTAATCAATTTGTAAAAATGTTCATCACATTTCATGACCAAGAGTTTTTTTTTTTGCACAAAAGTGTTCTGGGGCATTTGTTATTTTTTGGCGAGTTTTTATTCGATTTTGAAGTTATATAGCTTTTTGAAAAGATAATTTAGTACTATATCGATTCATATAACAACTTGTCGAAAAAAAAAACTATAGATAGAAATTTTCGTAAAATCTGAAGAAAGTTAAATTTCCCCATATAAACACACTTGAAATTTTCAGTCGAGTTGAGGCACCCCTAAATTTTTTTTGATTGACCCGAAACTATATTTCTCAGTTTTTTTTGCTATTCGCATATTTCTAGGGGGTGAGACTTTAAATTCGAACACTTTTTTCCCCTCCATATAATGAAGGGCCACCCTAATGTGTACGTATAAATTTTAGCGGGGAACTTAAAATCAAAAATTAAGGGTCGTGGAGTAAAATTGTTACAATTTTGTTGCCTCTTTTACAATTATTTTCAGGGTTGACAGTTCGAAAAACGTAAAGGAAAACGCAAGGCACTTAAAATTCTTTATATCTCGATAACTAAGTGTCGTAGGACAAAATGGTTAGTCTAGTTTTCGCGGGAAATTTAAAATGGATTATATCTCGAATACTAAGTGTTGTAGAGCAAAATGGTTGTCATTTTGTACCATACCATCAATACGCCATGTGAATTGGACATAACATATTAGAGGGGAACATAAAATCGCTTATATCTCCAAAACTAAATGTTTTGCCCTACAAAGGTTAAAAAAATTCGTTTTACTAAAAAATATTTTTTTTTAATAACTGCCTTTTCTGAAAAAAGTATTTTCAATGAGAGCCCAGGGCGTTGCAACAAGCAATACTCTTGATTTTAAAAAATTTTCGACTAATAACCTAATAATTCTTTTGCAATTTCACCTACCTTATCTGGGGAGTAGACATAAATAGAAACTTTGTTAAACCAGATGGTGAATAGTTTTATGGTTATTTCAATAACATTTGTGCAAATAATGACACATGAAAAAAATAAATTGAAAGGAAATTGAATAATTCGTATATAATGTTAGTAGCATTTGGATAATTTCCTAGAATATTTAATTTTAATTTGTTTGTAGTTTAAAATTTTCTTTTAAAACAGTGTTTTTTTTTATATATGAGAAAACTATACGGATGATAAGTGCAGTGTTTGCTCACAATAGAAAAAAGAAACAGTCCAAAAGGTGATTCAATAGTGTTTGGCTGTGTTTCACCGCAATGAAGCTGCGGTTTTTGTCGATTCGTAACGATGGATGAGAAATGGGTCCCCCACGTTATACAAAGGAACAATCAAAACAGTGAACCGAAATGGGAACATCGTGTCCAAAGAAGGTGAAGGCAGTTCCATTTGCAGGCAAGGTTATGGCGTCTGTTTTTTGGGATGCGCGTGGGATAATTTTTATTAATTATTTTCAAAAAATAAGAGCAATCAACGGGGAGTATTATATGTTGTGTTGACCACGAGGGTCAGTTCCATTTGAATAATAAACTTCGAGATTACGTTTAATAATTAAGTCTATTAGAAACGTCCTTACGTGGAGATCAAGAAGAGCGAATCTTATATATAACAAGTCTAGACCGACTATACGATACCCTGTACCATGCGTTTAGAGACCATATCTCTTATGTCCAACTAATTATATATAGAAAATAAGCATAAACAAAATTTGAGTGGCATTGTTAATTTTTTTGCCTTCGGATATGAAAAATATCGGATGCTATATTTATATGAGGACTAGGTCGAAAAATGGACCGATCTTGACCATATTTGGCAAGGTCACTTATATTTTGCCAAAACGTATACAAACCAAATTTGAGAAAAATCAGTGCAATATTTAAGTTTTTTGATAGATTTATGTGAAAATCGGGAACTAGCTTCATATGGGGGGCTATAACTAAGAATTGTCTTATAGGGTTTATTTTCAGAATGAATGTAATAAACATACTTAAACCTAAAGTAAATATTTCGTGTCACATATCTAGAGTACTGTAACAGATAAGGTCTTGGAACTTAGTGCGAGTTCATGAGTTATTAATGTGAGTAGTCGGACAAAAAATGGGCGATATCGGACCAATGGGCGTGGCGCCTCCTATACAAAAAATATGAAGTTCTATGAAAATGACAGTCTTGCAATTTTTTTACAAGTGCATTAATTATCTATGTGAGTAGCCGAGTAATATATGTATGGGCGGAATCACCAAAATCAAAAATCACCATAACCGAAAATCGCGAATAATAAAAATCGGCAAAATAGTCTCCAAAATCACAGATAACAAAATACGCTAAAGCAAAAAATCGATAAAATTTATAAATCCCTAAAATCAAAAATCGCCCAAATAAAAAAATCGCCAAAACCGAGAACCGCGAATAACAAAAATCGCCAAAATCAAAAATTGTCAAAACCGAAAATAGCGAAAAACAAAAATCGCCAAAATCTAAAATCGCAAAAACAAAAATCGACAAAATCAAAAATCGCCAAAAATAAATAAAATGGGTTTCTAAAAAAGCATTCCCAGTTTATTTCGTTTACGATGGGTGTAGTGAAGCGTACTAGCAATAGTAATATTATGAAAGATAAAATATCGATGACAGTTGTATTTGCTGTCACAGCTGTATACTGCAGTGTATTAGGCGTATTAACCTAAGCTTACATTACATTATGCTTGCTAACTTATTGCAGTGTTCAAGTATTGAAATTAAGGAAAGTGTTGTTTCATCAAGACAACGCACTAGTTCACACATGCACTATTGCGATGGACAAAATTAATTAATTATAGTTCGAATTGGTTCATCACACCAGATTTATTTCTATTCGGACTATTTTCTATTTCCAAACTTGAAAAAATATTTGCTATAAAATACAATTTTTTAAGTGCATATTTTTTATTTTTCGTACATAACAAAATTTAATATTGTTAGTTAAATGCTCTATGAGTTTTAAAGGAAAGAATGTGAGAAAATACATAATTTATAAGACAATTAATTAGACAGTCACCCTGAAATAACTGATCTTTCAGACACTGACTTTATAATTATTGGAATAAACACAAATAAGTTAACCAAATACGTCTGCTAATGTTTATGATTTTATGAAATAAAATAAAATTACGACAATTAACGAAATTTTATGAAAATTTTTATGAATTCTAAAACTATAAATAACTAGCAAAAATATATGTAATTAAATTAATTAAAATAAAGCTTAGAGAAAACTTTTGAAATAAATAAATTTAATAATTCTGTTATGTTATATTACAGGTTCCACGTTGTTTTATTAACGGTGAATTCATTGGTGGCGGTACAGATGTTAAAAAAATGTACGAACAAGGATCCTTACAAAAGTACTTTAGTTAAATTTTACATACATACATATAAACATAAATTCATCATACAGCAACTTGTGCAAATAACATTAGTTTAATTTAATAAATATGTACATGTGCATAAATTAATTTTTGAAAACTAATACTTTTTTTTAATAAATTCAATTTATTTTAAGCTTTCGAATATAACATCGATATTTCTCTCTAAAATATCATAATTATGTTTAATTAAAAATTTATCAAATTTATCCATATCATTTTTCGGCATCATAAAATCATTTTCGATTTTTTTCAAAACATATTGGGAAATTGGAAAACTAAATGCGATTTGTGACAATTGATTTAGTTCCATTTCATTACGATTGTGGCGCCAATACTTTAAAATATCCGTGTTGAATGGTTCTCTTTTTGGTGAAATGCAACTATTTAATTTATCTCGTATACATATATTAGCTTTCAGAGGCATAGTATCATTAATATGTTGCTTGAGGAGAGCATATTCATCATCATTTGTTTCATTATTATTGTCGATATTGTCATTGTTGACACCAACTGAGGTCAGGTATTTTTCAAATTTTTCTTGTGTTTCTATTAAAAAATCCTACAAATTAAGAAAGGTAATATAAGATAATTAGAGATGCAAAATGTTTGTATTTTTTTAATATAACTTATAATAATTAGTTTGCAGGCTTTGTTAATTTGAAATCAATGAATTTTGTTCGGATTTAGATCTAAATATAATATATTTTGTCAAACTGAGTTGATATTTACAGTTTTCAAAGTTGATCTTTTTTTATGAAGTCAATTACAAAACATAAATTTAAACTTAACTTAAACAAAATTAAAGAAAACCAATTATAATACTTACTTTTGCTATTGTTTTCTGTACGTCACTTAAAATTTGTGAACCCAAAAAACTAAATCGTGGATCTAGATATAAAGCAGTCACAAACTCACGTTGTAATAGTTTACGTTTACACTCCAACATCTTTTTGTATAATTCACCAGCATAGTTATTATTATATAGTTTCATTAACTCTTTCAATTCCAACTCACAGCATAACCAATCACGATAAAAATCACCCACGATATATTGCTCGCTATAAATTTTTTCCATAAAATTATAACAAATTTGTATTGTTTTCATAAATTTTATAGGATTTTGTAATTCCTGATTATTTTTTATCACATTTTCATTCAAGTTTTCCAAAAATACTTTAAATCTTTTAAAATTTCCAATCGTATCCATAAAAAGTTTATCATCAAATTCGGCAATTTGTTGCCACTTAATAATATCGTCTTTGAACTTTAATATAAAAAAATTTAACATATCTTGCAATTCCATCATAGGACTATATAGAACACAGTGATAATCGCATATGTCATAACAAATTGAGTCAAGTTCACTCTCAATGGTTTGAGTGGCTGTTATAGATTTCATATAAACTTGATCATATATGATGTTGAATTTATTTAAGTATTTTCCGATTGTATTGCGATCAGAGGATATAGTATAGGGTACAATGCCTGGAATACATAAATAGATTAAAAGAAAATATACATATATGTATAACTGCATCACAATGTTTCCGGCAGAGATCCCTGGGGGTATTAAGCACAAATGGTTTTTAACTCTATTTCTGTTAAAGTTTTGTAATATAAAAGCCATTCAGGTTAAATAAATCTATACATAACTGAGTATTTAATAAATCTGAAATCAAAAAATTTTAAAACTATCTAAAATTTTTTACAAATTTAATCTAGCCTCCCCAGTTATAATGTCTGATAAAATAAAGAAAAAAAGTAACAAAAAATTTAAAAGGATAAGCATCTCCATTGGCAACACTGTTCGAAAACTAAGTACACTTTGAGAAATGGAAGCAGCTGAGTCTGAATCTGTGGTCTCTTTTGCTCCTCTACTTCTGACATTTTTTTGTTGATATAACAATTTCAAAATTTACGTCTGGATACTGGCTTACAAACATATCGTGCAATGAAATATCGAAATTGCACTGAAATACAGAAAATCGGGCTCGATTGCTTTACGAAATAGTTTTAGCAAAATCCAACAACGGCCTATTATGGCCTATGCCAGAATCTAAATTTTATGTACTAGTATTCAAAAATGGACAAATTTAATATAAACAAGTAAGAAAATTATATTCGATCTAGACCGACCATACGATACCCTATACCATGGTTTAGAAACCCTATCTCTTTGGTCTAACTAACTGGATGTAGAAAATAAGCAAAAACCAAATTTGAGTGGCATTATTATTTTTTTGGCTGCAGATATGAAAAAGTTCATATCGGACTAGTTCAAAAAATGGACCAATTCCGACCATATTTGGTAGTCACTTATATTTTGAAAAAATATACACAAACCAAATTTGACAAAAATCTGTGCAATATTTTTTTTTTTTTTGATAGATTTAAGTGAAGATCGGGAAGCAGCTCTATATGGGGCCTATGACTAAGAATTGTCGAATAGGGATTATTTTTGGACTACTGATTAATGGATACAATAAACATATATGGCAATTTATGTCGATTTCATAGGGGTCATTTGTATGGGGACTAGGTCTCAACATGGACCGAATTTCACCAATTTCAATAGCGTTCATCCTATGGCCGATAAAAGCTTACATACCAAATTTCATCAAAATATATTTATATTTGCGAGCTGTAGTTTGATTAAAAGGTTTACATGGACACGCAGACGGACAGACGGACATCGCTAAATCGACTCAGAAGGTGATTCTAAGTCGATCGGTATAATAAAATATGGGTCTAGGTCAAATATTTTTGGTAGTTACAAACAGCAGCACAAAGTCATTATACCCAAACCACATAGTGGTATAGGGTATAAAAACATAAATCTCCAAAGTCAAAAATTGCCAAAACCGAAAATGTCGAATAAGAATCAAAAATCGACTAAACCAAAAATACCAAAAATCGTAAAAAATAAACACGTCAAAATCGAAAATTCTCAAAACCAAAAAACGCTAAAATCAAAAATCGCAAAAAAAAAAAACAAGTAAGAAAATTATAGTCGGTCTAGACCGACAATAGTGTCGGTGCAATATTTTTGTTTTCTGAAAGATTTAAGTGAAGATCGGGAAGCAGCTCTATATGGGGCCTATGACTAAGAGTTGTCGCATAGGGATCATTTTTGGACTACTCATTAATGTATGTAATAAACGAATACAAACCCAATTTGAGTAAGATCTATATGACAATTTGGATCTTATGGCAATTTATGACGATTTCATAGGGGTCATTTGTATGGGGGCTAGGTCTTAACATGGACAGAACACCAATTTCAAATTGTCTTATAGATCTTAGTCTAATTGGGTTTGCATGTGTTTATTACATCCATTAATGAGTAGTCCAAAAACGATACCTATGGGACAACTCTTAGTCGTAGGCCTCATATAGAGCTTCTCCCCGATCTTCACTTAAATCTATAAAAAAAAAACAAAAATATTGCACTGATTCATCTCAAATTTTGTTTGTATATATTTCTGCAAAATACAAGAGACTTTACCAACCATAGTCAGGATCGGTCCATTTTTGGACCTAGTTTCCATATCTGCAGCCAAAAAAATTAATAAAAATGCCACTCAAATTTGGTTTATGCTTATTTTCTATATCCAATTAGTTGGGCCTAAGAGATAGGGTCTCTAAACGCATGGTATAGGGTATCGTATAGTCGGTCTAGACCGATTATAATTTTCTTGTTTTTTATCAATTTCGAATAAGGTGAATAGAAAAGTTTTGTGACAGTTAATGGGTTCAATCAAAAACACGAATTTTATTCTTAAATGTCAATAAACATTAATTTGTGGTTCAACATTATTTAATTTAATACATTTGATAATTTCGGAAATAAAATTGATACAATCTGAAAATCAATTTATGTTTTCTGAAATACAATTGATAATCTCTGGAAATCAATTGATGTTTTCTGAAATACAATTGCTACTTTCTGAAAATTAATTGATGTTTTCTGACATACAATTGGAAAAGGTGTAAGATAAAGAATTAACAAAATTAAAGCATATTTTAAGGGAAAAAATAAATTAAAGTTATGCAATGCTAGTGTCATCTTATTTTATTATAGCAAACAGATGCTTAATTTTCACTTTTTATAAAGAAAAATTTCATTAGTGATAATCAGCTATGGACCTGTTCGGAAATGCCTTACTGCGCTGCGTGTGCTGCATAGTCCGAGTTCACACAAGGCAACTTTTGTTGCGCAATTCTTGAGTTTGTAGTTTGCGGTGAGGGGAATAAAAAGGGAAAAATAATTGCCGGTTCTCGGCTATTTCAAGCAATTCTCTCATTCGCTTTTTTTTTTGTTGAATACTTGACATTTCTTTTCATTCGGTGTTTCGCTTCTTGGTGTGAATAATTCGTAATTATTGTTTACTTTATTAAAATTGCCTTTAAATGGAATCGGGACTTAATTTTTTCTTTTGAATTCATTTTTCAACAAAACCAATTAAATTAATTTATGTATGTATTTATTTAATTTTATTATTGTTCTTTACGACTAGAGCACAAATGTCAAATTATAAGAAAATAAAAACAAAACAAAACAGTAAAATTGCCGAAGAAATTGTCTTGTGTGGACATAAAAGCAATTTCAAAAGAGAATTGCCAAAAAGTTGCGCAATAAAAATTGCCTTGTGTGACCCCCGACATAGCAAGTTCGTAAATGTAGCTCTGCTAGTATCAGATGTTCGAAAATGTAACAGGAAAACATATAAGGCGCAATTATTAAGTCCGAGTTCACACAAGGCAATTTTTGTTGCGCAATTCTTGAGTTTGTTGATGTTTGCGGTGAGGGGAATAAAAAGGGACAAATAATTGCCGGTTCTCGGCATTTTCAAGCAATTCTCTCATTCGCTTTTTTTTTGTTGAATATTTGGCATTTCTTTTCATTCGGTTTTTCGCTTCTTGGTGTGAATAATTCGTAATTATTGTTGTTTACTCTATTAAAATGGCCTTTAAATAGAATTTTTTTCTTTTGAATTCATTTTTCAACAAAACCAATTAAATTAATTTAAGTATATATGTATTTAATTTTATTATTGTTCTTTACGACTAGAGCACAAATGTCAAATTATAAGAAAATAAAAACAAAACAAAACAGTAAAATTGCCGAAGAAATTGTCGTGTGTGGACATAGAAGCAATTTCAAAAGAGAATTGCCAAAAAGTTGCGCAATAAAAATTGCCTTGTGTGACCCCCGACTAAACACGCATCACAAAAATTGACTAATGCAATGAGTAAATTCGTAGTTACAAATAATTAAATGCGCAACAAACGATCATTTGCATCAACTTATCGACATTATGTCACAGATTCCATATTTTGTTTTTCATTTTTTTCTTTGGAATTTAATTACTTTTATTACTCGAAGTGGATAGTGGAAATCCAGCATTTGAATACAATTAGTTGTTGGCATACTCGAATTCCACTATCTACATGATGAGCTAAGATAACTCTTTACTTTTTTTAATATTTGACCCTATGCACTCTAAAAGTATACATTTAGGCTAAGGTATTTAAAAAATTTTGCTTAAGAAAAAATATTTTTTTGCAGGGCGTCATTAGGGTAACTGAGAAATACAAAGTTTTGGGTTAATCAAAAAAATTTAGAGGGGCCTCAACGGGACTGAAAATTTCAAGATTTTACGAAAATTTCGTTCTATAGTTTAATTTTTTCAACAAGTTGTTATATGAATCGATTTCAGTACTAAATTATCTCTTTAAAAAGCCATAATTTCAAAATCGAATAAAAATTCACCAAGAAAAAGCAATTGCCCCAGACCACTTTTGTGCCAAATTTCAAAGTTTGGCCTCGGCAAGGAATGGGTTAACATTGTTCGATTTATTCCAAATTTTTAGCATGGAAGTCTTGCACATTTGGTTATTATATTTTAAGCGTCACATCTAAAAACTCAACATCACTTAGAAAATATTTGAATTTTTTGAATAAATTGTCTTTTGTTAGCTTCCAAAAGGAATAATGGGGTCATATAATTTTTTCCGAACCCCTAGGCTATTTAGATAAATTATAACATTTAAAGGTGGAAAACTGATAAATTTTTGATACAAAACTAATTCACAAAAAACTAATTTTTCACGAAATCAGCAAAAAAATTCTTTGTAAAAAAATTATGATTGAGGAATTTACTTAAAAATTCACACAGTTAATCTGTAGCATACATTTAACAAAACTTTAAAGTGCAAGATCCATTTTTTTAAATTTTGTTTAAGAAAATTTGTTAAAACTTAAAAAAGGAGTTTTCAAAATTTTATCAAACAAATTTTCTATTTTTAGTCTCATTTCGCAATAGGTTAACAACGTGTTAATAAAATAATAATTCATGTCTGAGTGCTCATAGGTATAATGACCAAAAAATGATGGTGTTAATTTCTTAAAGTTGAAAAAATTTCCGTCAAATTTCACGAGCTAGTTTTTTTTGGCACAAAAGTGGTTGCTAACTCTTGGCGAGTTTTTATTCGATTTTGAAATCGATTCATATAACAACTTGTTGAAAAAATTAAACTATAGAACGAAATTGTCGTCATATTTTCTCCATATAAACACACTTGAAATTTTCAGTCGCGTTGAGGCACCTCTAAATTTTTATTGATTGACCAAAACTTTGTATTTCTCAGTTTTTTTTTTGCTGTTCGCATATTTTTAGGGGGAATCATATCAATTTCGATGATAGCTCAGATGTTATGAATATTTAGCTACATATTTTAAATCATTTTCTTTTTTTTTTCAAATTGAAAATTAAATTTTAATGCACAGTAACTTACCAATTATTCTGTTATGAATAACTTCCTCTTCGATATAGCGTATGTTAAATGCCACGAAATAGCCGCCTTTATGATGTACAACAATCAATTCCATACAAACAACTTTATTGGCAAATTTTTCTGTTAAATCAGCAACAATTATATCATGTGCTTTACTCACAATTGACTCCATTACAGACGAATTTAAATGACAATTAAATAATTGATCATAAGGAGCTAATAATTGTTTCAAATAATCGTTATCATCAAATAAACTTAATGGTAAGTCTCGTTCAATAACTAAGCCCAGGCATAACTTTAAAAATTCATGTTTTGTTATAGTTATATCCAATTGTGGGGATCTTTGCTTCGGTGGGCTAAGTCTTCTAGTTTTGTATGTGGAACAATGAGGTTGCTCTTCGTCAAAGTTATCAATTATATAATCACTGTGGTCACACCATGTATCAGTTAAGGGCTCATCTTCAACGTAGTAATCATGGTCTTGTTGTTTTTTTAATAAAGGGTTATTATCCAGATCACCGGAATTTTTTGCTATAATTATTTTATGAAATTCGCGATAATGTTTTTTAATGACTGATAGATTCTTTTCAAGTATTAGATTACAATTAATGAATAAACATTGATAAGTATTTGTTTCTTCATTATATACCACCAAATCTCCGGGATGCTTAGATGATTTTATTGTTGATCCAACTTTCCGTCGATGTGTGGATTTTATTTTTTTCAATTCAAATTTATTCGTATCTATCTCACAATTATGCACTTGAATGTAATGGCGATTAATGTTACACAACTTTTTACCCTCCAAATAACGTTTACAACCAGGAACCAAACAACGTGATTTGTTTGTTAAAGGATCGTAATCAACAAATTTCTCTAAAATCATTGAAAATCGAAACTGAATATTGGCATCTGCACCGGTTCCTATAAAGAGCTCATTATCGCCGTTGGAACTGGTTTGATCAGTTTCACATTTAATGAAATTTTTAATTTCATGTTCCGAATTTTCAAATTCTTCATTTTCATAATAATCTAGTTCACCCGAATCATCGTTATGATTGGAATGAACTATAATAAATTTGTGTACACGATGATAGTGCCGTTTGATATTAGCTGTAAGTCGACCGCTTATGCCTCTTTCGCAATTTTTTATTAAACATTTGGAAATATCTTCCGCCGGACGATAATCGACATAATCGGCTACTATAAATTTCTTATAGGGGTTTTCTTCATCCATGCTTATTAATAAATCCATGCCGGTAATGGACTCTTCGTTATCACCAGTTTCATCATTTTGGTTTGCTTGGTTGCTTTCAACATCAAAGTCACTATTGTTAATCATTGAATTATCAAATTCTACCCTTTCCACATTCTCCGCAACATTCTCCATTTCCACATTCTCATCATCAATATTAACATGGTGTTTTTCACGATAGTGCCTTTGTATGGCGAATTTTTGCAATATATTTTTTAGGTCAAGCATTGCCTTTATTCTTTCCTGGTCTACTTCAAGTTTACGGTTTTCCAATTCTATAATTTCTTTGTGCCTTTCTTCGTCTTTTTTAGCTTCTTCCTTTAAAAACTCGAGGGTTTCATTTTCATCATTGAGTTTCTGTCTTTTCTTTTGAGGGTAACATTCGTCAGCTAAAGTCTCGAGACAATCAATGGAGTCATTGAAACTGACTTCTGGTTCCTGGTTTTGAACACTGAGGGACGACTGCAAGTTCCTTAAGGGTGGATTAATAGAGTGTCTTGTTCCATAGACTTCATCAAATATTTCGAATAATTCCCAGGACGTAGCGTTTCGTCCCGTCGAAATATTTCGATTTTTAATTCTTTTATATGTAGTTTGCAAATTCATAAATTTTCGACTTATTTGTTCCTTGGTCATTTCAAAATCCGGTTTGGTTTCTTTAAGTTTGTAAAGCACTTTGCCCCACAAAAAAGACCTCTTTTTTCTGCCATCCTGGAACTCTGATTCCATATCCAGTCTGCTTCTTACTATTAGTTTTTGTACATTAGAAATGAAATCTTCGTTGTTACTAAAAAAATTAACAATTGTTATTAAAATTTATACTAACAATTTTTATATAATGCACTACTTACTCTTCCATTCTGCACCGATGTTAACTTTTCTTTTTAATTTTTTATTTGTTTTTTTTTTTCTTTTGTGATTATGTTGTTACTTCAAAAGGCCGCCTCCGACCCCGATTAATTTTCTATTTAACTTATTTTCTCTTTCTTAAAGCTTCGAGCGCTATTGCATCAGAAATTAAAATGATAAAATAATATAGTTGCAAAAATTTGCGGCAGCACTGTCAATTGTTTGCATAAAAAAACTTTTGACGTAAATCAGCGCTGCCAAGTGATGCTTTTTGAACGTTTTAAGGCTAGTTACCCACGCGTAACGGTATCGGCGCGAATCAGCTGATTAAACCTGTTTTATGAAAAAACAAGTGCTTACTCAACATAAGCTAAACGTACCATATTTTAGATTCTTGCTACGTTTGTACGTGACATTTGTGAACAGCTGATAAAGTTTGGTTAATTTTACACAGCAACATGCTGATACGTTTTTTCGTACTATAATTGGACTAATACCCTGTTTCCATAACACAATTCGTCACAGACGAACGAAAATTTGTGTGTATTTTGTTTTTGTTCTTCATATAAATTTTCGTTCGCGTATGACGAATTGTGTTATGGAAACAGGGTATAAATGCCAACGTTACGATACGACACAGTTACATTTTAACAACGTGTGGGTAACTAGGCCTTTATTTTTATTATGCTGCAGTGATGCCTAATTACTGCATTTACGAACGTACCTATAATAGGGTAAATTTGTGCATCACTGCGGCAGTTATGCCAAGTTTTGTTGCTGACGCGTGATCAGCTGTTGCACAGAGTTTGCTTTTTAGAACGTTTTGCAAAAGATAAAAAAACGTACACAATAACATTAATAAATATTATTGAAAATCTTGATTCTAAAAATGACAACTTGTTGTTAACTTACAATAAAAAAGAATTGAAAGAAAGATGAAACGACTTTTGGTTGTTAAAAATCAATTAAAACGAAAAAGAAGGCGGATTCCTAAAATAAAAATTACTTTGAAATAATCAAACGATACCAAGATGATGTTTTCCATAGCCATTTTCGAATGTCTCGATCTTCTTTTGCGGTAAGATTCGATGCCTGTAATTTATACAAAATTAATTCTTGTATTCCCTTTCCCATAACGGGCATTGCAAAATTCCTTAAAGCCTTTTTGGACAAAAGCACTTCGTGGGCGGCTAGGATATTCATTAGAAAAGTCTGTACATTACGCTTTGGAAGCTTTGTAATAGCGACGTTTCATTTAGAGAGCTTAGTGATCGTTTTAATATAGCAAAGGGAACTACCCATAAAATTTTTTATAAAACCATAGACCTTATTTGCATTTTATAAAATGAAACAATGTGGCCTTCCGTTTCACAACAAGTTATTATGGAACATTTTCACAACCCATTTCCTTTCGTAATCGGGTGAGTAGAGGGCACTCATTTTTGCATACCAACCCCAAGGAAAGATGCTGCAAGTTACTATAACCGTAAAGGAAATTATACAATTACTAGCTGGACCCGGCAAACGTTGTTTTGCCCTCAATGAATTTTTAATTTTAGTTAGAATCTGTATATATCTATATAAAACGTTTGTGCATTTGTTAATATTAAAACGGTTAAAAAAAACATGTTTTATTTATGAAAATTAAAATAAATACATATATATTGTAACATACATATGTATAAGAATGACCAATATATTTCTATCATTGTAATTCTAAAAAGAGTGAACAATATTTTTAGTTTCCTTATTCTGGCAGTAAATTAATAAATTTGCTGGCTTTCCGACACGGGAAAAACAACTGTATTCGAGGTCCAAACCACATATTTGCAATGATTGTCCTTGAGATTTATTGATGGTCATGGTAAAGCCCAATCTGTTCGGAAATTGCAATCTTTTGAATGTTATCGGTGTGTCGGTAGGAATCATAGGAATTCTTGGCAGCAAGACATGTTTTCCTTTAAATTTGCCTTTGAGAATTGTGGCCTCAATAACATTGGGTATTATTCTCTCAATAATTAACCTGGTTCCATTACTTAGTCTCGGAGCGTTGAGGTTACGTAGCAAAATTATTGGAGAACCAACTTTTAATTTTAATAAATGGTGAGGTAGATCGGGCACATCAAGTGAATTCAAAAATTCTGTTGGATAATTGACTGCTTCATTTTCTTCAACAACACTATCCATAGATTTGAAATAACACTTTCAGAATCAATCATGTCCTGAATAATAACATTAATATTATCGACATCGAAATTTTTTGCGGCTTAAATAGTTCTTTCACTTAACCAAGTAGTTGTTTTGAAAACTGGTCAGCCGTTGGATCATGGATAATACAATGAGAGCTCCACCAAAAAGTCTTTCATTGCCTTTCAAATCTTTTAAAGTTGTATGTTGTGCTTATAAGGAATGTTTGTAAGCCATGTTATATTCATGCCAAATAATAATATTGCATTTTGGCAGAACTTTTGCCATACCGGAATGTTTTTTTATATTACATACGGCATTCTCATTCGTTTGTACATTTAACGGTGATTTGAGTGCTGAATGAGCTGTACGACCACCATGCAATAATGTTGCGGCTATTCCGGATAAAGCAATAGCTAATGCAATTTTCCTTCCTTTTTGGTTAGAATATTTGTATATAAAAACGTTTGTGAATCTTGGAACTTATAAAATTTAAATAAATTTGGCAACTCATTATTTTTCGAACGCCAGCGCCATCTACCGGGTCCAACAAAAAAATTTTTGGAATCATCTAACATACATATATGTACATTCTTAGTTTCAGTAAAATCGCACCGTAAATAAGAATATTCGAAATGACTTTACCCCAGCGCCACCTATCGGGGCCATTTATACATACAAAAATTTCCAATGATAAAACATACATACGTTCTGAATTGCAGTCAAATCGCACTAAATAGAAAAATAAAATAAAAAAACAAAAAAAGGAGTTTAACTTCTTATATATAAAATTCTCGTGTCGCGGTCTCTGTAATTGAACTCCTCCGAAACGGCTTGACTGATTCTTATGAAATTTTGTGTGGATATTGGGTAGGTCTCAGAAACGGACAACAGGTATTTTTTTTTTTATATCTCAAGTGGGCGTGGCACTTATGGCTATCATAGTACTCCAGATATCTGATTTTTAAAGTTCACTTTGTATGGGGGGTACCCCTCCCAGTGGCCCTATCAAAAAAAAAAAAAATAGACGTTGTCCGATTCTCAGACCTACCCAATATGCGCACAAAATTTCATGAGAATCGGTCAAGCCGTCTCGGCGGAATTTTACCACAAACACCGCGACAGAAGAATTTTATATATAAGATAATGCAAGTTTGTATTTATCAATATTTTTTAGATTTTATATTTTTTAAATTTAATTAATTTAAATCTCATTAAGGGCATATGCGATAGCAAGTTTCGGTTCTTAGATGTGTTTATTGGGTGCCCAGGTAGTTGCCATGATGCTCACGTATGGAAAATAAGCCCAATTTTCAATTCCATTATATCAAATCGAGTGGAATTATCAGGAGAATCTGCTTACCCCTTATCAAAGTTTTTAATGACGCCTTATAGGGATAATGGTCATTTAAGTTCTGAAGAAAAATAATTTAATTTACTTGAGTTCGACAAGAGTCTTTGTAGAGCAAGCCTACGGAATTTTGAAAAAAAAAAAAAATTTTTAAAGTATCTAAATTTGGGGTCAATAGAAAAAATATCTAAGACAATATTTGCCTGCACCATACTACACAATTTTATTATAAATCACGAAAATCATTCAGATTATATTACTAGAGATCTATATGAGAATATGAACACTGTAGAAACATTTCTCAGTTCTTCAATTCGTCTAGAAGAAAATGAAAGAGACATTGATGGATTAGACATAAGAAGGAATTTAACAGCTCTGTTCTTAAATAAAAATAAGAAAAAAACATTTAAACAAAAATAATGTTTTATTCATAGCACATTTAAATTTTTATACCCTATACCACTATTCAGTTATTAAACTCATGATAAACCTTCGGTCACTATTCCTTTTTTCTACTGAAATCAAAGTGGAATATATGGTACTTTAAAATGTGTACCTTTGTAATGATATAATT
This sequence comes from Cordilura impudica, assembly GCA_963682025.1. Lineage (NCBI taxonomy): Eukaryota > Metazoa > Arthropoda > Insecta > Diptera > Scathophagidae > Cordilura > Cordilura impudica. The sequence goes on along the minus strand of OY821519.1, from coordinate 210,373,111 downwards.
AATTTTTAAATGTTTGCGTTCATTTTAGAAATTTTAAAATAATTATTTTGGCATATTATTGGAAATAATACCATAAATGTACTTAACGATGTCAAATATCTCAGAGTGTCTTGGACAAAAAGCTTACATTTAAACAACATAATATGGCTACGTGCCAAAAACCTATAAAATCATTTAAAGCATTATGGCCACTACTGAATAGAAGGTCATTTCTTAACCCCAAAAACAAAAATCTACTCTTCAAGTGTTATAAGGCCAATATACGCGTGTCCTTTTTGGAGTGACGCTGCCAACTGTCACCTAAAACGAATACAAATTATACAAAACAAATGTTTTAAAATGATATATAAAAAGCCCTGGAGGTATCCTACAAATCTTCTTCATAAAAAAACAGGTTATGAAAAAATTGTCGATTTCATAACAAGGATTAATAAGAATTACTTTGCCAAAATTGAAAATTCCTCTTACCCACTGATAAGAGAATGTAGAGAAATAACGTAAAATTAAAAAGAAATCACCAAATTGAAAATTATATGCTTATAGAGGTCTATTATTTCTAATAAACCTGCTATAAGCATATAAATATTTTCAGATATCATTTGAATTTATTAAATCATATAAAGGTCCTTCCATTTTCCTTTAAAAATTAAATAAAAACTATTTAATATCTTTCGATCCATAGGATGCAATATCTATATGTAAAGATAAGATCTCATATGTAAATATCAATTTTGTTAAAATATGTAAATAAAGGAATATTTTCAATGCCCATCTTTACCAAGTATTGTTCAAATATGTTTGTTTTATTGTTTTTGCACGCTTGGATATACGTACATAGTTATATTCTAAATAACTCAACTTAACCTTGCGAATAAAGCATTATAGCTATAAAGCATTATAGTAAGTTTAAACTTTGTTAAACCAGATGGTGGATAGTTTTATGGTTATTTCAATAACATTTGTGCAAATAATGACCCATGAAAAAAATAAATTGAAAGGAAATTGAATAATTCGTATATAATGTTAGTAGCATTTGGATAATTTCCTAGAATATTTAATTTTAATTTGTTTGTAGTTTAAAATTTTCTTTTAAAACAGTGTTTTTTTTATATATTATTATAAAAAAATTATATTTTGTAATTTTCTCCAACAAAATTTTCAATAATTGAATTTAATATTATACATAGTATACCAGGGCGGTCCCAGAACAACCCGAACTGACGTGTTCGAAAAAACTACTTTTATGAAAAGTAGCAACCTTGTTTAGTTTTTTTTGTTTTTTGCATTGGATGATCGTCGGCTGAAGGTCCGTAAGCTAGCTGAAATGATAGGCATATCAAAAAATTGCTATACATGGAATATTAACTGAAAATTTGGAGATGAGAAAACTATGCGGATGATAAGTCGCTGCACTTTGCTCACAATAGAAAAAAGAAACAGTCCAAAAGGTGATTCAATAGTGTTTGGCTGTGTTTCACCGCAATGAAGCTGAGGTTTTTGCCGATTCGTAACGATGGATGAGAAATGGGTCCCCCACGTTAGACCTGAGACAAAGGAACAGTCAAAACAGTGAACCGAAATGGGAACATCGTGTCCAAAGAAGATGACGGCAGTTCCATTTGCAGGCAAGGTTATGGCATCTGTTTTTTGGGATGCGCGTGGGATAATTTTTATTAATTATTTTCAAAAAATAAGAGCAATCAACGGGGAGTATTATATGTTGTGTTGACCACGAGGGTCAGTTCCATTTGAATAATAAACTTCGAGATTACGTTTAATAATTAAATCTATTACAAACGTCCTTACGTGGATATCAAGAAGAGCGAATCTTATATATAACAAGAAAATTATAGTCGGTCTAGACCGACTATACGATACCCTGTACCATTCGTTTAGGGACCCTAGCTCTTATGTCCAACTAATTATATACAGAAAATAAGCATAAACAAAATTTGAGTGGCATTATTAATTTTTTTGCCTTCGGATATGAAAAATATCGGATGCTATATTTATATGAGGACTAGGTCGAAAATTTGACCGATCTTGACCATATTTGGCAAGGTCACTTATATTTTGCAAAAACGTATACAAACCAAATTTGAGAAAAATCAGTGGAATATTTAAGTTTTTTGATAGATTTAGGTGAAAATCGGGAACTAGCTTCATATGGGGGGCTATAACTAAGAATTGTCTTATAGGGTTTATTTTCAGACTACTGATAAATGAATGTAATAAACATACACAAACCTAAAGTAAATATTTCATGCCACATATCTAGAGTATTGTAACAGATAAGGTATTGGAACTTAGTGTGAGTTCATGAGTTATTAATGTGAGTAGTCGGACAAAAAATGGGCGATATCGGACCAAAGAAATTCTATGAGTCTTGAAGTTTTTTACAAGTACATTAATTATCTATGTGAGTAGCCGTGTAATATATGTATGGGCGGAATCCGAAAATCGCGAACCTCAAAAATCAACAAATCGAAAAAAATCGCCAAAATCAAAAAATCACAAAGGAAACAAAAATCGTCAAAGTCAAAAATCGCAAATAACAAAAATTGCCAGAACCTAAAATCGCGAATAACAAAATCACAAAAAACAAGGATCGCCAAAATCAAAAATCGCCAAAACCGAAAATCGCGAATAACAAAAATCGGCAAAATAAAGCCCAAATAAAAAAATCTCAAAAAAATCACCATAACCGAGAATCGCGACCAACAAAAATCGCCAAAATCAAAAATAGTCAAAACTGAAAATCGCGAAAAACAAAAATCGACAAAATCAAAAATCGCAAAAAAAAAAAAAAAAATAATAAAATGGTTTTCTATAAAAAGCATTCCCAGTTTATTTATTTCGATTACGATGGGTGTAGTGAAGCGTATCGGGTTACTGCTAGTAATATTATGAAAGATAAAATATCGATGACAGTTGTATTTGCTGTCACAGCTGTATACTGCAGTGTATTAGGCGTATTAACCTAAGCTTACACTACATTATGCTTGCTAACTTATTGCAGTGTTCAAGTATTGAAATTAAGGAAAGTGTTGTTTCATCAAGACAACGCACTAGTTCACACATGCACTATTGCGATAGACAAAATTAATTAATTAAAGTTCCAATTGGTTCATTACACCAGATTTATTTCTATTCGGACTATTTTGTATTTCCAAAAATTATTTGCTAAAAAATACAATTTTTTAAGCGGATATTTTTTATTTTTCGTACATAACAAAATTTAATATTGCTAGTTAAATGCTCTATGAGTTTTAAAGGAAAGAATGTGAGAAAATACATAATTTATAAGACAATTAATTAGACAGTCACCCTGAAATAACTGATCTTTCAGACACTGACTTTATAATTATTGGAATAAACACTTGAGGATATCTAGTGGATCCTGCAAAAATACAAATAAATTAACCAATTACGTCTGCTAATGTTTATGATTTTATGAAATAAAATAAAATTACGACAAGTAAATTATTTCATAAAATTTTTATGAATTTTAAAACTATAAATAACTAGCAAAAATATATGTAATTAAATTAAATAAAATAAAGCTTAGAGAAAACTTTTGAAATAAATAAATTTAACGGTGAATTCATTGGTGGCGGTACAGATGTTAAAAAAATGTACGAACAAGGATCCTTACAAAAGTACTTTAGTTAAATTTTACATACATATAAACATAAATTCATCATACAGCAACTTGTGCAAATAACATTAGTTTAATTTAATAAATATGTACATGTGCATAAATTAATTTTTGAAAACTAATACTTTTTTTTAATAAATTCAATTTATTTTAAGCTTTCGAATATAACATCGATATTTCTCTCTAAAATATCATAATTATGTTTAATTAAAAATTTATCAAATTTATCCATATCATTTTTCGGCATCATAAAATCATTTTCGATTTTTTTCAAAACATATTGGGAAATTGGAAAACTAAATGCGATTTGTGACAACTGATTTAGTTCCATATCATTACGATTGTGACGCCAATACTTTAAAATATCCGTGTTGAATGGTTCTCTTTTTGCTGACATGCAATTATTTAATTTATCTCGTATACACATATTAGCTTTCAGAGGCATAGTATCATTAATATGTTGCGTGAGGAGAGCATATTCATCATCATTTGTTTCATTATCATTATTGTCGATATTGTCATTGTTGACACCAACTGAGGTCAGGTATTTTTCAAATTTTTCTTGTGTTTCTATTAAAAAGTCCTACAAATTAAGAAAGGTAATAAAAGACAATTAGAGATCCAAAATGTTTGTATTTTTTTAATATAACTTATAATCATTAGTCTGTAGGTTTTGCTAATTTGAAATCAATGAATTTTGTTCGTATTAAGATCTTAATATGATATATTTTCTCAAACTGAGTTGATATTTACAGTTTTCAAAGTTGATTTTTTTTTTATATAAAGTCAATTTCTAAACATAAATTTAAACTTAACTTAAAAAAATTAAAGAAAACCAATTATAATACTTACTTTTGCTTTTGTTTTCTGTACGTCACTTAAAATTTGTGAACCCAAAAAACTAAATCGTGGATCTAGATATAAAGCAGTCACAAACTCACGTTGTAATAGTTTACGTTTACACTCCAACATCTTTTTGTATAATTCACCAGCATAGTTATTATTATATAGTTTCATTAACTCTTTCAATTCCAACTCACAGCATAACCAATCACGATAAAAATCACCCACGATATATTGCTCGCTATAAATTTTTTCCATAAAATTATAACAAATTTGTATTGTTTTCATAAATTTTATAGGATTTTGTAATTCCTGATTATTTTTTATCACATTTTCATTCAAGTTTTCCAAAAATATTTTAAATCTTTTAAAATTTCCAATCGTATCCATAAAAAGTTTATCATCAAATTCGGCAATTTGTTGCCACTTAAGAATATCGTCTTTGAACTTTAATATAAAAAAATTTAACATATCTTGCAATTCCATCATAGGACTATATAGAACACAGTGATAATCGCATATGTCATAACAAATTGAGTCAAGTTCACTCTCAATGGTTTGAGTGGCTGTTATAGATTTCATATAAACTTGATCATATATGATGTTGAATTTATTTAAGTATTCTCCGATTGTATTGCGTTCAGAGGATATAGTATAGGGTACAATGCCTGGAATACATAAATAGATTAAAAGAAAATATACATATATGTATAACTGCATCACAATGTTTCCGGCAGAGATCCCTGGGGGTATTAAGCACAAATGGTTTTTAGGTCTATTTATTTCTGTTATTTATGTTTTGTAATATAAAAGCCATTCAGGTTAAATAAATCTATATATACCTGCGTATTTAATAAATCTGAAATCCAAAAATTTTAAAACTATCTTAAAATTTTTATAAATTTACCAGCTATTTAATCTAATGCCTCCCCAGTGTAATGTCCGATAAAATAAAGAAAAAATGTAACAGTAAATTTAAAAGGATAAACATCTCCAGTGGTAACACTGTTCGAAAACTAAGAGACTTTAAATTCGAACATTTTTTCCTCTCCATATAATGAAGGACCACCCTAGGCCTCATGGCATATTAATTTTTTAGAAGCAAAAACAATATATATCGAATAATATCGGTAATAACGGAATCATATCAATTTCGATTATAGCGCAGATGTTGTGATTATTTAGCTACATATTTTAAATCATTGAAAAGTAAATTTAAATGTATAGTAACTTACCAATTATTCTGTTATGAATAACTTCCTCTTCGATATAGCGTATGTTAAATGCCACGAAATAGCCACCTTTATGATGTACAACAATCAATTCCATACAAACAACTTTATTGACAAATTTTTCTGTTAAATCAGCAACAATTATATCATGTGCTTTACTCACAATTGACTCCATTACAGACGTATTTATATGACAATAAAATAATTGTTCATAAGGAGCTAATAATTGTTTAAAATAATCGTTATCATCAAATAAACTTAATGGTAAGTCTCGTTCAATAACTAAGCCCAGGCATAACTTTAAAAATTCATGTTTTGTTATAGTTATATCCAATTGTGGAGATCTTTGCTTCGGTGGGCTAAGTCTTCTAGTTTTGTATGTGGAACAATGAGGTTGCTCTTCGTCAAAGTTATCAATTATATAATCACTGTGGCCATACCATGTACCAGTTAAGGGTTCATCTTCAACGTAGTAATCATGGTGTTGTTGCTGCATGCGGTAAGTATGTTGATATTTACGTTTTTTTAATAAAGGGTTATTATCCAGATCACCGGAATTTTTTGCTATAATTATTTTATGAAATTCGCGATAATGTTTTTTAATGACTGACAGATTCTTTTCAAGTATTAGATTACACTTAATGAATAAACATTGATAAGTATTTGTTTCTTCATCATATACCAACAAATCTTCGGGATGCTTAGATGATTTTTTTGTTGATCCAACTTTCCGTCGATGTGTGGATTTTATTTTTTTCAATTCAAATTTATTCGTATCTATCTCACAATTATGCACTTGAATGTAATGGCGATTAATGTTACACAACTTTTTACCCTCCAAATAACGTTTACAACCAGGAACCAAACAACGTGATTTGTTTGTTAAAGGATCGTAATCAACAAATTTCTCTAAAATCATTGAAAATCGAAACTGAATATTGGCATCTGTACCGGTTCCTATAAAGAGCTCATTATCGCCGTTGGAACTGGTTTGATCAGTTTCACATTTAATGAAATTTTCAATTTCATGTTCCGAATTTTCAAATTCTTCATTTTCATAATAATCTTCTAGTTCATCCGAATCATCGTTATGATTAGAATGAACTATAATAAATTTGTGTACACGATGATAGTGCCGTTTGATATTACCTGTACGTCGACCGCTCATACCTCTTTCGCAATTTTTTATTAAACATTTGGAAATATCTTCCGCCGGACGATAATCGACATAATCGGCTACTATAAATTTCTTATAGGGTTTTTCTTCATCCATGCTTATTAATAAATCCATGCCGGTAATGGACTCTTCGTTATCACCAGTTTCATCATTTTGGTTTGCTTCGTTGCTTTCAACATCAAAGTCACTATTGTTAATCATTGAATTATCAAATTCTACCATTTCCACATTCTCCGCTCCATTCTCCATTTCCACATTATCATCATCAATATTAACATGGTGTTTTACACGATAGTGCCTTTGTATGGCGTATTTTTTTTTACCAGTTAAGACGGTTTTGCACTGAGGTGCCAAACATTTTGCCGAATTTGTTTCTTTATTGTAAAAAACATATTTTGCCAAATCAACTTTTATTTTTTTATTCATTTGTGTAATTTGTTTTTATTTATTTACTTTAGACACAGTCATGCACAGCCGAACTTCAAGCTTTTGCACACAATTGTTTGCAAATTTTTATTTTGTGTATAAAGAACTCTTTTCTGACAGAATCGCTGAAGAGCAATTAGTTTTTTAACGTTTCCTTTTCGATTGCTCTTCTTCAAGTAAAGTACTCGTGTAGTGGTGTTGAAAAAGTAGTGTGCGTGTGTAAGAGTGAAAATGGACACGCTCCCGAATCGTAATAATTAAGCTCGTTAGCTCGTAAAGAACAATTGGATAAGTCTGGCATCACTATTAGTATTATTTTTTTTAATTTAGTATAGCCAGATTACATTTAATTAAAATGATTGTTGAATAATATTAAATAATAATGCAAATTAGTTGAAAAAAAACTTGTATCTGTATATTTGATTACGAAATGTATATATTTGACTATACTTCGAATTTTAATTAAAATACGTTTTAAAACTCCTTAATATAATTTCACTTACCGGAAATGACGACACAAAAGCAACAAATCTAATCCTATTTTATTATATCCAGGAGAAAAGGAAACAAGCAGTCATGTACTTAATTTTCTACACAGCTTATCATTGTTAATATGTTAAGATTACCTGGGAAAGTGATCGGTGAACTTACCGATATAATTTTGTTCATCTCACCAAGATAAAAAAATAACAGACATGTCCATAAATGCATCACTGCTCAACATGAGCTGCGCAGCACAGTCATAAATGCCAAGAACGATGTGCAAAGATTTCTTAAGGTCCTCAAAATAAGCATTTGTTTGATTAATGATTTCGTTGTTGAGCTTAATCTTTTTCCGTCTAGGATTGGTAATAGAAAAACTCACTGGGATATAAATCCGGAGAATATGGCGGATGAGGTAGGAATATGTAGTAATTAAAGGAAATTTTCAACGGGACTGTAAACATGTGCATTCGTGCATTGTCATGACGAAAAAAACAAAAATATAGTCGTTTTTTAAAATTGGTGATTCCTCCATTAAGTACACCGTTTATTCATTTTTTTTTTAATTTTAAAAATAATCAACGTGGATAATGCCTCGTACATCGCCAAAAGTTGTCGCCATGACCTTGTTGGTCGACTCGCCTGGAGAAGCCCATTACAACACCCAGTGTGCTGTAATGTAGCTATATTTCTTTCATTGTTACAGAACATGCATCCATATTGCGCCAAACACTACTTTGAATTTGTCGCACGATTGCGTTTATTCTATGGCTATAATCTTTTGACGACTAATGATTGATACATCTCCCATTTTTATTTTCCGTCATATTTGACACATTTTACAACCGATTCTTTCCAGACTGACTTCTATCGATAAAAGGAGGATTATAGCTTTTAGATTGTACCTCTTAACTGTACTATATGTCTTCAGAGATTAATAGGGTGAACTCAGTCAAAATACGATTTTTTTCCATTGAAATTGTGGTGTCATGGCCCAATACATCCTGTTTTCAGAAATATTAAGATTTTTAAAGTAAGTCAAGGACATACGGTGAGTGGCAATTCAATGGGAACTTTTAACAAATATACTTTTGACGATTTGAACGGTCAATACAAAAAAAAAATTGGATCATAAAATATTATTATCATACATATATTAGATTTAAAATTATAACTTATAAAACTAATACAAAATATTGAGCAAAGCTATAAAGGCTATCAGCTCTAAGTAAAGAGAATTCAAATACATTTTATTTTTAATATATTGCGATCAAAAGGAGTTGAGATATTAAATAGAATTGATTTTTAAATAATGATTCCAGCTTGTTTTATAAAATTATATATTTTGAGAATATTATCCTCGTTGAACAAAGATGTAAGATCCGAATAAGATGTTAAGTGGTTTTGGCTCCTCCTTCATGATGTGACTATGGTTTGAAAACGTGTGTCCTAATCGTATTCTGTAGAAACATTGGATTTGAGAACTGTGCAGTTTATGTTTAGTTCCTTGTAATGGGGATGATTGTATTCGGACCAGTTTGATTATTTTTTGCTGGATATACGTTTTTATATAGTTTTGAATATCAATTTTTTCAGAATTATATTTCGATTCAATAGGTGCTTTGCAAGCAAATTTAGCGTTTTCATTTGCGTTTACGTTTATTGTAAAGTTGGTGTGGCCTTGGGGACCCATAGAATTTTTAAAGTTTTTGGATTTTTTATTAAAATATCTGATAGTAAATAATTGATTTGATAACCGATAAACTATCACTTAATAGTGTTTTCTTTTTAAAAATTTAATAGCGATATATCATATGATTCATCCGTTAATAACCAAGAAGGAGAGGTATATTTTGTTTTGCTTAAAGAATGAATGTTAATACAATTAATTCTGCAATTACAGAAGTTTTCCTGTACTATCTTACGGCGGAGGACTGACGTCGTTATTTAGAAATATTATTTTAGGTATTGACTTGACTTTTATCTCATGTATTCTCTCTTCGAGGGATGGCAAACCGTATTCGGCGAGAATGTTTTTAATCGGGGTTGTTCGAAATGCGTAAATGCCTTGTGATATAATCCTTTAATAATGTTCATAGTAGGTAATGCAACGATTACCAGTAATGTAGGTAATATAACGATTATCAGTAATGTGTAAGATACATTAAGGTGTTAATATAGAGCTTTTTCGATTCAACAAAAATTAAATGATATTGTTTTTTCCAGGTATAATTTTTTGTACAACCTAATATTTTTAATTGTTCAACATTATGGATGCTGGTATTGTCAATGCGTAGAACGTTATTTTGTATACCACTCAATGTCCTTATGCATATGTATATGCATTGCATATTCCAACTGATTTTAATGCATCTTGTAAAATTTCGTTGTATTCCAAGTTATTTTATTGTTTTTTGCATAAGATAAATACATAATCATCTGCATAATACAATGATCAACATATTTATATTTATTAATTATAAGACTAAGTTCACTGAATGCAATAGTAAATAAGATTACTGATAAAGGTAAGCCTTGTTGAATACCGTTGTACAGTGGGTATTTATTCTTACTCGAATGTTTCTTTAACACGTCAAATCATTCCTAAGGATTTGACAGTGGCATACAGGTGTGATATGTCTTTCAATACGAAGTGCATTTTTAAAATTACTATCGGAGGAGTATGCTGATCATTAAATGGCAAATGAATCAGCTATTAGAGAAGGATCAGTGACGACATGATTGTTGGATTCAATTGCTAATATTTGATTGTTAATATTGTTGTTCGAAAGTCTATTTATTTTGCTCCATATATCACCAATTTATGTATTTCTATTGATATTGTTGGTAAAGTTTACAAAGCTAGCTATTTTTTGCTTTTTCATTTCCCTTCGGAATTTTGCATTTTCTTAAAAAAAAAAGTTTTCCCATGCATTTATTTTAATTTTTCTTAGGGAATGGGTTCTTTATTCCACCAAGCAACCAGATGTTTCATTTAGTAATATCTTTTTAAATTAAAGATGCCTCTCTATTTATATTTGTAGATGGAGATGTTTTTTGAAGTTCAATGTCCACTAGTTTGCTAACTATAAAATTAAAAACTCTTATTAATTTAAAAATTTGTATGTTTTATTTATTAAAATAAAAAAAGAAAAAAATATTCACCCCTATTATGAATGTCGTCGTCGACACAAGTCACGTCGAAGGCACAATAATGGCACTATAGTAGTCAATATTGACACATATCGATATCTATTGACAGCCACTTAGTCCTATAAAAGGCGACATTGAGTCGGCGTTGTGTTAAAGTGACTGTTTTTGTCGACACTATCTATGAGAACGACTCAAACAAAATATTCTGCCGTTAGACTAAAATAAAAATTTAAGATGAAAAAAAAAAAATAAAAATTACTCCTAAGCAGTTTGATTTATTAATCGCGGAACTTGAAAGCAAACCAGCTTTAGGAAAAGGGTTTCATCGAGGTTCAGCTCTTAATAATTTTAAGCAAGACTGGGAGGTGATAACTTCAAAATTGAATTCGAATGGACCACCACACAGAGATAGTGATGGTTGGCAAAAGGTAAGTTATAAAAATAATTTTAAAGATTACATTTATAAATGCCAAATATATGTATGTTTAGGTGTGGAGAGATTTTAAATCCAAAGTAAAAAAGGAAATTAGTGCAGAACAATGTTGAAGTGAATGCAACAGGCGGTGGCAGATATAAGCAATTACCGCTATCGCCTTTAGAAAAAGCCGCTCCTAGTTTAATGCTGCTAGTTTAAGAATCGCAATGTTGTTACCAGCTTTAATGTATTGGATATGAATGTGGATCTTACTCCAGTCTTCATTGAAGGCTGTATCTTTTCCACAACTAATATAATATAAATGCCGTTTTATTCAATCGGAAATATTCAACAAATCTGTAGTAAACAATAATATTTTAAACAGTTTTCCGACTTAATCACAAGTTCATAGCAAACTTACTAGTTATCCGGCAAACTGAAAATGTCTGACCTTTGCCTTATTACCTTTCTTTCAAGCCTAAGGCATTACTTGCTTTCCTCGTCATTGGAACTTTCACTCGAATCCGACATAAGAAACATTTTTCCATACAAATTGAATTTAAAATAAAAAAAATTAAACTGCTGTCAAATGCTTGTACATAGGGATGAAATTTATTTCTTTTAAATTATCGATAAAACGTCGACATCAACACAACTCTTTTACACAATATCAATTTAGCGTCGAGGTGATGTCGACGTCAACTCAATGTGACAACGACTTCGACGACAACGACTTACATAATAGGGGTGATTAACATAAAGTAGATTATTAATTTTTTTGCTGTTGACAAAATAATTGAAAAATTTTCCTCTATTTTTAGTTTCAATATTTTGTTGGCCATCCATTATTTTTAGTACTGCTTCATAACGCCAAAGCATAGAGTTAATTAAATTGTTGATATCCATTGAAATTTTTTGCCACTCCGAGTTATCCTGTTTGTGATCTGGTGACTGGGTTCGCCATTCCAAAGCACTAACTGGGTCGAATCGTCGCATTCGCTATCGAAATTTTTTGATCGAAATTATTTTTTTATTTTCCAAAATAAAATACTAAAAATAATTTTAATCTGTCACAGCTAACGAGTTATGGCCCATAGTTAATAGTAACAGTGAAACGAGGTCTGACGATTGGAATTTCGATTGATTTTACTCGATATCGAATGCGACGATTGTATCCTGCATTAGATTGTAGCCATTCGGCTACAACTTTGAAGGTGATTTTTGGTTTACTGCCATGTTGAAACTCTCAGACCAGGGGCATATTTTCCTCAGTGTATGGATACATTACGTCATTTAGAATTAGCCTATATCCAATTCCAGTTAGAGTATATATTACTATATATTTTGGATCGTCCTTTTCCCCTTGGTTGTCGTACAAACGTTCTTCCATCATGGTCTCTTAAATAAAACTTGGACTCATCTGAAAAGAGAACAGTATTTAAATTCCGTCTTGACCAGACCATGTTAAACACATCTTCTATATTTTATTATTTTAATCAAATCTGGTACAGAAGTTGAAGCGTCCATTGTTTTGTCATCTATTTTTTTTTTTTTAAATTGTATTTTTTGTAAAAAATTTGTTATCTTTCGATACAAAACACGCAAATACGTTATTTTAGAACTTACAGCGAAATTATTAAAATAAAAAAAATTTTAAATTTAAAATTTTGTATATGAACCATGGTTCGTCAGATGACGTTTTTTTAGTTGTATTTTTTTTTTTTTTAATTATGTTACAAAGCTGATACGGGGTTTTGTGAAACAAAAAGAGTTATTGCGATTGCCTTTGCTTTATTTATTACAAATAACAAGATACGTTATCCATTCTAGTAAGATAATATCCAGTTAAATGACTATTAACTAACTGTTTTGTGCTTTGGTTTCCTTCTATTAATGTTATGTTGAACTGCTTTCAATTTCTCGGCAGACATAAGAATTTATCAACTGAGTTGCCAATTATGAAGATGGAGATAGAATTTGACCAGCGATTGTCTTATACAATACACGAATTTATCAAAAAAAAAAAAAAAAAAAAGATGGAGATAGAGTTTGACCTTCGATTTGAGATTATATTAAATAACAAAAAAAAAATTGTTTAAAACAAAAAAATATAGTTATTTACGTAAGAATAATTCGACTTTCGGAATTTTCTATAAACCTCGTGCTACTCACTTAACTAAAATAAAATAAAACTCAATTATTTTTTTTCTTCTCAATTTTTTTTTAAATTTATTAAATATCTTAATTTTTCTTCTTCTTTGAAATAGATAATCAGAGGAGTTGTACAGACATTATTATTTTAAAAAAAATTTGTTTTTGAATGTCCTAAAAGTATAAATTTGAAAAAATATTGTGTTGTTTGGCTTAAAAAAAAAATGTATAAACAAATATGAAAATATAGAAAAAAATAAGTGTGTCTTAATCCACATTTAACAAATATTCAAAAACATTAAAATATTTTCCGTGTTAAATATAAAAAATAATTAACAAAATTTTGAGAAAAAAAATATTGGGAAATGATTGAAAACACATAAAAAGATTTTATGAAAAAATGATTCAAGTAAGGTTTTCAAAATATTTCCCAAACAAAAAAAAAAAAAGTTAAAACAAATTGATGGTAATTGATTTTTGTTAGTATAAAACAAGGATGTTACGCTTTATACAAGTGTCTTTTTCTTGTGAATTCATTAAGCAAAGTTTAAATAAAAATACTATTTCGGAAAAAATTACAAGTTCGGCAAGAATATATTTCAAGAATATACTCTTTTAAGAATGTTATATTTTTTTTTCAACAAAACAAACCTTTTGATTTGAAAATGAAATGTTTAATGAATTTATGAAATTAGAGAAAAAAAAAACACTTAATATAAAATAGCACAAATACGAAAAGGATGTTTTCAATGTTTGGTGTCTAGAATATATAAAAGATATATATATATATAGTATATATATTAATATTTTGAAGGATTTTTAATTGATTTTTTGTTTTACATAAAATTAGATGTTGGCTTTGTTGTTATTTTGTCTGTACCACCACTAAATGTTACCTGTTTCGATTTTGTTGGACATTTTTATGCGCTGCTTTCAGTAGTGGTATTTTTTACCTCCTGGCCAACATTCTACTTAAAGTAAATTAATTCAGATTTTCAGTAGGAATTTAAAAGGTGGTATTTTGTGGAATTTAATTTATGGATTGTGGTTGGTTGAGGTGTAAAGATGTAAATTTTGAAAATAAAAAAAAGAAATAAAAAAGAGAAAAAAAATTAAATTATTACAAAATGAAACTAAAATTTTTTAAATATTGAAAAATTATTTGTTAGTATGATATGGGTGGTATGCGAGAGGAGATGTTAGTGGGTGAACTATACAAAATAAAAAGTTGATCTTAAAAAAAAAAAAAAAAAAAAAACAAAGTGTAAACTGTATCAATGTCTTCTGAAGGTGAGAAACGAAAGTTTTTAAAAAGTACCATTCCTTCCAACAGATTTTTTTATTAAGAAAATACTATTTTTTTTAAGATTCTTAAAATCTTTATAAATAAGCATACAAATATGTATTTTCTAAAAGAAGTTATTTTCTGAATCTGAAAAATTTGTTTAGACTAAATTTGAAAATCAAATAAAAAAAAAAGACTTAAAAAAGTTCATACAAAATTCCTCTTATTTCTATTTTTCTAAATAAATGTTAATGTTTGTATTAGTAATGATTAAAAACTGTTTTGTTTGGTTTTCTTAATGAATTTTATTCTTTAATGATGTTATTTTTAATTTTTTTTTTTTTAAATAAATAATGCAGTCATTTTACAATAAAATTATATATATTTTTTTTATCGTTTATTTATGTTTATTAGTAGGTAAGTATTAAAAGATTTTTGTTAAACGTTAATTCAGTAATGTAGTGAAAAGCGGGCGTTAAATGCGTATGGTTCGCTTCAAAAACTAATGCTCTTTTTTTTAGCAAATGTTATAAAATGAGAACTGACTGCTCTTATTTCTTTTATTGATGGTTGCTGTTTTTTTTTAATACATACATATATATTCTGTTAATCTTCTTTTTTTTTTCTTTAGTTTACCTGTTGCTGTTGATTATTTTGTCCTCCAGCATTACTAGGTTTTCTGTTTGTGTTACGTCGTGGACGAGGGTTACGCGGAGGACCACCCTGTCCTTGTTGTTGTTGTCCATCATTTCCTAAAATAGAAAAACAAAAATCAAACTTAATAATTGGAAAGTTCGCAATTTTTATTTATTACTGCAGAAAAGAAAATGTTTTTTTTTTATATATGTACATATACATACATATATAAAAAGTAGTAGGTTGTACATAATGTTTATGTAAAACAAAAAAGTTTATTTTAAGACCTATTTTTCGTGGAAGTATTTCGTAAAATATGCTGTACAATTATGCTTGGGCGTAGAACTAGTAGAGCAAGGAGCAAAGTGTAGAACGCTTGTCATTATAAGGTGTTGGAAAAGTGGTCAAAAAGAAAAAAGTTTTGACAATGGCTTTTACTTTAATGTAAACTAAAAAAAATGTTTAAACTCTTTTAACTCATACTCTCTGTCTGTCTGTCTGCCATAGGGCAACCACATTCCCCCTCATCCAATCGATCTGAAACTTGCCCCATAGTCTTTTTGTGACTTGTAGTGTATGCATGACGTCACACCAATAAATTATTTGAAATACATTGAATCAGATTACATAAATCTGGTAAATAACTCTGAACCTGAGAGCTCGTTGTTGGGCAGTTATCTGACTTCATTGTTAGATGAGATGTAAGTTGAATTGTATAAGACTGGAATTTCTCATAACTTCATGGACTGTGCTGACGTTGAGATCACGATGTATATTTTCATTGGATATGTACCATTCGGCGTTATTTCTGCGCCATATTTCCAGATAGGAGCTCTTATTGTTTTATAGATTAGTAGTTTATTATGTGTTGATAAAGTCGATTCCGTTCCTAGGACCCAGTATAGTTGTCCAAATTTGTACTTCACTTCGTTTTTTTTTTTGCGGATGATGTGTTCTCTCCAGATTAGTTTGGAGTCGATTATCAAGATATTTAGCTTTTTATCCTTGAGAATTGGAGTGTTGTTTATTGTGATTGGTTGATGGTCACTGATATGTCTATTTGTGTAAGTTACTTGGACAGTTTTTCCACCATTTACTAGTATGCCCCAGGTTTTAGCAGTTTTTGGAGGTTTGACATTAGGATAGTGTCGTCTGCAAATGTAGCAATCATATCAGTTTCTTCTTGGGATAGGAATGTCTGCTGTGTATAGAAGGTAAAGTATTGGCCCAAGAACACTGCCTTGCGGAACT